>VXBQ01009508.1:363219-465769 GCA_013400175.1 Phainopepla nitens
ACGGACAACGTGATCAGCTGGAGCGGGGAGACGGGCAGCCTCTTCGGCTTCTCCCTGGCCATGCACCGGCAGCTGCAGCCGCAGGAGAAACGGCTGTAAGTGCACCGCGCCCCGCCCGGCCCCGTCCCGGGGACCCTCCTGCCTTCCACCGCGGGAAAGTTCCCCTGGCGGCGGACCGGGGTCGCAGCCCCCACGGGGTGTCCGGCCGGCGGCGGGGGAGCCCTGGGAGGGATGGGGCAGCACCTGCCGCGGGGCGCTGCGGAGCCGGGGCCGCGCCGAAGCGAGGGGCCGCCCCCGGGGACCTGTGGGGAGCTGGGGCTGGGAAGGGGAAGCGGAGCGACAGCCGCCGCTGGGAGCCCTGCCCGCCGCAGCGCTCTCCTGCGCGGGCCGCGCCGGCAGGCTGCAACGCGGGGCAGCGGGGATCTGCTCCGCCGGAGACTGCAGCCTCTCGGGTTTGTTCTTCCTGTGCGTACCCGGCCTCGGGTGACCCAGGGTCTGCTGTTCAGGACGGACCCTGCCCGGGAGTGCAGATGAGAGGTGATACAAAGAAGTCAGGAAAAATAAGTCGGTGCTAGTGGCATATGCGTGAAACTTCTTTTGGGAAATTACGAAGGCAAAGTAAGGCTCTTATGTACATCTTCAGCATCCTTGCTGCATTGTGTCCATAGCGGAGCAGTGCTGGACCCCACCCTATCCAGTAGTGCTGGATGGAGTGTGAGTACAAAGTATTGTTGTTAAATGCCCCCTTCTCAAATGTTTAGTTTTAATTCAAGGCAAGATACGCCCATTATCCATATAGAGTTAACAAGAGAAGGAAGCTGGAAAGAAATAATATTCTTCATAAAGTTAGGTGGTAAATTGAAAAATCCTGTGGGCTCATTTTGCTCACACTTGCGTTCTTGTGTGATTTCATAAAAATTACAGTATATGGAGGAGTGTAAATCACATACACCCAGTTTCATCTTCCATCTAGCAGATAAAATGACCCATAGCATCTTGAGGAATGAAATGCAAATCTGTGAGTTCCTTTCCAGAGGCTTTTATCTTAAGTCTTGACAGAATTACGCTTGCATAGGTCTCATTTTAGTACTTCCAAGAAAGCAGTGCCTGAAGCTTGTTAGTCTCCTGGTGTATTGTCAGTACTGGCAGAACGAGTGTGTAGGAATATGCAGGCAGCCAATTACTGAGAAGAAAGAAACAGCAGAAACACAAGGACAGTCACAGTATTCAAGCTGGTATGTACTGTTTGACTGAAATGCCTCAGAGACTACTGGCATGAAAGTTCTGTATTGTATGTCTAGTAAGTGCTTCCTCGGGCAATCCAGTGTGGGGAAAGAGCAGAGCCAGATGCTATCTGCCTTGACATGGCTTTCTGAATCCAGGCTTTCATAAGAAGCAAGGGTCTCTATTGGAGACAAAACCGGAGACTAGACAAACTGCGTTTTATGGTGACATGTGCTTCTGAGTATGAGGTGTCTTGGCCATTTTTCAAATCCATGAGTTTTAGCATAAAGAATTGGAATGCTACCCTGGGTAGCTGCTGGATAGTATGCTTGGTATGAAACCTTTTATGTCAAACAGGCATGTTGTAGTCACTTTCAACATAATTTTTCTGTCTGTAAGAGTAGTAGTGTGTGGCTTTAAAAGAACTAGACGTTAAATATGCTGAACTGTAACTGCCTTTCTTAGGGACTGAGCTGTGTTTAGTGCACTTTGTGTGAGTTCTGTCTTCTGAAACAGGTTTGGTGGGGAGTCTTGAAGAGAAGCCTTCCATGTTAGGCTGCGTTTTTGTATCAGATAAAAATGAGCTAGGTTGAGCTAATAAATACCGAAGGATTTGTGTGGTCTTTTCCATGGAAACCTCATGCAGTTTCTAAATTGATTGACTCTTTATAGATGGAACAAATGGTATCTGCTGTCCAGATACCTGGGGAAGTTACAGGAGCACTGTCATACTGAGGTCATACTGAGATCTACTGCTGAGAAACAAGTATGTCTAATGCCTGCATGCTGCCTGTTACCTGTAACAGCAGGAATCAGGGGTGCAATATGTCTGCATTCCCAGATATATTTTGGTCTGTCTTACCTCTGCTGCAAAAGTGGATTTATGTACAGCTATCTCTTAGTCAGATATTAGAAGTATTTATTTTACCCCTTCTTCTTGAATAGATGCTAGTTTCAAATTCAGTTACACAGAGTGTGGACACTGTTAAGTAGTTGCCAAAAACACAGAAACTCCAATTCATACTGAAACGTAATTAAAAGTGATACTTGGAATCTCATTTGACAGGGCCCTCATTTCAAAGAAATCTGTCAGCTTGAGCACCCTTCTACCCCTCCAGTTATACAAAATTAGAAGCAGGTTGTCATAGACATGTGCAAGATCAGTCCATCTTTGGAAAAACAAGAAAATGAGAGAAGGTAAAATACATTGATTTTATTCAAGGGCTAATGGCTTGGAGCAAGGCTTGATAGAACAAATGAAATTATGTGTAATTTTTCTCTTACCTCACCTTAAGCATTTGTCAAGTGAAATAGTTCCCTCTTCCTCACACAGGATTATTCAATGTTAATCATTACAATAATCCTCTGTAAAGATGAGGGTGGAGAATGTCTAGGAAGTGTGACAAATAAAGGTACAGCTGAAATAGGCTTTGATTAAACATGATATTTGCTTTTGATCATCTTTTTTTCTTAGTCACAGAATACTGTGGATTGCATATTAGCTTTGAATGGCAAATTAATTTATTAGTGTTAGCTATAAATGCCACGTTTGCTAATGAGGAATTACTTCTAACATTATCAACAGATGACTGTTCAATTGCTCTGACGTTAGTTTTTAAATGGTACTGATTATAAAGCTATGGACTAGTAACAAGATTTTGGTTTTCAGTGTCTTCAGGTTAGAAGAGTTGGAAAGTTTGTCAGATGGAGAGGAGAAAAGCTCTAGTAAGTGGACTGCTTATGGTATATGGGTGTGAAAGACAGCTGAATGCAAACTTTATGTACATGGAGGAACATTAATGTTGGAGGTACCAAGGCAGCCTCCCTGGATTTGTGTGTATATGGTTCTGGTTCATTGTCAAGCACGGTGAATCCGGCAGCAGAAAAGGCTGATGGAGCTCTAAAGGAGCTGGGCTTATTGCCCTAAGTTTGTTCTGTTTTTAATCTGTCAGTATGATGAAAGGGAGTTTTGGTTCTACAGGGGAGTGTTGTTCTACAACAGCAGTGCATTTCATCTGCAGACTGGAAAAAGGTTTGTAGCTTGGAGAGGATGGCGTAGCTAAAGGAGAAATGGGGTTAAAATGTAAGTGGTCCTGTGATGAAAATGTGAGTGTATCCAGCATCTCTAGATGGGGACTACACTGATTATGCATATGTTAGCTACTATATGTTATAAATATATTACTGTTATAATAAAAATATGATTACTAGCTACTCACTATATATGTAGTGCATGTAGTCACGTATATGTAATTTTATAGAATATTTAGAGATATGGTCTGTATGTATGCATACTCCATGTAAGATGTCCAGCAAGTCCATTCTAGTTTGGTTATAATTCACAATTATTTAAGCATCCTGAATTAAAGCACAAACATCAAGAATATTTAAATTTGTATATTACTTTCACAGAACCATAGAATCCTAGAATTACTTGGGTTGGAAAAGACCCTTATGGTTAGTCCCAGTGTAAACCTAACAGCCATTAGCCAGTTTTTGTTTGTGGTTTAGAATGATAGAATCACAAAATATCCTGACTTGAAAGGCATCCACGAAGATCTACTTGCAAGTAATTCCGATATTATTTTCAGTAGAAGTATGAAGCTGAATTCAGGTATACTTCTTGTTATTGTGTAAGGCAAAAAAGAGATGATACTGTAGTTACCAACGTTCAGGATTCTCCCATTAGCTGAAAAGCTGTATTGAAAGCTGTGGATAGGCACTTTATGTCAAGACTGCAGTGACCATTACCAGGCATAAAATCCTAAAAATTGCAGTGTCTTATTCAAACTTTTACTTGTCACAGGTTTTGCTGATGCTGCATGTCTCTACTGTGAGCTATTATATCAATACATAACAAAGTTGCCTTAGGTCAGCAGGACTGCTGACATTGCTGTACTACTGCAGTGCATCCTCAGTGGCATTTAGCCAGTACTTTTGTGTTCTCTGAGGGCTTGGGCTCAGAGATGCTTTGCTCCAGCAACAAAGAGCTGGATTATGCTGGTCTGCAGTGGAAGATGACAGTTTCTGCTTGCAGAGGTGGTATAGTGTAATTCAGACTTTGGGTGAGCTGAATTAATAACAATGCATGTTTACACCTTCAGGTTTAAAAGCTGTAATAGTGGTGGTCTTTAGTTAATGCTTCTGTCAATTAAAAAATAAAGGATTTATAATAAGTTTGCTTTTTTCTAGGTTGCAATTTTACTGTGTCACTGCACCTAGTATTTTCTTCTCTTGAGTGTCTCTCTGATTTTGTCTATGCAAACTATTCTTGGATAACCTACTTAGTATGCCTGTTTGCTTTCTTAGTGATAGGAGTTTGTGTTCAAGATAGATACCCTATGGAAAAGGTCAGACTCAAATGAAGTTGAAAGGAGGAGGGAGGAGTAGTTGAAGAGTTTTCTTGTAGTGGTAAGGGACAGATTTTCAGGGGAGGTCCATTGTACTAATATCATGGATGAAAGAAGTGAGAGAAATTTACATTGCATAAGGGGTGTGTAGTTGTTACAGGAAGAGCAAGCTGCAGAAGGCTGGCTTTTTTCCCAATACTGATTTTGAGTTGTTCTTGGTTATCTGTGGCAGAAGCCAGACAGGTAGGTTGGCTTCTCATAAATGTTTTTTTTTTTCATAAAGCCTAACAAGCAGAGAAGAATGATTACTGATCTAATTTGTTGCTGTCTAATTTTTCCACCAAATAAATGAAATTAGCATATTGGGTTGCCTGGCATGTTACAGCAGTGAAATGTTCACCAGTCAGCATGGGCCATTCTTTTTTCCTCTGCTGAATTCCACCGGCATGTGCTGGAGCACCTGTAAGTTTTGTAAGGAATGCATTCTGGTAAGTTCTCGTTGGAAGTACCTCATTCATTTTAAAAGACCTGCTTTTAAAATCAGCTGTTGTTTAAATGTTTCAGGACCAGCCTGGGTCTAGATGAATCATTCTAGGCATAACTGTAAAGATGCCAAATTTTGAGGATATATTCTGTGGAAAGGATGAGACTGAGATTAGGCTATTGGGTAAATGTCAGCTTAAGAGCAAGTAAGTAAAAATCCATATTATTGAATGAGCAGATGGTGATCTGTACAGTGAAACATTAGCTGGAAAATGAACACCTTATCGTGGTATTTAGCAGGGGTAGGTAACAGCACAGGAGTGTTGGATGAAAGAACTATGCAGAATAGTCTGGAAAACATTGAATAATTCCTTTATTAGCACTGAATATTTTTGATTGCAGTATACATAAGCAAGTTCCTGCTTTGAACATAACGGGAGAAGAATGTAGCTTAGAAAAACAAACATGAACATGGAAAAAAGGTTTTACTTCCGTTTTTAAGGGAATAATTCTATATGTTAAAAATAAATTAACTATACCATAGGTTAATAAAGCTCCTTTTGCAGCTCTAGCATAAAATGCATTGTATTCTTGTTAAAACACACTTCCCTTGGGTTTAAGGTATTGTGAGTATCACATTTTCTAAGATTATTTTGAGAATTCCATAGCAGTTACTTTGGAAAAGAGACTGTGGAAAAGTGCAGTTATGTTGGTTTAACTTAAAGGACAGACTGTGTGTATTCTGCTGTGAAGTACCTGAGATTTTTCTGTCAAAATAAAAGTGAAAGGCAAAAGGTGCCGCTTCTTGCATTGTGATTTTTGGAGCATTTACTAGCATGCAGTGATCATTTTTGAAAGATGTAATTTCCTAATGTAGATTTCCTTCAAGGAGTTTAGCTAATGTGTGTGAGGATGATTAGACAATGTTAGGAAGGGAGAAGGTCTGCTGATTCAAGGAGAAAAGGAGGGGTTTATGGGATGGGCCCTGTCAAGATGCCATCTACAGCATAAAAATGTACTCTAGTCCCTCTGGAGTAACATGGACAGATCCTGCACTGGATTTCACTGCCAGCTAGCAAATTTCTAGGGTGCTTTTCAGCTGTATTCCTTGCATTTGTTTCCTGTTGCCAAGGAGTTTGGAGATCACCTAAGAAATAGAGAACAGCAGATAGGAATGATCAGCATTGTTGAGTTAGCTGATAGGTAGTGTCCATAGGAATGGCAGAATTTTCTTAGACTGAATGTTACTTCCTATTTAGTGAAGATGACATTTTTTTCGAAAGGGAGCTGTATGTTCTTAGTCTCTGCATGTTTCATTTGTCATTGTCACTTCCTCAAAAGTAGATCTATAAAATATATCTAAAAACCAAAGAATTGCACATATGCTGGGAACAACTCACTCCTGTATTGCCCAGGGTTGTTTGCTCGGCAGCACATGCATGGGTCAAAGGTCTGAGGGAAGTGCATGTTTATCCTGGAAGTGGTCAGAAGTGGCAACCAGCTGTTGCAGGTAGCGAGGACACCATCCTCATGTAAGGTTGAATTTTTTGTGTCCTTTTCTTACTGTGCTTTTCACAATACTCTGCTAAGGGAATTACAAAGATTGGTTAGCCTTGCACTTGGTTGTCAGTGAAGCTGAAGCTGCGTAGTGGTTTAGTCTACTGGCTCTTAGATGTTAGTGATGTCTAGCAGAGTGTGTGAAAAGCCATTTAATTATCCATGTTTGTATAGTGTGAAAAAACTCTCAAGTGAAAACCACGTTTTCTTGGCCAAAAATGCTAAAATAAATTTGGTGTATTTTTTTTCTTATATAGTCAACTCCTGTAGCTGCTATTACAAAATATGACGTACTTTTTGCAAGTCCGTGTAATCTTTTTATCCACTCAATTTATTGTTCTGCTAGAGAAATGTTTGATAATTATGTAGAATGGTCCTAGAATATTGATGAAGATGTTTCTTCTCTCCCAGCCAAGCTGTGTTCCTGCATATAGTGGAAGAATACTTTTGTTGTCAGATCAGATCCAGTCCTAGAAACAGCTGCCATACTGTTTGCACAACTTGCAGCTTACAGGAACATAGAAATAGGTATTTAAAAATACCTGAAAAAAACCTAATTGATTCTAGATTCTGCTCAAGTGAGAATGTGGGGAGTGGCAAAAGAAAAAATGTATATATGAGAGGATGCATATAAAATTAGGTATGTGGAGGAGTAGCAGTATATAGAGTAAGAGAATGCAGTGGCTTTTGTGGCATAGTCTCAAACATAAGTTATTTTGCAAAAAATCTCATTCTTAAGTTTTTAAAGCTGGTTGAAATTCTCAGTTTGTACATTCCTATTCATAGTAAGATATAATGGTTTATTTTTCCACAGATGTGAATAAAGAGCACTTTCTTGCGAATGTATTATTTAATTCTGTTGATCTGTTTGATCAGTGTTTGAGTATCGGCATGGAATGTAAAAAAGGGCTCTTTGAGCATCCCAGCTGCGCAGGCATTTGTATGACCTGTTTCTCCTAGGAAAATACCTTATTGGAGTGATGTTCTTCCAAGTGATTTGAGTGCCTGTGTTTTCAGTTAATTTGAAGGCGTGGGGGTATAATGCGTCATGTACCCAGTGACACATCTGCTTTTGTCATTAAGTTCATGGCTTGAAGAAAAGTCTTACTCAAACTGTGAATCTGAGTATAGGCATTTAGCCCAGGGCTGTGATGGCTTTAAGACTGAAGGAGTAATTTGAACTGTGCTTTAGCATGCAAATGCCTTCAGGCTGTTGGAAATTTGTGTTTGATGGCTGTTCATAGACTCGGAAGCTCTTACTAGGGATTGCGGAAGCTTTTACTAGGGATTAGGTGTCAGGAAGGTCCACGCTTTTTCTACACGTGCGGAGTTCTTTCGCCTGCTTCCACAGGGTACTCCTCTGTAGTCCACGGGCTTAGGATGGCAGCTCGGAAGGGCACAGCTCAGCTCAGGGCTGCCAGTGTTGGTCTGGTGTGGGTGAGCTTCCTTCACCCTGGGATGCTGCTTGGTATGTTTTAACTAAATGTGATGAACTTCTGTTCAGATCGTGAATCAGCCAGAATTTATGTGGTTTTGTGTCTAGTGCAGGAGGTTTCTACCTGTCTTGGTGTTTCCCCCTACAATTTAGAGAGAGATCGTGGTAAGTCTGGAAAAGGAGGAGCAGGGAGTACCTCATAAATTGGATGTATGAGTGAAGGAACTATGGCTTGGGTTAGCGTGGGAGCAGTTGCTCTTCAAATTCTGTAGGGCTGTATTAGTTGCTGTAGGTGTTATGTTGCCCATTGACTGTACAGTAAAATGTCCATCCCTCTTGCTGTACTTCTTTCATGCCTTTTAATAGTTTAATTATGGTAATAAATGAAACTGATGTACTTCATTCTGTAAAGGAAATAGAGGAATAACATTTCAACCCAAATATTTGTTTTGTGCTGAATTAGAGCTACTATAATTTTTTTAAAATGGCTTTTGGTACATTGAATGAACAGTGTATGCCTGTTAAGGTTGTTACCTCTCAAACAAGTAGTGCCTTCAAATACTGACTAGGTGCAGTGCTTTCAGGTTTCTTTCAAAAAAAAAAAAAAAAAGAAAGTGAGCAACTGTTTCCATATTTTTACTGCTTTCATGTTTGTTTTCTTAAACATGTACCTAATATATAATTCGGTACTTCTTTAATTTTTCATGAACTTTATATTGAGATGCCGTGTGTAGTGGGGATACAAAGACAAGTCATGCAAATGTGAAGAAGCTTAAATGAATTGTGGAGTTTTCTATGGCATGAATGGCCAGCAGCCCAAGTGCAGGAGGCAGTAATTCCTAATTTCTGTTACGCACTTGTTTGCTTAAGCCTGTGGAGTGAGCCATGTCCAGAAGGCACGGACGGCAGCACAGACTCGGTATAGCAGCAGCAGCTGCAGGGCCGGTTCTGCTGCAGAGCGGGGGCGGCGCTGGCCGGGGGCGGCCCCGGGGTGCGCGCTGCTGGCAGCAGGGGAGACTGCGCCGGTGGGACAGCGGGGGTGGACTCTTCACTCCCTCTGTGCTCGTAGGTAGCTGGGGACTGCTGGGTCACCCCGGCTGCTTTGCTGCAGTGTCCTTGCTTGCTTGTCCTGCTGCTGTCGGCACCTGCAGTGGGGAGCAGCTGGGCTGTGCCCGGCTGGCTGTGGTGGGACTCCTGCAGCTCAGTCCTTCCAGTGCACGTAAGGTGACTGTGGGCAGGGACTAAGCTAGAAGTGGCAGGACTTCGGCTCCCAAGTTAGTTTCGTGAAACGGTGCACTTGTCACTTCTTGAATTAAGCTGCATGTTATTATAAGAGGATTTCATGCAGTACCAGGCACTGCCATGTACAAAAACCTGAGTGAAAATTCCTTTAACATTATTTCTTCTGTAAGTTTATCATAAATTAATTCTAAAACTGTCTAATACATATTTTACAGTACCAGTTCATAGTGAGGTCTGTTCCTGGCTTTAAAATCAGTTCTTCCTTCAAAATCTGAAAAATGTACAAATTGTAAGGGAGAGATTAAACCTTTAAGTAGTATGCAGGTTACACTTGCTATTTGACAGTATGAAAACTATGAGATGTCTGCTGATGAAAGCCAGAGAGTAGTGTTTGAAACGGAAAACTGGATTTTGAAACACATTTGGAGCAGACTGTACCATTTCTTCTAAGAAAAATGCTTTGTACCAATGGGAATGAGATCTGCAAAACCTGTTTCAAATCCAGATAGGCTGGGCTCTGGACTGTGATGGGAAAGTGTTTATTTTTGCTTGTGACTTTCAGAAAGTCAGTAATAAGTGGCCTTTCCAGAACAACAGGTATCTTTGTAGTTCCAGTTTTGCTTTGTAGTAGCTTGCCCTAGACCTTGTGCTGCTTTTGGCTTCTTTTTACAGCCTCTATCATAATCTGTTCCTAAAAAAGGCTGAAGAAATAAAATGAAAATTACGATCCTTCGAGTGCCAAGCCTCCAGGCAACAAAGATGAATGATGTACTTGGCCACAGCTTTGCACTGTTAGTTCCAAAATGTAGCAATGGAGTAGCAGATCAGGAGAATATTCAGTAACTTAAAATAGCTTTTAATAACATACTGACCATGATGGGTGTCTTATGTAAAAAGCATCACAAACAAGCTTCCTGCTGACACAGTTACTGGTTGTATTTTGCTGGTTAGGTTTTTGTCTTTTTGGAGAAGCCCATGGTTCAGCTCCAGTTCCCATTAGCAGCCCGAGTGTGAAGGGACAATCTCTGTGTGCTAATTAGTCTGTGGTGCTCTTGTCCTGAGACTTGTTTCTGTTTTGGAATGCCAAATCCAAGCACGAAGCAGGGGTGGTGCCACCAGTACTCACACACAGTGTCTGTCCCACTGACCAACTTCAGTTATGTTGAAATATTGTGGTGGTTAAATGCATCCATCTTCTGATAGTTAATTTTAAAGATAGTTGTGACCAAATCAGGGCAGAGAACTGAAAATAAGCGCAGGTGGAGGGCTGTAGATGCCCACATTGTGATTAGTGGTCTCTGCCTGGAGGTTTTAAGCATTTGATAAATGACATGTGACTGGTGGTGTTGTAGTAAAATTTAAACTGAATTAGAACGATTTACTCTTTATTTTCTTCATTTTGCTTAATCTAGTGAAACTCTTTCACAAGAGGGCCCTGGAACTGGGAGAAAGGGTGTAGGACAGTTTAGACTGTGCAGTCAAGTGTGAGACGTTTCATGGCATTTAGCTTTGTCAGTTTCCAAATTTGCCCCCCTTGTGGAGTCTTTCTGAAAACATAATGAAGTGCAAAGTCTGCAGTGGCAGCTTTGTTACCTGAGAGCAGCAATATTAAGTTTGACACATGTGCTCAATGGAGCCTGTAAAATTGGAAATTGCTTACACCAGTGACTATTTGATTTAGCCTATATGTGGAAATGGTTAATTGTTTCTTACCCAGGAAACACTTTCATTATTTCTACTGCAGTCTGTTAAGGCTCAGAGCAGGCACTACAGATGTGTTGCTTTTACTTTTAAAGAAATGCTGGCAAAGATGTGGTGCCTTGTTTGGGTAGAAGGATACCATGGAAAATGAAAGAATTTAAGGAATGAAGAAAACTTCGGGAGATAGCAGAGTATCTGAGTTCAGTGTAGACTATGTATTTTTTGTATTTGTTTAAAAATCAAAATGTAATTTACTCAATGGAAGCCTCTTACTTTGATGAATGGGATTTACTCTAAAAAACATTGAGGATCTTCTCCCTCCTTTTATTTAATTTATTTTGAGTGTTTGTTCCAAAACAGAATTGTAATGAATTGCTGAAAGTTTTTGTTCTCTGAAGTATGTTGCAAAAATCATGTGTTACCGTTGGACAGTTCCAGGCTGTAAGTGAAGAAAAGAATTTCACTGTGGAGTGAAGGAATACTTCCAGGAGCTTGGAGGATTTCTGGATTTTTTTTTAATACGGTTTTCTCATCTTGACTTTGCTTTTGGAAGCAACCAGTATAGTTTTGTGAGCAGTATTGGAGGGAGTTCAGATAGCTGTGAGCAGAAACCACTCCCAGTTCTCACTGTTGTTTTCATTAGCTGAGAAGGAGCCACAGCTACCTACTAAATATTTCAAGAATTACCATTTAAAGCAGAGAGGGTTTTAAAATCTGCACCCTACTGCTTAATATTCTGTAGTATATGTTGAAATGGAAAGCTTGTGTATTTTTCTTTGGATTTTAACAACTCTTTTGGGCCACATCTGATTAAATGAAGTTACACCCATTCTTCTCGGTGTTCACCTAACTGTTCTTGCTGAGTACTGGTTGTTGGAAGCATGAAGTAGTGAAGAAAATGCAAAGCTCAGTATGCCATGGCACCTCTAGGATGCAAGTGGGGAAATTGGCTGCAGGTCTTGTGGTTTGTGTTGCTGCGGCACTGGAGATGGGAATACCAAGTGAGGCATAGGCCACATGGTCTCCTTCTTCTGCCTGATACCCAGAAATGCTTTGTACTGACCAAGTACATTTCCTACCAAGATATATTCTGCAATTGCGCCCACAAAGAACGGAAGATGGGACTGCAGTCCTGCCCACAGCACTTAGCACAGTAATAGTGAAAAAGGCACAAAAGTACCCCACTTCTGCATCCAGCGGGGGATGGGAATTTGAGCAAAACTGCAGGGACAGACGGATGGGTTTGTCCTCCTCATCCTCCCCAGAAGGGACACTGTTTGGCAAGCCCTGTGTCCTCAGCTGTGCTGAGTGTTGACCTGGGGATATTAAGTGTGTGATTGCAATGGCACTGTTAGTGCTGCGTGTAGCTACTCTGCAGTAAATGCATTCTCACCCTCAGTCCAGAGGCATGTTGTATGTTGCATTCAATAAATTGTGCTGTTCCAGAATTGGACTGGCTCTTGTAAATGCAGCCAGACCTACAGTTCATAGACTGTTTGTGCATCTGGAATCGGACTTGTAGTTATATGAGGCCTGTGCCTACCTGAATATAAGCGGCAAGGTCTCACCTTCTTCTGCTTCTGGGAAATATGTGGGTTTATGAAGCGTGTTTTCTGCACATACTTACCCAAAGACCTGCTCCAGATGTAGATAAAGTCAGTAGGATGTCTTGATACCTTTTCTGAGACTTGTGTAGTGCTTGGCATAAGTGGTGAAACGGAGCTTTTCTTGCTCCAGCTGTTGTGTTCACGTGTAAGGTTCGCGTGTAACACTGCAGGGAGGTAGGGTGGCTGTAGCTGTGCCATAGAGTTCCATGGAGGGATGTGGTGCTCTGCTGGTCCCTGTCTTGAGAGCAGGGCCAGCTCTCCCTGTTGTGTTCCAGCTGCACCTCGCACACGCAGGTACAGCCAGGGGGTCACTGGTGTCTGTGCCGGGCAGGCACCGCCCACCTGAGCCAAAACTGCCTCGGTAGAGTCAGTTAGTTAAAACGGCATTATACACCACTCCTGGAGCTCTGATCTTAGGGGATTATCTTCTATTTGGCCGTGGATCTGGGGCTGTAAGGGAATAAATCTGTTCCTGTAAGTCAGCAGATGCTCGTAATTGGCAGTGGGACTCCAGTTACTATCACGTATCTTCAAGAAGTAATTAAGAGTAATCAATAATTAAAATAATTCTAATCGATAGAGCCACTGGACTGATTAATTTGCTTAAAAATCAGAATTTCAGTTTGAAATTGGAAGACACATATTTTAATCATGACCAGAGCTAAAAACCAGTAGTTTTATGCCAGGGTATGAGAGACTTCAGATTTTTCTTTTCCCAACACTGTCACTTGATAGATGTTTTTTAACTTAAATTCAGTTAATAGTTTATTATGTTACATTTCTGTAGATTAGCACCTGTACAATCTGATTGGCCTGGGGGAAACCCTGTTACGTTATAGTATGTATTGAAGCAAGATGTATGGGGAAAATCAGGATTCAAGTAGTTAGAAGCATCTGTTTCTGTAATTTACATGAGGAATGGTAATTGTCTGCTTTTGTCTGACGTTGGACTCCTGGTAAACATTAGATACTGCATCATCATAAATAATAAAAAGCTAAGTCTCTGACAGGAACTGATGCTCAGAGATGTTTATGTTCAGTATACTGTATGGCTGGGCTTCTGTTTTCTGTAGAGTAACAAGGCAAACCTGCCATGGCATAGAAGAATCAGTAAAATTGCATGTTGGAGTGTCTTGGGTTTTTCATCTCCCACTCTGCATTCTTGACATTGGGGCATTATTTTGTTATCTGGGTATGGATTCTGGAATATGATTTTGGGCACTCAAACCTGATTGAAAGTAGTTACAGTAGACCATGTCCACAGACCTTCAGGAAGAAGTCCCAGGGAATAAAATGAATCCTACTGTGACCATGAGTGAAGAGAAATCAAAAATTTGGTTTTGTCACTATTCATTTGCAGAGGAAAAGTTCTAGGTTTTAAGTGTCTGTGTTTCATCTGCCAGTATAAGAAGATAGTGATAGCTGGAAGAGCATCCCCTCACTCTACCCTTACCTCTGACCTGCAGAAAGAGGTTTTGCATGCCAGTGAGAAAGCTAAAATGGAACATGCATAGTTGCAGAAAAAGCTAACCTGGTTTTGGCATAATGAGCTCAAACTTGATTAAAATTCTTTTATTAAATCACAGCTGAGTAAGTAGCCACAGAGTAATGACTGGAATGTGTCCTCTCTCTGGAAGGACTCTGTTGAGCACGTAGCACAGTTCAGTATATGAGCTGATTCATTTATACTATGGCAGTCATGCTGAAATTCACACTGATGCATGGTTCGTGTCATACTTCCATAGTTCTGTGCACACTTTTTATTTTTAAATAAGGTAATTTGGCTTTTATAATAGAACTTTGATTTTTCAAATGTACCTTCTAAACTGCAAGCTGAACAGCAGCTCTATTGATTGGAAGTGACAGTGTGTTTCCAAGGAATGTTTTGTTTTGCTTGATTTATTCAGCCAAAGATTAGATGCATGTCACTTTCTTACTTACATTCCTGATAGTGCTGATAATCCTCTTAACATTTATAAATCATCACCTTCAGTAACCTGTCTTGCAGAACCCAGGGGCATAGGTTTAGTCTTCTCTGCTCTGGTCTTGAGCGCAGAAAAGTAATAAACAAGTACAAAGAAGTTGGGCCACTTTTTAATGGCTCTTTGGTGCTGCTTGAAAATACATTTCAGGATTTACCATAGTATTATACTTGAACTGATCTAATCCTTTGCGAGCGCTTACTCATAGTGTGTGCTTCTGTTGGCCTGTGTTGTAAGGACTTGCAGTGAAGTACCTAAGAGAATTAAAGCTTTTGTATTTGATGAACCTTGAAGATTAGTGACAGGATTCCTGGTAACAGTTCTTTGATATCTGGAAGGTTTTAAGTAAGTCTGCTTTGAAATTCTTTGTTTACAGTGGAAAAAACATGTTTTCTGATAACACATCTATTTCATTTTAAGTCTCGTTACTTTAGGGACAGTGAATAAAATTTTTCTTAATAGAAAAACTACATATTACCCTAACTGATCCAGCCTTCACTGTTAGACATGAAGGAAAGGGAGTCTTTTTTTAGTAAAAGTAGTAATCTGAGGGACAGTGGTAGCTTTGATCCACTGCCACAGCAAAGCAAAACTAGCGTTGGATATTGAAGAGGGTTTGAGGTCCTCTTCGAGCCTTGTGGATCCAACTGTAGTCCCAGCTCTGCTGTCCTTGACACCGTAATGTCAGGGATATCTTCTTTCAAGTGTTTTATGTCTGAGGCTCAGGAAGCACAGTGTGGTTCAGCATCCATCCATCCATCCATCCATCCATCACGCCTTTTGTATTGCACTTATCCACACACTCTTTTTCTTGTCCTTGGTGTTTGAGCTGAGTGTGATGTTTCTTCCAGGAACTATTGCACACTGGTAGTTCTAATGCATACTGGTTGCTGCTAATTTCAGTCAGCTGCCTGAGAGGCAGCTGTGCTTCTGTGTGTGTGACACTACAAAGAAACCGACAATATAAGATTTTTTTTCAGACATGCCTCATTTTCCAAGTAAATATGCCTGCTGGTGGTTTTGTGATAATACTCATGATGTACAGTCTATATAGAAGGAAATTTGCTTTACTCAGTGCTTAAAATTAAGAACTTTAGCATTCGGTTACCAGAACAGTGTCCAAGGGAGAGCTTGTTACAGTAGCTGTTTTAATAGAAGTAAGTCCTTTGTGGGAATGGCCTGTTCTTGGTGACAGATTTGTTGGAGAAAACCATATTCAGCTTCAAAATGAAGTATCTGCCAAAGGAGTGGAGAGGGGGAGTTCAGTTTGCACAGAGCCTGGAACAGTTCAGCAAACGCTTCCTTGGTCCAGGGGGAATCTTGCTTTGGTCAGAGATACGAAGGTGCCTTTAAATTCAGGCAAAAGTGGCATAGGACTGGTGTAAAACTAGAAGACAGCCTGAGAACAATTTACTGTTGTGGGGGTTTCTGGTAATTTTAGTGACTTTTCCCACCCTTATCAACGATTTCTAGTAAGGCAGAAAATACCCTACTTGATGGCCAGATTAAAAGATGATTTTTCCAAAACTGTCAGACACCTACTTTTTATCAACCACTCTCAGTGAATATTGCAACAATAATAACAGCAATAACAATACAGGTACTGGCTTGCAGGTCCAATAATTGTAATCCGCATTACTGACATACAGCTTCTCTCCTTGCCCCTCCCCATCTTTTCTCTTTTTAAAAGAGCAGTACTGTGGTGTAGCTTTTCATCCATTTTCAAATGTTGGCATGTCAAACCTCTAGCAACGTTGTGAAAACACTTCTTGATTCTGTTGCCTTTCTCTTTTCTAATATTCCTTTTACATATTTCTTTAAATTATTTTGCTTTCCCTGCAGATTGTTGGTTGGAGCTCCTCGGGAAAAGGCTTTTCCAGCCCAGCAAGCCAACAGAACAGGAGGGCTGTACAGCTGTGACATCACATCTCCAAATACAAACTGCATGCGTGTCAAATTTGATGAGGAGAGTAAGTTCTTCAGTGGTTTTATTTTGAATTGAAACAGTTGTCTGATTCTTCTTGTTAGATGTCCTTTCCTGAGGAAGTGTATCAGACACTTGTTTCTAGTGATTTATACGTCGCTACTTTTTGCATCAGAATAAGGTGTAGCTTAATTGCTAAGTTACTATGAGATGCTTAAATCTTGGTAGATTCTTACTGTTTTGTAAATGGATGTAACATGAAGTAATAGTCTAGAAGTTTAATAAAATGTATGCTGTTAGTGATAAAATGGACAGACACTGCCACCTGCAGACTGTTCTGGTGTTCTGTATGAAGAGTCTCCCCTGACATGGGATTCAAGAAAAAACAAATCAAAAACAAAACCAACCAACCAAAAAAAAAACCTAGAAAAAATAAAATGTAGTGAACTGTTAATATTTGAAGCTGTTTTATCATAATCTGCAGCTGACCCGAAGATGGAGAGTAAAGAAGACCAGTGGATGGGTGTAACTGTCCAAAGTCAGGGGCCAGGAGGAAACGTGGTGGTAAGTGCTAAAGGACTAACTTACAAAACCATTTGGGGTCTACAGTACATGTTCTGAATGGTCTGTGTTTCTGTGCAGCTTGCTGAAAGGTAACTTGCCTAAGTTTACTCCTTTGATTTCTTGTAGGTAAGGACTTAAATGTCTCACTAGCAAAATAAGGTATTTGAGGTTGTCAGAGCTTTAAATTATTTTTCTGTGAGTTAGCTTCTCTTTATAACCTTTGTAACAATCTAGGATGGACAGTTTATTTTCAAGGGGTATACTTATTTTTTGACCATAGACACATCTTTTCTTTTAAATACTACTGGCTGCAGAAATAGGGAAGAATAGTGTATAAGGCTGTAAAAGTAGCAGGTTATCACCAGCCTATTTTCCAAGATGATCAGTCTCACTTTAGCTTTTATCAGGGACTTCCACTGAGTAGCTCCTGTGAATTAATGTGGTCATTGCATTGCAGTAGATTGCACTGCAATAAGACTACTTGCTATTCTTTATTTTATACAAAACCTAGATACTCTTTGTATTAAACAGAGAGAAAAAGTTTTTGGGAGTTATGAGAGAAAGAGTTAAAAAAACACCATTCTCAGTTAAATAAACCTCCCGTGGTGCTGCAGGATACCAGATACATCATAAAAATCTAATTGGAGGTTAATGTCTCTGCTTCCAAACCTGGGGGCAGGCGACTTCAGGATGTGAATTTGGTTATTTAAGCATTTAGAGGCAGTAATAACAAGCTTTGGTCTGCCTCAGAACCCAAACTGGGGAGGAGCACAGGGAAACAGTCCTGTTCACTGAGTAACTGGTCATCAGCTAATGCTATCTTGTCGTTTCTTTGTAAGTGCTAAGTGGGGAATGCACTTACTAGATGAGATGTGAGCAGCCTGGAGGTCACTGCAGCAGGACAATACTGCAGTGTTCTGATGTGGAGCTGCTGGATATTTGCCTAACATTTGGGCCTTGACAGGAACCATAGAAAAGGTTTGTCAACCGAGAAAGGCGACTTGCTTGTGCTCTTCACACAACCTGCTACATCTGATTCTTCAGAAACAGTGCTAGCAAAGGTGTTTGATTGTTCACATTTTCTTACAATGGTTTGGTGGTTACACTGCTTAGCCAGTGGCTATTCATCCTCTGTGTTAAATATTTGATTAGAATTCTTTTCCCAGGGGATAGTCTGAAAGGATAAGGAACAGGATGTGTTTAGTGCTTCAGCTCTGCCCCAATGACAGTTACCCTGTAAGTGGAACACCCAACGGAGGAAGTAGGAGCAACTTCCCTCCCCTCCACTAGAAAAGCTTTCAGCCTCTGCTTAGTGGCACTTTTCTGTAAGGGGCAAGTTCTGAATAGTCTTGGGTAGATGGTAGTTGAACCAGCTTCTTGTGTCCTGCATGGGTGTGTCAGCTTTAACTCTGAGAGCTGTTGCGAAACAGACACTTCTTTGTTTGAGAGAGAAGGTGGTTTTCTCCTCACTTCTTGAGAGAGGGATTTGGTATCAGGAAGGGCTTTCAGGATTTAACCCTGTGGCCTTCCTTGACCATGAAGCAGGCTGCTTGACTTGTACCTGTAGGTGCCCAACGTTTCCCATATGTTGCCTGTAGGAAACACTGGACTCTGCCCTTAGGTGTGTCTGCAGGGTGGCTTACAGCTCTGGTAGCAGGAGGGGCTGCTGGATGAGCGCTGCCTTCTGCCGTGACCTGCGTGCGACACAGAAACATCACACGCGATTTCTCCTGTCTTGCAGACCTGTGCCCATCGCTATGAGAAAAGGCAGTATGTAAACACAGTGCAGGAAACCCGGGATATCATTGGAAGGTGCTATGTGCTGAGCCAGGACCTCACTATTAAGGATGACATGGATAATGGAGTGTGGAGTTTTTGTGATGGTCGCTTAAGAGGCCATGAGAAGTTTGGTTCCTGTCAGCAAGGTGTTGCTGCTACTTTTACTAGAGACTATCACTATATTGTGTTTGGTGCCCCAGGCACTTACAACTGGAAAGGTATGACTTGGCTTCCTTCCTGCCTACCCTTCCCATTTCCTCTGAGATTGCTCTCAAAGGTTGCACCCAAAGTTTTATTTTTTTTAAGGGGAGAGGAGGTAATCGGCATGTAATGATTTTACCCTGTTATTATAAAATGCTATGTTTCTATAACGACATTTACTGAAGTTTCTCTAAATATCTTTAATATACTGAAGTTAATGTAAATATCTTCATGTGCATTTATGAATAGATAATGGAACCTCACACATATGTACAGCAAATTTTCCCCTTATTAGTCTTAATCTTAAGGTGGGATTGAGGGCTTACTTGGACACTTCCATACAGGAACAATCTCCTAAATTTATATGAGTTACTTGACTAGCCCTTTGCATTTGAGCAAATGTTAGATTGCTGCTGAACTTTGTTTATCCTGTGATATTCTCCCCTTTATTCTTTGTGAAGTTTGTGGAAACCAGTACTTTCCAAAATAAATATTGAAGGGTTTCAAGAAGATAACAGCACTACTATATATATTAATATCTAAATCCATGCATGTCCATGTAAAATTTCATGGATAATCTAAGAGCCAAGTACTCTGTGTCATGCAAGAGACATTCCAAAACATAAGGGGGAAAAAGCCCTAGATATTCTGTGTTAGTTTATATTCAGAAGCATCTAAATGGCCAGTTCAGTCTCTTGAAGTGATTTTTCCCATCACACTTCATTACACCAACAGCTGTAAATACTTTCCCCTTGAGAACACTGATCCTCCAAGATCAGGCGTTTTTCCACCTCGTACACCTGTGCCTGGAGTATGAGCCGTGCAAAATCAGTCCGTTAAGCTCTGGCAGAAGGTGTACTTTAGTGAAAACTTAATCTTGCACGTATCTGTCAACAGAATCTGACTGACCTGGAACAGCATACTGAGTGCAGACAGCATTTTACTTTAATTGCAGAGAAGTGCTAGGACAGTCCTAAGAGTACTCTTCTGCATAATGGAAAAACATGTTTGTGCTTGCCAAAACCTTAATTATGCCAGCTGATAAAAGGGAAGCACACATTTTATTGAGCAATAGCTTTTTTCTTCTTAAATACCATTACTAAATATATTGCTCGTGTTTTCCATAATGAAATGTAATTTTTTAAAAAAATTCCTGTGTACTTGGCTCCTTTTTAAGAGAAGCTTTATAAAGCTAAGAAATACAGGACAAGGCTGGTTTATGACCAAACCAGTTCAAAGGTTTTTTTGAGAATTTCCTTAGTATTCCATGTTTTCCAGATCATTGTATGGCTTCTCTGTAGAGCAGCATGAGCTTCTGGCACACAGAACACAGACAAAACCACTAACTCAGTGCACTATTCTGTGTTTGTCCCATTTTACAGTAGTCACTATGTCATTCATCACAATTAATATAAGTTGGGAACATTTATTTGTTATCTTTCTCACTTATCATTCGTTTGCTTTTATTTTATCATTTCATTTTTTCAGGGGTGGTTCGTGCAGAGCAAAAGAATCAGACATTTTATGATCTGGGTATCTTTGATGATGGGCCTTATGAAGTTGGTGATGAGAGCCGCCAGGATAAGAATCTAGTTCCTGTTCCAGCTAACAGTTACTTAGGTAGGATTAAGTACATGTGGTAAATCTCTTTAGGTCTCTTAAACATTTGTGATCCCAGCGTGGTGTGATGATCTGAAATGGGAGCAGATGTTCCATTGTAGACACTGTAACACGTTAACTGTTCTGGATAATTCACAGCCTCTCTCCACATTTATGGGGCAGTTTTAAGTGTAAGGTGATACTGCTGAGGTACCTAAAAGAGCTGCTGTTGTGATGTGAGATTCAAGAGCTTTGCTGAGGGCCTATGGACTCTCAGGGAGTGATTATAATCACTGTGGTGGGGCAGTACAGTGAATGGATCTGTAGTCCTTAGTCACACAGTCTCTGCTCTGTAGTATCAGAAAGTTTATAAAAATTTGCGTTTCTGGATGTAACTATTAAGGCTGCAGACTTTCTCTCCTGGTAGGTAAGTGCAATTCTTTTATTCTTCAAGTTTTTACAACTCCAGTGGCTTTTAACAGACCTTTAAAATACCATAATATAAGCACTGTTTATATTTTACTTGTGTGTGTGTTTCAGGAGGTGACTCTCTCACTCTTTGTGCAGTCAGGAAAGCGGGAATATGTCCTTAGGCCAGTGACCTTTTTGTACACCAGTGAGATACACTGAAAAGGCTATGCTGCATTTTTGGAAAGGCATTAAGTGTAAAGAATCCTTCTGTTCCAGTGCAGATTTCTGTGGTGTGTTGATCCACTGCTTTTGGCATATGCAACAAATACAGTTTTGGTAACCTGAGACTGGAATTTCTGTGTGAGTGACAGAAAGCTGAATAGATGGGAACGGCATTGCTAATGTAGAAAGTAAAAAAGCAAGTCAAGAAGAGAGCAAACGTAGAGCTACATATATGTTAGGAGAAAGAGAGCATAAACTCCTGTTAAATATCAGCAGTAATTACTGGGTGTAACGGTAACTAGCAAAATCATCCTAAGAGCTTATGTTGGAGAAGCTGGTAGCACCGTCCGGTGGAATAAGAATGCTAAGGCGAGGAGTGCTGTGGAGGCCAGTGCCTTTTGCTGTGAACAGTCATATCAACTTTTTCCAGTTGCATAACCAATGCATTTATCTCCTAAATGTAAATGCTGCCTTGATTTGTAAAAATCCGAACCACTTCCAGGCAAGCCAGCTCATCCCAGGCATTACTGTTCTGTCTGTTTAGACCTTTAGCAAATGTGGTTATAGGTGCTTTGCTTAACCAGTTTTTTTTCTCTTCAATCTTTCACTCATATTTATAGGTCTTCTATTTTTGACAGCTGTATCTGATACTCATCCAGATCAGTTTGTGTACAAAACATTGCCTCCCAGCATACAGGTGGACAAGTCAGTGGATGTAATGATGAATAGCTACTTAGGTTTGTGACCACTTCAGGTGGCAGCATTTGGTCAGACATAATCTCCAGACCTTTGTCATGATCCTCTCCCCTCTATTCCCTCTCATATCAAACACTTTGTAAGTAAAGCATGAAAAAAACAGGGATTCAGATAAAGGGGAGATGGCAAAGTGACAGGGCTTCAGAGAAACGCCGATTTGTCATGCATTTCTCCAGACGTACTCATCCCTCCCCCAGCTGGGACTCCCTCAGTTTTTTCTGGAACTGTCTCATTGTGAATTGCTGTAATTGAGAATTTCCACCGTAGTGGTGAAGTGTATCAAAAAGAGATTCCCATCTGCTGGCTGCTATCTTCCTTTCTTGCAAAGTGGGCAGTTTTCTACTTTGGCCTTTATTGGCTATATTGGTATATTCAGTATAGTCTTTTAACTTGGTTTTTCATCTTTTAAGATGTATTGTAAGACTGAATTAATTTGAACACGTCATGTTTAGGGCTGCATTAACTTAAAAATGCCCATTTCACCATTACTGTGTAAGCTGATTCTCAAATACTGCATACATCATTCATATGAGAATGCTTGTGCCGTACAATTTGCATGTTTGTAATGGAACAATACTGACTTCACTTAGGAGGTTTTCTGATAATTTTGCCAGAGGTGAAGTACTCAAGCTATATTCAAGTGGTAAAGCTGTAGTTGTGTCTAAGCTGTAACTGTCCTGTGTTTGGTGTCCTTGAAAAGCAGGTCCAAGTGAGCAGTGGAGTAAAGTGTTTTGTGGGAAATACTAAATGGAATGTACCAAGGAGTGCTGACTTGCAAATACGCGTCCAGCAGTGCAGACAGAAATGGCAAATTGCCAGCCATAGCACACTGTGTTTTAGACAAAAATTGTATTCCATATACCACTTTAATATAGCAGGGGAAATGTTTATTTTAATGTTTATTAAGATGCAAGCTGTTACTTAGTTAATTTATTTTTTGTTTCTTTTTCTGTTAAAGGTTTCTCTTTGGACTCTGGCAAAGGAATTGTCTCCCAAGATGAGATGACTTTTGTGTCAGGTGCCCCAAGAGCGAACCACAGCGGAGCAGTTGTTTTACTGAAAAAAGAAAAAAATCAGAGAGCACTTTCCCTGGAGCACATGTTTGAAGGAGAAGGGCTGGCCTCCTCTTTTGGCTATGATGTTGCTGTTGTGGACCTCAACAGCGATGGGTATGGCTGTGTTAACTAACTCCTGCTGCCTGTATAGTAAAGGACAACGATCTTGTTTATTTCTGCTTTGGTTTTTCATATTAGAAATATAAGGAATAACAAATCCCACCTTCCATGTTTTCCCGGAGGAAATGGTGAGCATCTTGAGAATCAATCAGGATAGACTCTACCTTTCTAATAAAGAGTTTTATTAAAACAGTTACTGTAAACAGAGAAACAGGAAACCAGCCTCATACCCCATGAAGGCCATAGAAGGTCCTTGTATGCCATCAAGGGAATAAAACAGCTTGCAGTGTCAGTGGGGATGCTGATGCCCAACCAGTTTAATGCACATTTTAGTTTTTGTTCAGCAGCTCTTTGGGCAGCTGATCTTGAGCTCACAGTCCGAGCTGAGTTATTTTTCAGAGTTCTTCTACAAAAGCAGTGCATTTTTTTTTTCTTTTCCTTCTAAGGTGGCAGGACATCGTTGTTGGGGCCCCGCAGTACTTTGACAGAAGTGGGGATATTGGAGGTGCTGTGTACGTCTACATGAACCGCCAAGGCAAGTGGGCAGGGGTGAAGCCTCTTCGCTTAAATGGAACCACTGACTCCATGTTTGGACTTGCAGTTGAAAATGTTGGGGACATTAATCAGGATGGCTATCCAGGTAAATGGAAAACAATGACAATAAAAATCTGAGATTGTTTGGCCAATGCCAGACTTGCAACTTCTTACCCTTTGATTGCATGCTGCAGAAAGAGCAAGAATGATTTTAGATGTTGCAACTTATTTTCACCAGATATTGCAGTAGGGGCTCCATATGATGGTTTTGGCAAAGTATACATTTATCATGGATCCAAGAATGGAATAAATACAAAACCAGCTCAGGTAATGAAATAACCTTTACTATATAATTATTCTTGAACAAAATTAAAGGAATTACAGGGCTATCCATCTTCCTTTCCATTGCTATTACTGGGGTGGTGGGTATGCAGGAAAGTCACAGGGCCCTTCAAAGAATTTCACTGCTGGCAGGAAAGAGTAGGAGTTCTTGATATTAATATGTATTTTTATTTCTGGGGCCATCCATTGAGGGTCACTGTGTCCAATTTGCAGAGTGGGAATAGAACTTCATTATACTCCCTAGAATACTGCTCAAATACTTAAGAATACTTTATAGAATACTTTCTTCTGTTTCAAGTGTTCACAGTCCATAAATACTGTAAATAAAGATGAACTAAGCTCTCTGCAGATGAGTAGTTTCTGGTACTTGCTGTTGCCAAGTAACTTCTTGGAAGAAGAGCAAATCATCTTGGCACTCCAGTGTTCTTTAGCTGAACTGAACACAGAGGTCCTGTTTCACAGGTCCTACTTGATTGTATCTCTTACCTCTTTTTTCTCTGTCCACAAGATGGTTACATTCACTAGTTACTTATTTCACCTTTATCACTTTTAAATGTCCGAATTCCCTCAATCTGTTTGCTTTTTAGATTCTTGATGGTGAAAAAACAAACACCAACTTCTTTGGTTACTCTATTGCTGGAAATATGGATCTGGATAAAAATTCCTACCCTGATGTTGCTGTTGGTTCCCTGTCAGATTCTGTAAATGTGTACAGGTATTATATTTGGAACCTTAATTAATTACACCAGGGCTTTGGTTTTGGTTTCTTAAAAACAATTTGCTTATAAGTAACAAGCTGTTTGGCTTTGAGTGTACTTTTCCTACCAGTAATTAGAAATTTGAGGGAAGGGGAGGGGCGAGGGCAGGGATTCCATAAATTGGTTTGTTACTTTATCCCCCTTGAGAACCTGCCTTACAATCAATAAGATTGTAAGGGGGTGAATATGGACAGTTCCTGTAGAGCGCTGATGTGGGCAGTGTACCTGCACCTTTGTTTTGCCCTATTGTAACTTGGATGTCTGTGTCCTTGAATGGAACTTAAGGGTGACAAATAATTCCTTAAGGAGAAGTTAACTAATACATTTGCTGCCCTTATCTAATCTAATTGTGCTTTACTGAAGATAGAGGAAAACAGAACCAACCCCCACTTTTGTAGCTGAGAATCCAAACCAGTGAGGCACACACAGCCTTGCTGAGCTTGCACTGGGGTCCATGAAACAGTGAGGAAGCCCTGCAGCTAGGATCCTTTGGGATTTCTGTAGCACATGCCCCTAAATTAGGGATGAAGTCACAGTCTTTTGCAGACCTCTGTTTTTTTTTCCTGTTTAATGTACTGTTAAGCTGAATCACTAGTAATGGGCAGGAAGAGGACTGTCTATCTCTGCATCAGAACTGTGAATGCTGCATCAGCTCAGCTCTTTGGTGGTTGTTGTCAGGTCCCAAAGGATGAGAAGCAGAAACTCCAAAATTGGTTATCTGAATTCTGGGACAAATGACGTTACTTTTCAGGCAGAACAGCCCTTCCTAGAATCTATGCTTCCATCTCTAAGGTGTACAGTATCTGTGCACGTAATTGTAATGTTCTTAAATACACTGGAACAGCGCCCAAGAAACGTAACTCCGATGGCTTACGGAAGAGAACAGAGTAGGTGGAAAAGGAGTTGGTCAGATTATTTAGCATTCTGCTTACTCAGAAGGAGCTTTAGCCTTTTGCTGATAAAGGCAGGACAAAAACTTTTACAAAGGTGAGAACAAAGACTTCTTACGGGGACAAATGGCGAAAGTAGTGGCCCAGTTAAATGGTGCAGGTGGCTTATCAATTATTTTAAACAACCTTTGGATGCTTTAATGAGAACAGGATCCGCTCATTCATTTGTTCATGTGAAATGTCTTCTCCCTTCCAGAAAAGGAAAAGACAAGTTTTCAGGCTCTGATATGGTTACAGCCTACATGCAGAGGAAGCAGGAAATGAAAACATCATTTCCCACAGCCACCAGGCTCCATATTAAAGCTCTTGTGAACATGAACCTGAATGAACTGTAGTTCCTGTAGTTGTTCACAGGGGCCGAATTGCTACTGGTAGTAGAAACCGCCACTGAATTTTCTGGTTTTTGTTAAGTGTATCGAATGACAACAACAACATCACATTAGTGTAGCCCATTTCCCCCTCAGGATCTGTAGTTGTTCTTGGTGACCTTTGCTTTGCTTTTAACAGTTTTCAGGGTTTTTATAACCAGTATCGAAGCCAAACTCTGTGTTTCTTGGAGTGTCTTTGTTGCAAATCAGTGCAGGTGTGGAGGGAATCTGATATTCACATTAATTATTTCATTAATCTTAACAGAAACAACTTATTTTTTTATATCTTCTTTTTATTCCCCATTTTTCCCCCAAATTAAGATCTCGGCCTGTGATAAGCATTAGAAGAAACATTACAGTACAGCCTGATAGAATTGATCTAAAGAAAAAGAATGCTGAGGACCATGGTGAAATAAGGTAAATGAAAAAGAAATTACTCTATCAGAAGCTTTGGTGTATTGAACTTTCTGCTGTCAAAATCCGTTCAGTGATCATGGTTAAGTGAAGGGGTATGAGAGTCATGCAGGTTAGCAAATATATCTGCATATGTTCATTCTGACTTCCTGAATTTCTTCAGGCTACTGTGCAAGGTGTGGAATATGTCCTTTTCATAATGATCATTTTTGAAAATTAATGTCACCTTGCCTCTTCAGACTTCTGACAAAAATATCTTGGCTTGAACAGCTTTGTCTTGAGTAGACACATAAGAGCAAATGCTTAATTGCTTATTAACCATTTTTTCTTGCTTTGTAATTCAGTCTAGTAAGCAGCAAATACCACAGTCATAAGACTGATCAGTTAAAACTTTTCATTCTTTTGGACCATGCCTTATTAAAAGATAATACTAATTTCTTGGCACTTTTTACAGGATGGATGTGAAAGCATGTTTTAAATATACTGCAAACCCCAGAGATTTAAATCCAAGAATAAGTAAGTTCCGAAGATAAATATTTTTGATCTGTTTGTCACATGTTTGGTTTTTGCTTGTTTGGTTTTTTGTTTTGTTTAGCATTTATCATGGAAAAATATTACTCAAATTATAGTGACTCAGACAGTGACTGACAAATTTAAAATGTGACTCAGTGCTAAGCTCAGCTGTTGCAGTCTGTATTTAGAGTCATGCTGGTGTGTTAAGCTGTTCTGTGGATGACAGACTAAAGCTTTCTAAGTATTTCAACTGCCAGTGAGCAAAGAGCTGCTACACAGACCCAAACCATTTTGCCTCTCTAGGTTAATGCTGCTTTAGAGAATCGTTTTTAAGGCCCATTTTATACATCCTTACTGAGCATTTTTTCTTATTAGAGGCTTACTCTATGAACCTATCCTGAAGTCATGAAAATGATTTTGTGGAAACTATTAACTGAAATAAAAAAAAAATCTGCATTAATAGGAGAAGACTGGCTGTGTGCCACAAAAATGTAAACCACTTGTTACAATGCTGCTGTTACTACCTCCTGGAGAAGAGAGTGTAGGATTTTGAGAGGAAATGGGAAGAACTTTGAGCCAAATGACCCTTTTTCTCCTGTGTTGTCTTGAATTTTTCAGTTACTTTAAAATGCAGAGGCTGTGCCGGAGTGAGATGCTGGTCCTTCAGCAGGTGAAGTGCTTGCAGCTCTCAGTGCACGCTCAGAGCTGTTTCCATCTGTGCAGCACTGAATTAGCTCAGTGAAGCAATCATTAAAAGATACACCAAGTTCAGATCTAGGATAACATGCCTCAGCACACAACTGGGCACCTCTAGTCGCACTTCTGCTTTCATTATTAAAATAATCAGTGTACCTTGATCTCAGAATCCTGCTGGCTCTCAGGTGCCATTTGGGGCCCACCAGGAATCTCTGCAGCGCAGTCGGGCTGTTTACAGTGGGTAGCTCGGCCCTCTGCTGGCTCCGCACAGCAATTACAGCTCCCCCAGCCAGCCCCGCGTGCCCGTAAGGGAGTAACAGGATTTGGTTTAGAAACTTTCTTTTTTTGGTTCACGCACGGGGCATCTGGCCCTCCACTGTGGCAGGACAAAACTGATACGGAGAAAGCTTTTTAAATGACTGAAAACAGTTAGTGAAGCCCAGCACTGGCTGGAACAGTCTTCTAGAATAATGCGTGAGATCATACCTGGTGAAATTAAAGTTCTTTTTAATATGGCAATGATTCTTTTTTTTGTTTTTTTATAGTGACCTACTTTATTTTTTCACATAGAGATCAATTACACGTTTGAGGTGGAGAACGAGAGGCGGCAGCTGGGCCTGCCCTCCAGGGTGCGCTTCAGTGACCACTCCTCTGATCAGTTCACTGCAAGTACAACCCTCAGGGGACAGAACTCATGGGAGTGTGTGACTACAAAGCTTATACTGCAGGTGACAGAGAGTATTTTATTTCTGTTTCGTTTAGATCCACTTAAAACAAAAGAATGCTCTTTTTTTGCAGCCTAATGGGAGAAACCTTTGTATATAATTTTGTATGTAATTTCAAAGTCATAGGCAATATAAAACTCCAAAAATAGAGACCCACCGTAGTTTACTATTCCCTGCACACATGCTGCTTCCTCCTGCTGCCTTTCTTGCAAACTATGGATAAAAAAACTGTAGCCACTGCAGCACACTCTGGAGGTCAGTAGAGCAGAACTAATTTAGCACAACAGAGGGACTAAGTGCCAAAAACGGAGAGCCACTTCCGACAGAAATAACTGTTACAGAATTTTTTAGTGTGCCTGTTCAGGAGAAGAATTTTAACCCATGGGTTTTGGAGTGGATGAATGGGCAGGGCAAGAAAGCTTGGTATGTGCTCTCGTGACTTGGCTGCTGTAGTGCCACTTAGAGGTGGTATTGCTCCAGAGGCTAAACAGATTCCCTCTCCATGGCTCAGCAGGAATGAGTCAGCCTCCAAGGTTGCTTTTGACCACAGCAGATTAAAGAACTGTAATTTATGAATAGAATAGAATCATAGAATGATTTGGTTGAAAGGGACCCCAAGGATCATCGAATTCTAACTCCTATGCCATGGGCTGGGACACCTTTTGCTAGACCATGTTACTCAAACCTGTTCCACTGTGTTATTTTACTGTAGCTGTGTGAATTTCACCTGCCTGAATTACTGTCTGTGGTTCCTAGGAATTCTTAATGGTGAGAGAAACTGTCAGATTGGGAAGCCAGAGGAAAAAAAAAAGACAGTAGGGCTGGGCTCTTTGTGTTCTTGTATGTTTAGAAAATGCTGAATTTATATACAATATCAAAAACGCATCTTTGTGGTTTTTTTTTCTCCTCTGCACTGTACACTAACTATGCACCTTAAAATATTTTAACAGGAAAAAATTAAAGATAAGCTACGTCCCATTCCAATATCAGTCGGAGTTAAAATTGCTGGCCTGGAGTCATCATCCAAGAAAAAAGAGAGTGCACTTCCAGATCTAACACCAATTCTAAATTCAAATGAATCTGAAACAGAGACTACAAAAGTAAGCCTTTGATACCACATATTCATCTAAATCTTCACTTCTACAAATAACTTAATTTTAAAGACTGTAGAAAACTAAATTATGTCCAAAGGAAATAAGTGGGGTGGCACTGGACAGGTAACTACTGGATTGTTATTTTTTATTTTGTTCTCAACTTGTTACAACATGTTATGAATTATTTACTGTGTTCTTTTGCAACAAAAGTGAAGATGGTATAGCTCCTTAGTTTCTTCCCTGTCCCCAATAAGTTTAGGAGGAAATGTACTTTTGATTAAAAATGGAAGTTGTCTCCTGCTGGGAACACTTGTCCAACATAACAAGATAATGTACACTCCTAATTCTTCCACCGTTAGGATGCTGTAAAGCATTTGAGCAATGACTGCAGCAGTGACATAGAAGGGAGAGAATACCTCAGTTAAAAATTCTCATTTCCTCAATGCTTATTGAAGAATCAGACTTAAAGATGTATTTCCTCATTAGAAATACTCGCTTAGATAATAATAATAATCATTCTCTCACTTAGAACTCTGCTTTTTAGTCACATTTAAAATTCTAAATTAGCAGCATCAAGGGCTGTGTCTCACAAAGGAAAACTCAACAGGCCAGAATTAAGTCAGGTTAAAAATCTGAACTCTGTCCAGGAAAGTGCCTTTTGAGTTCCATGTAGATGGTTTATTCAGTGTGCTTCAGAAATCTCATTTTAAGCTACTATTGTGTGTCAGGCAGTAAAATTGCTTTGCTTTTATTTAGGTGGAGTTCTTAAAAGAAGGATGTGGAGAAGACAATGAATGTCACAGCAATCTTAAGCTTCAGTACCGGTTTTGTACGAGAGAGGGAAATGAAGACAGGTTTACTTATTTACCACTGTAAGTCTCGATTAATGCACTTCTAAAGTTCATGTTATTAACAAGTGCTTAAAATAACTTTTAGGAGAGGATTTTGGGAAAGAGAGCAGCCTTTTTCTGTGTCTGGCAAAACACAGCCCTTGGTGTAGTATTGATTTTTCAGGGTGAGGAATGGGGGCAGAGGGGAACAGCTTGAGAAGAAAAGTGGTTCAGAGTTGAATGGATACTAAGTGGCCACAATAGTGCAGGAGTGGGCTAAAAGAAAAAAAAACCCAACCATTTAACACTTGGAGAAATTATATTCTAAATTAGCCTTGCAGTAGTTTATTGTGTGACACTGTTAATTATTTTGCAGATGAAACTTGACTGTATGACAGCTCTACAGAGTATAGCCTAATAGCCCAGGAGAAGTAGTTACAGAGCCACGGAGTAATGATTTAATTTTAACAGATGCCCCAGCACCTGCTGCATCCCTCCTTCCTGGAGGGCCAGTGAAATTAGAGTGGGGGTAAAACTCACAGAAGGAAGTATGCTTATTTAGTGCCAGCAGTCAGACGTTTTTAGCAGAGTGTGCCACGCTTAGAAGTCAAACCCACGTATACTTTACAAGAAAAAAGCAGGTCAGTAGATTGATTTGGAGAAATCATCACTACATGAATCAGATGCAGGTGCTGGGTCAGAAATACTATAAACTCCTGATTACTTGAGGGATTTATCATCCTGTTCTGTCCTCTTAACTGCTGGCCACTGTCAGATGAAATACTGGTGTAGGGGGAAAAGGCCTGTGACTATTCATTGTTCATAGTTTTACTATAATTCTCCCCTAATAAGAGAAATTGTATTTGGATAAAACATCGTAAGAAGCAAACTCGCATACACATTTTTTTCCTAACACATAGAACCCTGTACATTCTGTTTCTGTAGTGAAAATGGCATGCCAGTTCTTGTTCTGAAAGACCAGAAGGATATTGCCCTGGAAATAACAGTGACAAACAATCCATCTGATGTAAAAAATCCACAAAAAGACGGTGAAGATGCATATGAAGCTAAAGTAATTGCAACTTTTCCAGACAGTCTGACATACTCTGCATTCAGAGAGATGAGGGGTTATCCTGTAAGTATTTTTAAGAGAAAAAAATACTGAAAAATTTAAAATATTTTCAGCATATTTTTACTTGTAAATGTATTCTGTTTAATCAGGAAAAACAGCTAACGTGTGGTGCTAACCAAAATGGTTCTCAAGCAGAGTGTGAACTTGGAAATCCTTTCAAAAGAAATTCTAATGTAAGTTGCACTTACTTAACTCAAGTTGTAAAATCTCATTCTGACTGACTGCAGTTATCCAAAGTTCTTGTGTGTCGCAAATGGAAATTTCATTTGGATCTGTCTTTTTAACTCTAGAACTTATTACTGAAATTTTGTATAAAATTTCATCAATATATCTTACAAAGAGCTCATATTTCATTATCTTCTTTCTTGTTTAGGTGACCTTTTATCTGATCTTAAGTACCACTAAAGTTAATGTTGATACAACAGACTTAGACGTTAACCTGAAGCTGGAAACGTAAGTTTTCTTCGCATGTGTGCACTTGCACTTTGCTTTGATATACAGTTGCTAACATTTTGAATACATTTGTTTGATTCACAGGAGTAATTTAATAGTAGAGAGAAACCCACTAAATTTGTAAAATAAACACCATTGTTTCCTTTTCATTGTAGAACAAGCACTCAAGTTAATTTGACTCCAATTACAGCCAGTGCTAAAGTGGTTCTTGAATTGCTTTTATCACTCACTGGGTAAGTGCTGATAGCATGACAGACTGGGGAGTCTGGGGACAGTTTTACTTCAGACTCATTAAAATCTGATTATTCTCCTTTCCCACCCCCACCTGAACAGAGTTGCTAAGCCTTCTCAGGTATATTTTGGCGGTAACATCATTGGTGAGAGTGCTGTGAAATCTGAAGATGATATTGGAAACCTCATAGAGTATGAATTCAGAGTGAGTAATTTAGATTAATGCCAACAGCTGCTTTTAATCAAATGCACAGCTTCTTGCTTTATGCATATGAATACATAGAAAAGTTGCTATAATGAAATTGTCCCAAAATCCTGACTTCCTGGTCGGAACATGGAGTTTGACTGTGGACTAGAGCTTCTTTAGGCCTTTGTTTTATGATCATATTGTGAGGAAGTGGCCTGAGGCTGCCTGCACACTTTTTTTTGGGAGCAGTTCCTGCACATTCAGTTGTGTGGCATAAAAGCCCCTGCAGGGAGGAAACCAAGTTAAAGCAGAACCTGCCTGTGGTGCACACAGGCACAAGAACAGGCTGAGCACAGAGCAAGGAGTGCTGCTAGAGCCCCTCTGAACGTGTGAGTCTATTTCTCTGGCTTGGTCTTCTGCTTAATACAGCAAGGAGGAGACTAAGAGAAACTGAAGTCCATCTCTGTCAATCCTTTACTTCCTTCTGTACCTGGTCCATGTAGTATAGCAGCAGCAGTTGAAATAGCTGATTTAAAACTTGCTAGCATGATCAGTAACACTTAAGAAAGTAAAAAAGAAAAAAGTTGGGGAAAAAACTTTCAAACTTACAAGAGCAAAAGCTTGTTCTCTCTCTGTGTCAGAGTTCCTCAGAAACTTGCAGTTTGCCTCAGTGACGCAACTGACTGATTTGTTAATTCTAAATTGGAGTTGTCGTTTCACATGAAGATTAATTTCTAAATATCAACAACTAAAAAGTTCATGTTAGGGAATTCTAATCCTTCTGTGTATTTACTTGGTCTCCAAGTATGCTAGTTGTAATATATGCTTTGTATTTGTACTATTTTGAGTGCCTTTCATCTGATCTAAATTTCCTGTTACAGCTGCATGCCTAAAGCTTGTCCAAGTCAATAATGTTTTCAGGAAGAAAATCCCTCTGGAAAGTATTTCACAGTTTAAAGAATGTTTGTTTTATCAGGTAACTAACTTGGGCAGACCACTGAAAACATTTGGCACTGCTTCCCTGGACATTCAGTGGCCGAAAGAAATTAGTAATGGGAAATGGCTGCTTTATTTGATGAAAATAGACTCCAAAGGCTTGGAAAAAGTCTCCTGTCAACCTGAGGATGAAATTAACAGTTTGCATGTTGCGGTACGTTCCCTGTCTTCTGTCCATGAATCGGTACAACATGAAAGCAGCCCACAGAAAGCGAGAGTTAGGCATGAGAGCTTGCCTCTAGAAGGAGTTACTTTTTATCTTAAGCAGCTCACAAGCACTACACATGACCAAAATATCAGTGAGTAAGCCTGTCAGGAGACTTCATTACAGCAAATGAGGCTGATATGCTAAAGGATAGATGCTATGTCACAATGATTGTTTTTGCAGTGGGCACTGCTGTCATAGGCTCTTATACAGGATGAAACTGCTGACTGTTATTACATATTTCATTAATATTACTGAAAACTGCTCAGTAATCAAAACATCTGAGCTCTTACTCAAAAACCAATAAATAACTAAATATCTTCCCAGCCTGGGGGCATTCCATGTACTTTTTTTTTTTGAAGACAAGGGGCTTGAACTTGAATGTATTTATTTGCAACAAATATAATAAAAAGTGATTTTCATAGCCTTAGATTGTGCCTATCTAGCAATATCTTTTTCCTAAAACTTGAGCTGCATTTTTTCCTTCATATAATCTTAAGATCATATGGGAGGAGTTTTTATTTTCCACCATTAAAACGGCATGCACATAAACCTGGTTTTGTCAGATCATAATATTAGTTAATATAACTTGCAATGAGTATAATTAGTATACAGCTAAAAACCCCTGCATCTACTGACCTTAGCACATTCTTAACTCTTTTAGCAGAGTACCCTTCTTTTAGCATTAATACCCTTTATCTAGAAATAAAAATGGAAATAGCATTGAAAGCTTTATAAATCTAAACCTCCCCTTGGCCTATTAAAGGAAATAGTCTGTTGGCCTTTCTTCAGGTAATCTCAAATTTTATTTTCAGCAGTAAATGTAGGTAAGTAGGGATATATAATGCTCTCAGTCCTGTGCTGATTTTGGAAAAAGAAAACACTGAGCTCTGGTTTCTCTGCTCGTATGAATTACCAGATTCTTATGATAAACTGCTTTTTAGTTTTTTACTTTTTTTTTCCTTTTAGGGATCCCATAACTCAAGAAGGAAGCGTGAAGTTGCAGAGAAGCAGATTACAGACAGCCAGGCATTTTCTTTATTCTCAGAAAGAAAATACAAGACCTTGGTAAGGATATTGCACCAGCTATATTCTTGTCAGATACCTCCCTCTGCACTTGAAAGAAGGCTTTTCTGATTTTGGCAGCGAAAGAAATTCTCCCTTTGCCTTCTTTTTATCTTATATCGAAATACTAGTGCTTTTAAAATCTGAATATTTAGGTTATCTACTGTGAGAAAGAACAAGGAAAGAATACCTCCACAGTTACTTACATTAAAATAAGCAAGTAGTAACATCTTCATTGTATTTTCCCACTGCTGTCAGTACAAACAGATTGTTTAAACCTCCCCTCAAGATTAAAAATTGGGTTCTATCATACCTACATGCAAGAAAAACTATCTGTGAAGATGTGATGTTATTTACAAGTAGAAATCTGTAATTGCAGAGCTGCAATGTGAATGCACGCTGTGTGGACATCAAGTGTCCTCTGAAGGGTTTCGACAGCAAGGCGTCTCTTGTGCTGCGTTCCAGACTCTGGAACAGCACCTTCTTAGAGGTAAGTCCTCTGAGCTGCCCTTTCTGAAAGGTCAGAGCTCCTTCTGGTTCTGTGTCTAATATCTGTGTTTTATTTTGGAACAGGAATACTCAAAAATGAATTACCTTGACATTCTTGTTAGAGCTTCTATCAGTGTTCCTGTTGCAGCTAAGAATGTTAAACTCACAAATGAAGTTGCTCAGGTAGGTTCAGTGTTTAATGCTAGCCACACATTATGGTTGTGATTGTTCTATCTTATCTCCAAAGACCAGGAATGAAACAAATTTAAAACAAAACTAGCCAAAAGTTTAACTAACTGAGTTTTGAATTACTGATCATTTTTACCTTGCAGTGGGGTTGAAAAAATTAATTACCACATTCAAATGACACCAGTGGGAACTTTTTCTTGAAAACTATTTTGTAGAAGACATCGTGTTAGAGGAGAGATATAAATGGCAGCTCTCTGATTAACCATGTACCTTCTAAAATACTCCTTCCACCTGCACATTTTCTGTCCTGTAGGTGCGTGTTACTGTATTTCCTGCAAAACCAGTAGCCCTTTACACAGGAGTTCCGTGGTGGATCATTGCAGTGGCTATCCTTGCTGGAATACTCATGCTTGCACTGTTGGTATTCTTACTATGGAAGGTGAGCTTTTATTCATCTGGTTATTTTGAATTTTCTGGTCTATAACTGACAAGGTAGCAAACTAATTAAGTAAATGATTAAGTGCTTGGGATTCAAAATAGGGCAAAACTGCACAAATCATACAATATCAGTTTCTCAGTTTTGCAACACCTGGAATGAGAATGGTTGTATAGGCAGACTTGTTACACAATTTTCTGTTTTCACATCCTCAAAAGGAAGTATTTTGAGCTCCAGACAAAACTTGAGACAAATGTTCAGAGGCCATAGTTTGATACAGGTGCATACAGCTATTGGGAGCCTCTGCAGTTAGGTGTAAAACTTCCTGTGAGCTATTTACAAATGTTTTAGTAGGGCTCTGTTCTCATAACATCAGAAATACCATTAGACTGATAAAAATAACCAAAAGCACAGTATTAAGACATAGCCAAGTGTGCTGGTGAATTTATTATAACTGCTTTTTTATCTTAGAAACCTTAAAGGAATAAATAAAGAGGTATAACAAATGGTTAACTGTTTGCAAAGGAAAAAAATGAAGTACATTTTTTCTAATGACCTTTGTAAAAATGACAATTATTTGTGGTCCCAAGTGTAACAGAGCAGTCTTTTTATTTGTAGTTTTTATAGGTGTAGACAGCTAGCATTTGCTGCTATGGGATAGCAAAAGGTTATTAAGGAAGAGGAGGTGAAGAATATCCCATGTCACATTTTTTTTCCAGTGAAACTGAGGGAGTTAGCTTTGAGGTACTATTTATTGCAGGTTACTTCCCATAGGATAGTTCTGATTTCCTTATTTTCTAAAAAATGCCCAGCTGCTCCTGTAACTAATTCCTGATGAATGAATACTGGGTGGGCTGTTAGGTTCTAACTTACTAGTGTTTTACTGTGCATGAAAATACGTTTTTTACATGCACACACAGTGTAAACCGGTGTTTTTGATGACACAGACTGTGTTGTTCTATGAAGGACAAACATCATACTGGAAGGACAGATAGATCATTGATTTAAGACAAAAACTTGTACTGAAGGGGTCAAAGCAGTAACTGGTTTTGTTCTACACCCTGTGGTTTTGTCTGTCCCCTGCACTAGTCCACAAACAGGTTTTTGTATCTTTCTGCTCTTCACAGCCACTTTCACTTGCTATGGACACACTTTATTGTAGCTTTTCTTAAAAAAAAACCCTAACAGATTCTCTACAAATTTATCAAAATGCTTCTAAAATAATATTCTCAGGTTACATATATTACAGTTATGTTAATAACTCAGGCTATTTTATTCTGTTATTGTATAGATCAAGTTAGCCCAAGAAGTGCTCAGATCTAGAAACAGCTGAGTTAGACTTTTTTTTTTTGGCCTGTGAAGGGATAATGGGAAGACAGTTGACAGAGTTAAGTCAGTTTTAATAGGTTTGAATTATTCCAGTCCACAAAAATTGACTAAACACCTTGCTTCCTTGTAGTGTGGTTTCTTCAAGAGAAATAAGAAAGATCATTACGATGCCACATATCACAAGGCTGAGATCCATGCTCAGCCATCTGATAAAGAGAGGCTTACTTCTGATGCATAGTACTGATCTACTTCTGTAATTGGTAACTGATGATATTTTTTAATTTCTAGCTGTGGCACATGCTATGGTTGCAGTGGCTAACTGTGAAGCTTTTTCTGCATAAGTTCTATTAACTTTTGGATTTCAAGCTATCATACTTGCTTGCTCCTTCTGTCGATAGATTTTCAGCTTTTGGTGCATGTGAACACACAGAGGTTTAGCCTGATCTAAAATGCTTCTTATTTATTTTCTTAAAAACCATGAGGTGATCAGTTGCAATGGGCTTCTTTAGTATTTTTTAAAATTTATGCTTTAACGTTACAAGTAAGTCTTTAAGCTTGCAAGATGGGAATCAACACTGTAGAGTTAAGATGTAAAGATAAGATTACATGGACAATACGTAAATTTGCTTTACTAACCTTTAGTGCATGCTGAAAGGTCCATGTTGCTTACATCGGAGAAGGGTTTTCATAATGAGAATTTATTGGTGTGGAAACATCTGTTTTACTGGAGTTCTAAGGTGTACTTCTCTAGCAACACACTTTGCTGAAGTTACAAGATGCATGATGATTTACGCTTCCAGCAACCTTTATTCCACTGAAGATGTTACATGCATGTGCATTGTAGCCATAAGTGTGCTTGGGTTGAGGGGGTGGGGAAGAATTCTTTATGAATTATTTCCAAACCGTGTATAACGAAACTTCGAGATGGCTAAAGATTAGGTCTTTGCTCACTGTAATTTTTTGAATTCAGTTCCATCTAAGTTCTAATATTAAAAAAATCCCAAAACCATTGACCAAACTGAACCAAAAAAATCCAGCACCTTAAATACTATGAACCAAACCTTGCCCACTTTAACATGTTCTCACCCCAGCCGTATCTAATGACAGCTGGATGGCACAATGTCTCTTAACCTGAATCTTGATCCATAAGGACATAAAGCTGAGTGTCTACCAGTCATTATCTTTGAAATATTGTGCCCATAGCTCCATTTTGTTTTGGAAATGAATTTTAGTACATTCCTCGATATTCAAAATCAGTTTTTACAGTGGCTTTGAATAAAAAATTGCAGAGCACAAATAAGCTGTTACAGATTTCATCCAGGGTGACTTCCCACAGCAAATTAAGCAAGACTCGTGTTTCTAATACAGCATCTGTGTAGTTAGTTCAGGTGACTGAAGTGGAAATGGTGCTTTGAAAACCAGTGCCCTTAGGGTAACTTTTCTTGAATGTTCTGGAAATCTTTCTGTAGGTTCGTAAGGGTAAATCATGTCACCTCCAGGAAGACACTGAAGTACATACCTACCTTTGATTCAGGAAAAGCAGCTTTCCTGTGTGTAGCACTAAATGTCCTCATTAGATGAATGAACAGCTTTGTACTGGAGGGAATCTTTTTAAGGTATTTGATTACCATGGATAGTCGGAGCATGCCCTTGAACTGCTGCTGAACAGCTAATGCAGACCTCTTGGCTCACGTTTTTACAACTAAATATGCTACACTGGCCTAAATACTTTCGTTTTCAATTTTCTTATCTGCATATTTTGTGAAGGAAGAATTTACTGCCTCTGCAGTTGTAGCACTTTGGCAGCAAATTCCACCTCAGCTGTTGTTTTCCTTCTCCATGCAGTGCGGGTTCTTCCGGCGTTCCAGGTACGAAGACAGTGTCCCCCGCTATCACGCTGTAAGAATTCGCAAAGAGGAGCGACAGATCAAAGATGAGAAAAGCCCAGACCTTGAGACAAAGCAGTGGTTCACCAAATGGAATGAAAATGAAAGTTATTCTTAGGCAAAAATGTTGTTTATCCACGAAGTTCAGATAGAGGCTAAGGTTTTCATTCATGGAATACTGATGGAGTTAGACCTGTGAACACTACGGACATTCACCATTTGATTGTAGATATTACTACTTATATTGAGGCTTTTATTTGCACAGTTAGAATGGCTTCAACAGACTTCATTTGCCTTATTTAATTTCCACTCTGCCTCTTCACCCCCCTTAAATGTAACCCATACTTTAGAAAATGCTATGCTGATTTGGGGTCTTTTCTGCAAAATAAGCAAAACCACTACAGCAGACCTTTTGAGTCTCCTGTGATCCTGACCTTCCTCCTATTATTTAAGGAATGCATGATTAAGGTCAAGAGGAGCTCTCTGTTGTTCCCTCAATGCACAGTGCTTTATAAACACACAGTGGCCTTATCACACTTTGTTCACATATAACAGAAGACCTGCAAGTCTGCTCTGGTCATAGCCTTTGCCTGCTGCAGTAGTTAGGGCTTAACAAAAAGCATCATCTTAAATTACATGTGCACTGGGTCATGTTGCTTGATTTTGGGTTTGTGTGGGTTTTTTTTGGTTTTTAAGATCAGATTGTGTGATTCTTGTTCACAACAAATATACACAGGTTTTTTTTTTAAGAGAGGCTTGAATATTAGATGTATTTTCTGTATATATATTTTTTTTAGTCATTTTTGTATTTATTTTTATTATAAATCATTGTCTTTGACTAACTGGTAGGCCAAAGACTACTGAATTTTTAAATCCACTGTTCTGGTTTTTGTGTTTCTGTTTTTGACCTTCAGATTATGAGACCTGGGGCTTTCACTGCATTTTAATAAATCACTGAAGGTGCCAATGCTTTCTAAAATGTAAATATTTATGCAAATGATGTGTATGGGTGCTTTTCCTGGTGCTTGTAACATCAGGTCCTGTAACATGATTTGTATATTACTGTGGACTGTTCAACAATTTGGACACCAAGCTGAAGTAGTGTTTTAGATACCATTTTATACTCACTGCAAGAAAGTGAAGTCTTTTGGAAACCTCCTTCCAGCTTCTTAAGGACTTCCTGGTTGGCAAAAGGCATTGACTACTGCAACTGTTGTATGGCACTTGGAGGAGACTACAGCTGCCTTACTTACCTTAACTGTCGGGATCTGAGCTGATCCACGTTGAGACTACTGAATCATCTTGAACACCTGAGTGTTGATAAAAGTAGAACCATGTTATTAGTAATCTGGTTATTGTAACATAACTGAGAAAACTATTTAAAGAGTTTACTTTTTTACCCATACTCTAAAGCCTTGGTACTATTTAAGAACAAAGATTTAGCTCACAGCTGTGTATACCACGTGAAACAAAATTCTGCTCAAAAAGTATGCAAGGTAATTGCTTATAATATGAACTATGCAAAAACCTCTTGCTAATTTTTCCCCTCATAGGGTAAAAATCTGCTGGGAGGGCAGTTGTCAAGTATCTTATTTTTACTGCTAACTTTGAATGTACCTTCTTGGAAGGTGTGGTCACCTAAAAAGTTGCTTCTAGTGTTAAGAAAGATGAGTCTATTAAACTAGATAATCTCAATATATTATGACCCTGGCTTTATGAACACTTACATATTAATTCAGATGTTACCCCATTTTTGAGCTTCTAGAATCCTAGTTTACTTAAAGGCTCAGCAGCATCAGAAGCCAGGGGCTAAGAAGCTTGAGAAATACCCCTGAATATAAAATCAGATTGTGGCCCTCATCTAAGAACATGAATGTCTTAGCAGTGTTAAAGTTTTTGAAAAATATGTCATGTCACCAGTATATTTTTATCTCAAACTTTTGTTATACTAGCTAAGGATGCTACATCATTCCATGATTAGAAATTACCTGTGGATATTTGTATAGAAGTGTGAAATAAATTTTTAATTAAAGATGGTCTTGGTAATAGTGATTTTATCATACTAAACTGAGGTGGCCAGAGTTAAGTTCCCTGGAAGAACAGCCTGAAAGTGGCAGGCTTTAAGGAGTTCTCTCTCAGCACTGCCGCAGCTCCATGCAGGGGGCAGATAAGGAGCAGCAGGAGATAAGGCACAATCTCCCCCTCGCAGGCTCTCTGCTGCTTGCTGCCCCTGCCAGCACTGGTAGGAGTCAGAGCAGCACGTGCCAGCTCCCACTGGGCCAGGCTGCCCTCTCCTCGCCGTGCTCGCCCTCGTGCTGCCCGGGGCCCTTCCACGCCAGCAACCTCCTAAACATGCTCTTAAAAGTGCTGGATGAGTATTCGAGCAACTGGTGGAGATGGATACATCCCCCAAAACTGGTCAAGGACTTTGCATACCTATTCCTATTCAGCGGTGGAAATTTGATATTGACAGTCAACAACACAATTGGAGGCTAGTTTTGAGTCTACCAAAAAAGCCCTATGGAAAAGCCAAAATTATGCAGGGAAAAAAATCCCACCAAACCCAACAGACAAAATGTGGCTCCAGCTCTGAGATGTCAGGCCTGACTGGATGCTTTGTTCATTGTTGCTCAAAGGCCTTTTGATGCAACAAAGCCCAAAGATAAATGTTAGCTGGATATATGCTAGGTCACTCTTCATTGTTAAGGCCAAGAAGCTTCCAGAACTAGAAACAGAAAATGCCGCCGGACCCTTCAGAGTATCTCAAAGATAAGAACTCAACCTGCTCTTATTAAACAATTACTCTCCTTTACATGATGGCCACAAACATTTGTCTACAAGAAGACAAAATAATATCAACTGGCAGAACAGTTAAGTAGCTGATCATAGTAAGTTTTGTACAAACCTGTTATATTTGGCTTTATATGTATGCTCATATATACCATACATATAATGGTACTAAATGAAGTATTGACAATATATACAGTGGTACAGCAGTATAATACTGTATGTGTACAGAATGTATGTATATATGTCATATATACAAGTTAATGTTAGCTATATATGGTGGTTTATATCTGTATAAAGATACACACACTCTATATAGTCCAAGGTACAGAACTAGAATGTTGGCAAGCTGTAATACTTTCCCGTACGTTTGAGTGTCGCTGCACAGGAGACATACCTTATGAGAGAATATACCTTTCAATTTAACAGACCACCACAGCTCACTTTCAGTAGCCACCTGTCCATAAGAGTTTATGTGGAAAAAGAGGCAACAGAGTGCTCAGCTGGACACAAATCAGGACTCAGCACGTGAGGTAAAGTTCTGAAAGGGGCACTGAACCACCAGTCCCCATAAAGCACCCTTGTTGCAATGCCGATCATCATGGCTGCAGTGTGTCTTAACTGCACAGACTGCTCATGTTCAACAGCTGCAGTAACTTCTCCCAGCACAGAGCAGGCAACTGTGTCAGCAGCTGGCTGCAGAGGCCAGGAGACCAAGCTGTGATGCAACCCAGGCAACTGCAGGCCCTGGACGTGCTTGGACACGCTTCAGCTGCCTCGCCAGACAGCTGGGCTGTGTGGCACCACAGTGGGAGCACTGCATTTCCCAACAGGGACTGTGTAATTAGTTGCTTCAGTTTTTACTCCAGTCCTCAGACATCTTTCAATGTCTGTCTTTCCAGAGTCATAATTCATACTATACACCTTTTACAGGCTCATAAACCTTGCTGAGTCCTAGCCTTGTGAAAACAAACACAGCAAAACTCCTTATCCTAAAAGACTGCTGCTGTAATGGGCCTTAAACCCCAGCCAAAATGTGACATTGTCACTATGAAGGGGTTGGGGATCTGCAGTTTGCATTTTTCATATTACAAAAAAGACTCCTTTCTTCCTTTTTTAGCTCTGCAAAACAGTTGTTTGCAAGCAGCACCTTTTCAGGGCCGTACTTGCCTCAAATATCCCAGAACACACAGAACAGATTTTTGCAAGAGGAGGTATCCTTGCTGCTGCAGACCAAGGTAAATCCCCCTCATCACTGATACACAATGTATTTTATCCTGAAATCCCAGTGTCTTGGGGAAATAGGGAAGGAAGGGACAGAAAAGTCCAATACTTCTGCTAGGAACATGTGAAATTATGCAACTGGTAAGCTGATTAGAAGAAACGTTTGCAGGACACTGCTTGGTTTCTTGAAGTGGAGGGGTCCTACAGGACAGAGCTGAGAAGTGCATCACTGCCAGCCTGCTCCAAGGCACTCCCACTGCCAGCAAGGAGGAGCAACACGGAAACAGCCATCCTGGACCTGACCACAGATCCACCCCGACCAGCACCCCCCTCCCACAGCTGCTGAGAGCTGTCCACAGTGTCCACAATACATTTCGCTGTTCCTGTTCCCCAAAAATGTTAATGCTTAACTTCAGTAGCTGTGCAGTACATTTTTCCTGTATCCAAAACACATCCACAGAATCCTAAGAGTATCTCAAATTGGAAGAGACCCGGAAGGGTCGTAGCTCCTCACAGGACTGCCTAAAACTGAACTGCATGGCTAAGAGCATCCATGATAATCATAAAATTTCTCCAGCTGCCTCCTCACCTTGAATCACAAAGCTGCACATGTGAAAATTCACAAACTCCACAGTTTAATTATACACTGGATAAAAGCAAATCTGTTTGTTCTTAAATCTGCTTTAGTTTGATAACTCCTACAGAAACCTCTCCATATTTTTGACCACATTTTTATACATTTTTATTTCTACCTCTATAAAAAAGAGACCAAAGCCACACAAATCAATGTAACCCTACGAATTTGTCTAACATAGCAGAAGCTCAACTTACAGACAAAAACCTAAGAATGAAGACAAACCTAAGAACCACAAACAATTTGTGCAGGTTAAGTACACAAGCTGAAAAGAGACGTGGCTACATGGGCCAGGTGGCTGTGCAGGCATTGCAGCCAAGCATATAAACCACTGAAAGAAAAGAAAAATATTCTAAGGCTATTCATACCTCACAAGTTAAATTATTTTCTTAATCTGAGCTGTACCTACTTTGGAGGACCTTAAAGAAAAGGAAAAAAGCACTATTACATGCAGCACCCAGGAATTGATGACTTCCAGTGTCACCTTAACAAATGAGAAAGTCTTTCTTTATAAATACCCTGCAATATTAAAACTTAAAAAAATAAATTAAATTGCAGTTCAGCTAAACTTTGTGTTTTCAGTTATTCTGAAGTCTGAATTGTTCTGTCCCATTTAAATTATTGATCTAGATGTATTAGAATTTCAACAACACCAATAAACGTGAATATGAGTAAAAGAAATGCAAAATAACAAAAATAACACATTTCTCCCTTTTGGTTTGCATAAGAATTTACAGAAATTAGTACATTAGAGGTCTGGCCAGTGTCACACTGGATCACATCAGAGTGAGCCCCTAGAAAATCATCAATGAGAGAAACAGGTTTTAGGGGAGAAAGAGCATTCCAATTTTTCTCCAGTATTCTAACAGAACATGTTTACATGGATCAGAATCTGATCAATCATTTAAACAAGACAAGGAAAACACTATTAAGTAAATAGAGAGGTTCTTCTCTGAACGCAGCATTTAAAGTATTATCCACCATTCTTTTATCCACAGTTACTTCTGGGACTGCTCATCCTGCACAGCTTTGCTTGAGAAAAGTGCTCACTGTTTATGTGACTGTGTATGGTCTCTAGCTTACATTGCTCAACGATTTATTTAACCTCTGGCAGCCTTTGCCATGTTTTGTGGCTGGGGACTGCTGTCCAAAAATACCTTTAGGCAGAGGGCCAGTTTTTAAGGCATGTCTGTAAAGCTGAAACACAAAACAGTAATATATACATCTAAAACATGAAGCCAATGCAGAGCTTCATAAGAAATCGCACGAGTTTACAAAGACTCGATGTACTGCTTGTAGACACTGCTTTGAACTAGTGCTGGCTCACAGCTGAGAGACCACCATAAAACTCATTTTGAGCACAGCAATTCTCAAGTACAAGTCCCAAACTATTGCAGACTTGAGCAGCATAAGCTACTCTTCGCTGTTCCTGGAGTGCCCTACAAGCAGCAATAAGCAAAACCTGTCAACAAGCTGTACTTGTAGAAGTCTTGCAGAGACAGGCAAGCTGTCTGTGCACCCAATTAGCCACCACTCCCTGGCCAGAGCAGAACAAGCCATTCGGTTTTCAGCATAAAGATTAAGGCAAACCAGATGAAGAAAGTAGTCTAATCCTGCTTCATTCTCACTTATCATTAGTGCAGTTACTGCTCAGGAAACTGCATCTGGAGGCTGACTGAATCAAATGTTTTCTGTGTTTCAATGCAACATTAAAAAGAAATAAGACAACCTTAAACGGGGGCAATCCAACAAGGCACTGAACAGATTAATGTGATTGCTGTATCAAAACTGCTCTAGCAGATGCCACAAGATAGCCATCCCCACTATCTTCTCATAGACAAGTCATAGGTACAAGGCTTGTTTAAAGGAAACAAAACAATATTGAAAAGTTGATTTAATAAATTTATGGCGCAAATACAAGCATCCACAATAAAAAAAAAAGCAAATGAATGCAGGGCATAATCCACTGCTGATACTGTTGTTTTCTCTTTTCAGGAACGGCACCGGGAACGATGCCAGCACATCTCCACTGGAGATCAGGTTAGCCATCAAAGGATTGCTTACCCTTCTCAAAGAAGGTGAGCATTCATTCATTCATTGCCAGCAAGAACCAAATTTGGTTCATGCATCAACAAGTTCCCCACAGGCTGGAGACCCTCACTTCTTTTCTTTATTTTAATCAATATGGTAACTATAGTATGTTCCACACTATACATGTCTCTTCACTTTGGGTACAACCTACTGTTAGCAGTCATTGTAAGGGAAGGTCATGAGGGCACCTTGCCCATTGAAATGCAAAAGGTAAATTGGGATAATGCTTCTTACTGAACAGTATTTCAGTATGGTGTAGTGTGGAGAATAACTTGATGGATGGCACTGTTGCAGAGGCCTTCCTGATACATATTATTAACATTTAATGAAACCATAATAATTAGGTAACCAAAAATTTCTCTCAGATTACAACTGGAACACAGCATTAACCTGTTTCTAGGCAGAGAAGCAAGATGTGACCACACTGTTACTTTGTGGAGCACCATGAACTGACTTCAGACAGTCAGGAATGGGGGAATTGTGATGGTGCATTCCCTCCCGCTCCTCCTCAGGCCTGCTCTATGATTTCAGGAGTTACCTCCCTCAGCTTCAGCACAAATGAATCGGCACCATTGTTACTGTTTTCTCCCAAAAAATTTCAGGTAGTTACAAACTTGGTTTATGGCTATGATGGAAATGTATTTTTTACTAAAGCCAAGCATCTCCTGACCCAATAAAGAGCAGCACCAAGAGAGGCCCTTGGAACTCTCCCCCACCCCAGCAGGCTGTGACCAGCACCCCTCCAGGCAGGACACCACCAGGAGCTCATGAACCCTCAGGCCTGCCATACTGGAAAGACCATCCTCCTACAGCCCTCAAGGAGCAACTCTTGCCTGATGAGAAATGTAAATGATTTGATGTATTCCACTGAACTCAAGGAGAACTCTTCATAGTAACTTTGTACACATGTACAGATGTACATATCTCTGTCCCTGTGTGTGAATTATGGCCTATGTAGTAACTAACAGACTGAGCCTTGCCTTCAAACTCTGCTAGGGCACAAAGTTAAATTCATATCAAATACTAAGTTATTAAAGCAGGTATGCTTGCCAAAACAAAGGTAGGAATTATTGAAAAATTCCTATTATTTGAAAGTAGCCAAGTACTTGCTTGACATAAGTACCTAGAATTGTTATAGCAAGCTGAGCTGTATGGCTGTATTGTGTAAGTCAAAGATGGATCACAAAGATGGAAACCTGGAACTAACAGCCTAAACATTATTAATAGTTAGAATAGACAAAACTGTAATTTAAATATTACTCAAAATATAATAGCTGGAGCAACCACATTATAACATGGACTACAGAACTGACTGAAACTACTACAGAAACAGAGCTAAGAGGATGTGAAAATGACCACGTGGCAAACACTCGGTAAAAAAACCAGCAAAGCAATGAAGGTCAGGAAGGGCCCAGACTCTAATATGGTTATTGATGCACACTGCTGCATGCAGAGTTTAGACTGTCATAATAACTGCCCAGGAATTTCCTTGTCTTGGGGGGTCCCTCTTTTGAGGCACCTAGCTCAATCTACCAGGTATCGAGACTTATCTGTACCAACAGATTGATCGGATGGAGATAAGAGCCTAGTGTCAAAAATGTCTTTAATATCTATACTGCAGTAAGTTTATCAGAAATGCTTATAATCACTCTTAACAGCCATTTTTGTTAGTATTCTAGATATTTCTACCAGAGCAGGACAATAAACCATTCAATACACACTTTGGTACCTCACATGTTGCATTTTAACAGGCAGTCAAATGATTCACTGTGACACACGGTCCAAGCGCTTTTCTACCAATACAGACACATATTGTGCTCATGGCTGTCCGATCAGGAGCGCATCTGTAAAGGCAGAAGCCCTATTCTTCCTCTATGTTTATTGTTTGTTTGATTATGTTTTTTCTGGTAAATGAAAAAAAAAACCCAGCCCATCCCGCAGCTGGGCAGACACAGGCGCGACAGCGAGAAGACTCGCGGTTGTTTAAGCCCAGCCGATGCCCTCGGCTGAGGCTCTCCCTTCCCGCCACCTCTACGGACAACGCCGGCTCTTCTGTGAGTTTTTGCAGTTTCCCATTGCAGCCCGCGGGTCACCCACGCCGGGAGCCGAGTCCCCGCCGTCCGCCACGGCCCCATTCCGGGGCGAGGGGGAGCCGCGGGCCCGCTAAGCCCGCATGGCCGAGCCCCTGGGCACCCCAATGCCAGGCGAGGGCCGCTGGTGCACGGGCATCTCTCGGCCTCGCCGCGGCCCTTGCGGTTCCGGCCCCCGCACCCTCAGCCCCTCCGGCCCCCTCACGGCTCCCCGCCCGTGGACAGGGAGCACCCGCAGCCCTTCGCCGGGCAGGCGGCAGCACAGGCACCCGTAACGCCGCGTACCTGTCCGTGGCCAGGCTCCTCCACGAAGCGAGCGTCGCCTTCTCCCGTCGGGCCCTCAAGGCGCCGGGGGCAGAGGCGCGCCCGCCGCACACGCTACCGGGCAGCTCCGGACACCCCCGCCCCGCTCCCTCAGAGCCGCCCTCTCCTCCGCCCCGCGCCGCTGCGGGGCCGGGCCGGGCNAAGCAGTTTCTGGACTTCGGTGAGTCCCCGCCGAGCCGCCCTCGACCGCTGCCCCTCCTCCCACAGGTGCCTGTGAGGAGCGGGACGGCCACGACCCCTCACCCCGTCAGCGCTGCCCGGCTGGTGCTAATCTGTTAATGCTGTGCTTTCTGGCAGAAAAGGGCTCTTCTTCCTTCTGGGGCAGGGGAGCCCAGTTGGCTCATTCCCGGAGACTGCAACTATGACAAGGTTGAAATTTAGCTGAAAACTCCAGTTTTTGGCACCACCAGGGTAGTTGGGCGTTTTCCTGCAGAACCCGCAGTTTTGGGGAGAGGATTGGAACAGCTGTGACAACTGGTAGCGTTAGAGCTGTGACTCAGACAGGTGAGACTGGTTAAGCCTTGCTCAGCAGCATGCAGCCTTTTAAAGGCATCTTCCAAACACACGAAGCGTTTAGCCTCAGTTGGCACCGAGGGGCTGAAACAGTCGTCACTTCTCAGTCACGTGCCTGTGCCCTACAGAAACATCCTACCTCAGTGTTGCTGTTCTAGAAGGTGTGTGAGAGAAGGAACAGGATGAAGGCACCAAGAGCCATCCTGGAGGATTTGGAATCTGATCCTAGAAATGAGTAAATCAGTAACAGGATACTCAGTGCCAAAACCACTCCTAATACTTCCAGGTTTGACTGTCAGCTTGGAAACAAAAGGGATCACAGGAGTTGCTCTATTCTGCTTCAGAGCAAACACCACATAGAGAAGGGTTGGCTCCAGCCTCAGGCCTTTTCAAAGCCTGAGGTTGGAGCCATCCTATAAAATGTTCTGTTTCTGTACCCAAGGCACTTTGGTGTGCATACATCTTTATGTGTTATATATTTAACTAGTTAATAGTTTCATGGCTCTTTATAGTTTTGGCAGCAAAACCTAAGCGAGAACTAATCCTAGATCCCCAAACTTTGTATAAGCAGGAAGACTTAAAAGAAGGCTTTCTGACAATTATCTGCTGCCGCTTCATCCATCTCTTTGACGTTTCACTTGTGGCAATGAAATGTATCTGACATTTAAAACTCCAGATTCCTGCAGGAACTTCACCATATGTTCTGTTGCTACTGTACTTTTAAGCAAAGAATCTTGCAATTCAGAGTTTGTTTTGACCTGTATTACTTTGCCACTACTGACAAAATGCTTACCATAAAATCAGTGCTTATTTTGGAGGCACACTGTTTCCTTGTGTCAAAAGATAGGCTACTTTTTTGCTCTTAGTACCTGAACATAAGGTAAAAATAATCTTGAAAACTATTACATATTTTTCTCTCTCTTTTGCTTAAGGATTTAATCATAGAGAGTAAAAACTAATAACAGAAATAAAAAAGAGTGCAAGACAGAGACAGTATTTTAGTCTTTAGCCATTATAATCTGATGGTGTTTTCATTAAGGATTTTTTTTTTCTCCTTTTGCAAGAGTGAGAGCAGTCAAAGAGGAAATAATAAAATCTGGTAAAGCTACCTTAAAAAAACTGAAATAGTCTTTAAGAAAATTTAGATGCGGTCTTGGGTTATAAGACCACAGTATTTTCTGCAGGAGTTTTACCCATTCTTTGCCTAGATATAGACTGTAGCTGCACAGGGGAAGAGAGTCATTTGCCTGTTCAATTTGCCAGCCCTATACTGCCTTCCATATTAGACCCAAGATTGCAAAGATAAAGCCTTCAGGTATAAAAACTATTTTGTGAAATGTAATTTTTGGAGTGTGTGAGGCATTTAAAGATTATATTTACACTCTAATACCTCCAGTCTGAATCGTGGAATTTTACCCAAGGAAAGGGAAAGGCCAGTAACAGTCATGCCTGAAATGCAATCTGACTAGGGAGAAGAATGAAAGGTTCCTAGGCAGAGGTCATATGTAGACAGTGCATAATGCTGGTAAGCCCCATTGTAAAGGAATTTCTTGTAAATTATTCACTTTTTTATTAACTTACTTTCTTTCATCAGTGTAGTTCATTATGTGTCTGAGTGTGCATGCTTTAAAGTAAACTGCTCTGTTTCAATGTGGTGAAGATTTTTCATGTTCAGGGCACTCCCAACTTCCTTTTTTCTTTCCTCATCCCTTCCTTTGATCTTCTTCCCCAGCTTTCCCTTGCCAAATGGAAGGAGTGAACTGAGCAGTAACACAGGAGTTAATTTTTAGGAGATACCTGTTGTGAAACACCAGACCTGAACTATGCACGTCACTGCAGCAGATGGGCAGGTTAGGAAGTTCAGATGCTGTTTACATGACAGTCTCTAAGTCTAGGAAGAAGTCTGGCTGAGAATGAAGTACAGCATTTCTTAGTCTTTTCCCCACACTGCACCCTCCTTTCTCACCTAGGGAAACAAGCTTGGTGGGAGTAAAAGCAGGCCTGGATTTTAATAACCACATTCAATTGCCACCCCCAGAGATGACACTTGTTCTTACAAAGGGACAGGTCACTTATCAAAAGAGGCAGTATTTTCACTTCTAGCTTTAAAAATGTATAACTTTAAATGTATTAGTATCCAATTGGCTAAGCAGAGTAGCTGTCCTACTTTAGTTTCTTTCACTATTCATGTGAATTCATTCACCTGATTTCTGTTCCTGTAAGACTGAATTTAAACTGCAACAGATTTAGTTGAAAATGAGATCAATATTACTGAGTTTATTTTCTGAAAGTGTTTGAGGATGAGCTATGCTAATTCACTAAGATCAGTGATGAAAAGCAGGGTGTATGGGACTATGATACTTTCTCAAGCATCCTTCTCATAGTTTCCTGTGCTGGTTTCATTTGTTTCTCTGACATGCTCAGAATGACATATTGTTTGATCAGTGCTGGTTAGAGTCACTGTTTGCTGCAGGTAAAATGAACAATATGCATGGACAGAAGCCATATTTAAAGTTGAACAGTATAGGTCTGTAACTAGGTTGTACTAGTGTCTGTTTATGTATTGAAGATTGTCATTACTGCAACAGGAAGGTTATCACAAGTATGTGATAAATTTTGAAATAGAAGTGGGCTGCTGCCATGAAAGAAACACTGGCTTACCAGCCTGGCTGAGTCAGCTTTGAAATCAAGGTATAGGCCTCTTATGCAATAAAGTAAGTTTGTGTAGCTCTCTGCCATAAGTATTGACTCCATTCTGATGTCATACTGTCTTAGGATCTGAAAATGCTTGTGAAAAGACTTCATTTATGTTTCTGCGACAAGAGTTGCCAGTGAGACTGGCAAACATAATGAAGGAAATAAGCTTGCTTCCAGACAACCTCCTAAAAACACCTTCAGTTCAGCTGGTGCAGAGCTGGTAAGAACAGTGACATTCCTTCCTTGAAGGGTGACCTTCTGCATATACATGGGTTGGAGGAACTCACTCTCTTCTGCTGAAGGACCATTCATAGGCTTGTTACGTGAACATCATTTATTTATACTGAGATGTTAAATATACCAGTGGGATCAGAAACTAGATTTACAGATGTGGGAAAAAAACCATTTAGGAGCAATTAGAGAACCCACAAGGGAATTAAAAAATCCCTTGTAAGTATTATTTTGAGTGCATTGTAATTAAGTATTACACACATGTATGAGGAATCAAAAAAAAAATTTTTTTAAACAAAAATCTACCAGAACAGTGTTTAATAGGGAACTTACCTAAAAGTGAAGAATCTAGGTGAAGAAAACAATAGAAGCAGACTAAGACACAAAATGTTTGCAAAACATAGCAGAAACCATTTACAAGACAGGTTATTGCAGATTGAGAGGAAAGGTACAGAAAATATGAAGAAAAAGCAATAGGAAGTTCCCAAAGCCAAAACATAAAACAACAGAGAGAACATGAAAGTATTAAAGTAAAAAAGACATTATTTGAAAAGTAAAGTTTGCTTCCAAGTAAAGAACTTAAGCATAAACTGTTTAAAGATGAAAGCAAAACGAAGGGTTTGCTTGCCAACTGCTAAAGGTACAATCATTTCTGTAAAAGTTATCTGCCAAAATCTGCCAGTAAGTGGGATTGACTAGATGACTGAATATGAAAAGAACTATCAGTGAAGATGAAGGCTCTCAATGAAACACAAGTGCTTACATTCTCATGATACTAGATGACACTGATCAAATGGGAAATTAATTCCATTTGGGCAAATGCAAAGTAGAACACAGGGAAGAACCTCCTCTCCCTGTGTGCTTGCTTCCTTACAATGGAAAAATAAATTTTGATGCTACTGGGAATATTCTTCTGGCTATGTCAGTTGATGGAAAGAAGGAAAATAGTGTTAGGAACTAAATAACAAATGGGGAGGAATATAATTGTACCACTGTGTTAGCCCATTATTCCCCTGAATTGCATGCAGCTCCATCCTGAAGAGAAAAGACCAAGAGGGATAATCAGAGGGTTGGAACAATTTCTGCGTGAGGAGAAACCAAATAGAATTCTTCAGCTTGGAAAATACGTATCTAAGGAAAGGGATGGCAGAAATACTTAAATCATGAACAAATGGAAAGATTCTTCTAGTAACAAGAACGTGCAGGGGCTGCACATAAGTGATCACCTACTGGGTTTAAAACACAAAGATGATATTTTATGCATCCTAATTAAATTGTGGAATTCATTGCTCTGGAAATTTTGGAAGAAAACGTTAGATTCAAAGGAATCTAAAAAAATTCACAGAGAGACAGAATGATTTGGAAACACGCAACACTGGAATTACTAACCATTACATGCAACAAATTACTAACCAGAGAAATCTGGGGAGGCATATTAGAATTGATCTTTATCCTGTTTGTTCCATTGAAAGGTATGTCCAAAGTCTTCAGGAGATTCTTGACTTTAAGGACAAAAGCTCAGAAGATTCAGGGGCTATTCACAGGTAAGGCTTTGCTGTCATGTATGTCTTGTTAATATTGTAGGCTAGAACTGGCAAGAAAACAATAGCTGACAAAAAATTTCCTATCTCAGATCTTTACAGAAGAATTTCAGCAATGTCATCGCCTGTCCCTAAAAGGAGGGTACATTAAAACAGGAAATTCAGCACTTCAGCAGCATGTCATTCTGTAGAATGCTCTGGTCGGTGCTGGCTGACCATAAGTGCCATTTGACAGGCATGGGTTGTTCTGCATGAAAACAGTTGGCATGGATTTCTCTTTCGCTTGGCAGAACTAAGATAATGAATAAATAATAATTTTATCAATAGTCAAAATAGTGGATTACTGATTGTTTCAGTGCTAGTCATCTGAAATACGTTGTAAAGACTGACCTGCCTTCTTACTGCAGTAGGCAGACATGTGATATTTTTGTATGTAAGTCTTCTTTTTTGTAGACAGGCACTCTGTTTGCCAGAATATTAAATTCCCTTGAAAGTGAAATACTAACAGTGTATTTGTTTTAGTTTTACAGATACTGTGATAAAAATCCGGAATCGCCACAATGATGTCATTCCTACGATGGCTCAAGGAGTGATAGAATACAAGGAAAGCTTTGGCATTGATCCAGTGACCTCACAGAACGTGCAGTATTTTTTAGACCGCTTCTACATGAGTCGCATTTCAATCAGAATGCTCCTTAATCAACACTGTGAGTGCCAGTGTTCAAAGGAGGGGGATGATATCTGTACCATGTCAACTGTATATTCCCTTAATGTTTAAGTGCTTAATATGTGCTAAGGTGCCACTTAGGAGTGTACAGTTTGCCTTGCCATTTATAACTTATACAATTCCTAAAATATTTATTAATTGTAGGCTTTTCACTATGGTGAGGACTGAAATTGTAGATTGCCTATAAATTTTTTATTTAGCAAAACTGAAGACAAAAACTAAAATTATAAAGTTATGCTGGATATTAAATGATGTTTTCTTTTTTGGCAGCTTTACTGTTTGGTGGGAAAATTAATCCAGCTCATCCAAAACACATTGGAAGCATCGATCCTAACTGCAATGTTGTTGAAGTTATTAGAGGTAAATTCAGATGATAAGAACAAAAACCCTGAAAACTTACATGAACGTCTATACTAAGAGCGAGTACACATCCTGATATGCATATATTGTTTTGTTCTTTCCTACTGGGAGCAGAAGTTTTTTTTGATGTGAAATAAAATTTTTCTTTTTCCTATAAATGCAGTTTTTCGGAAAAAATACAAATCTCCCTCACAGTGCACAGTACTTTGAAATTTTGTTTTTTTGGCAGACTCTAAAAGAGAAAAAAACAAAAGTGGGAGGGGGAAATGTAACTTCCTGTGTTTTTTATTATAGATGGCTATGAAAATGCCAAGAGACTTTGTGATTTATATTACATGAGCTCTCCAGAACTTATCCTTGAAGAGTTGAATGGTAAGTGAATGTGGACAAGGCATGCTTTTTAACATCATGATGGCTTCTTCTAAAAGAGCTGGTGGTGAAATGTTGTTCTGCTTTTCACATAGTTCATGTGTTCTCTGTATCTACTGCCATAAATTATTTTCTTTTTTAATCTGGCAGATTGCTTTCCCCGTTCCTCTCTTTAATCTGAAAACTGACATGAGTAGAACTTTTTGATTCTACAGCTGTTGATATAACAAATTTGAGCCATTACTGCATCTCACCCTCTCTGTATTTCTTGCAACACCTTAAAGATTTATACAAGGCGTTCCATTCCATCTTCATGATACCTGTGAAGAGGTTATTTGAAAGCTACTATGATATGCCCTAGTCAGTGATCCCATAGTGGGTTTTAAGATCAATTTCTAAAGCAGCAAGCAACATTTGAAAATCTTGATTATGACTTTTGATTAACATACAAGTTTTCAAAAGATTTCACTTCAAATTTTCCTTCTTCAAATTTAAGAATACAAATTTACATTTTGAATTACTGTGGGAATGAAAAAAAGACATCACATTTGCTGTTTAGTTATTTAGACTCTCTTCTCTCCAGCTAAATCACCAGGACAGCCCATGCAAGTGGTGTATGTGCCATCACATCTCTATCACATGGTTTTTGAACTTTTCAAGGTCTGTGCACTTACCATTAATTACGCAATTCTTTCGTACATCTTTGTTTACTGAGATTGTGTTGCTTTGCTTTTCGAACCGATTCTAGATCACAGCTTGTTTTTGCAAGTGCCAACTTCTTGCCATTTGACTGCAGCAACACAGCTACCCTGTACTATTAGAGAAACAGTATTTGCATAAGAAATGAACAGCTTTGGAAGATGTATCTCTTTTACCTAGCCACTGAATATCTTCTGAATAGACAGCTTAAATCTTAAAATGTATGAAGACATTAGTTAATAAAGCAAGTGAGAATAAGATATCCCATAAATTGTGTATCTTCAAATCTGGTAAAATGTGTAACAGGTCCTGTAGAGCTTTCCTCAAGCAGTTTAGTCCTAGACTTCTCCTGGACTCTGTGTCATATTGCATGTACTATGTGCATTATAAAGAATTCCAGAGTACTAACACTGTATATTAAACTATTCAAGTTTCCTTTAAAAAAATTAAATCTTTGAAGTTTCTGTATTCTAATAAACTAAATATGTACTGATACTGAATAAACCAGGAATATAAAAAACCCATTCTAAACCAATATACGTTTGTTCTGATTCTTAAATACATGATAAAAATAGCTGCTAAATTGATATTTTAAGATAATATACAAAGTGAATAGAATTTAAGTTTTACTTGGAAATTGCAGAATGCAATGAGAGCCACCATGGAACATCATGCAGATCGATGCATTTATCCTGCAATTCATGTACACATCACATTGGGAAATGAGGATTTAACTGTGAAGGTACTCTTTTTTTTTTTTTTTTACTATTCTGAAGGTTATTTTGATTAGTTTTTTTTCCTGTCATGAGCAGCATATTAGTAACTTGAGCTGGTGATCTGGTTCCATCAATAGATTGTATGTGATGACCCTTATGGAATTTCACATACTACCTCATGAAGAGGCTGCAGTCACACTGAGGGCTCTGCAGTAGCATCCTGTACTGGCTTGTGTCTTGCCTAGCTTAGGAGCAACCAGGACTAAAAATGAAGTAGCATCTTTATACATTGTAACATCAACATTTTCTGAGTGACAATGACAGAGCTATACAGGTGTGAAACAATTGAAGAAAGGGAGATATATATGGTATATTCTACACAAAACAAACCTCCTGAAGTACAGTTTCTTCTTTTTCTGTACAACATCCAAGCTTGATTTCAAAGACCAGCTGCAAGCACTGTGTTTTTCATAGGTCTAAGTAAACTCTAGTAAAACAACTCCTTTGACTTACTCCTTCAAGTAATAGGTTTTAGTAAATTATATTTAAACGGCAGTATTCTTGAGGAATAAAGATAAAATACACAGAGAACCTAGCATTTGCTAAAAGGAAAAGATAGTGACTTCAAACAAAAGTGTGTTATGAACAAGATAAAAGCAATGCACAATTCAAGAAGAATTTCCTTTCCTCCAAGAGATTATGAATACTTCTTATGGCAGCATTTTATTTAATGGTTTGGATAGGGGATGAAAGGAAAGGATTCATCTCTCTTTGGTCATTGTTGAAGATGAGAATTAAAGAAAATCTGTAGCTTAGTAGGGACAGCTTCAAATAAAACTTTACTGGAACTTTTTGGCTTATTGTTTGAGAGAAGCTGTCTTTTATAAAAATGTATTCAGGGATATAAAGCTAAATGCTCCTTCTTGTTCCAGATGAGTGACCGTGGTGGTGGTGTTCCTATGAGGAAAATTGACAGACTGTTCAACTACATGTATTCAACAGCACCACGTCCTCGAGTTGAGACATCACGAGCCACACCTTTGGTATGCAAGTGTTTTATACCCTGGCATCATGGATAGGTCTAATTTTCACAAAAAAACATTTAGCCAAAGCTATGAAATACTACTTTTATAGATATTACATTTAGTATTTGAATTTTACTTAATTCAAGCTTAATTGAAGTATTTTTCAAAAAATACCTGGAAAATGGCATAAAATACTAAAAAGTATTTAAATTTGTTCAAGATTCTCCTTTTCTCTACTAAATCTAAAGATCAGCCACCTCAAGCAGAATACTTAGCTATGCTGCACATACTGCAGTGAGAGCAGGATTTGTAGCCACTGAATGAAAGGAAGAATAATTACAGCAATGACTTTAAATCAAGGCCATAGTTCATCTGTATTGTGTAGTCAATTGTACCAACCCCCAGCAAGGATGAAGGTACATCGATGTGACAGGGACTATGAAGAATCCACTTCAGTCTCATGTGAATGTAAGAAATGCACAAGAAATAAAGCCTGAGCTCTCAGATTCTCTGAACAGCTTTCCTGTATTTATTCTCCCTCATTGCATCATTTAAAAATATATGTAGTTCAGCACGTAGATGACTCTGCAACTCACTAAACACGAGATCTTTACAGAGGAGTGTTGTGTATGCTCACTGAGAGATTACCTCTAAAATTCAGTATTTGAACAAAAAATTGCGCCTAACACTTTAGGGCTCTGTCCTGCTACTGCGGCCAGGGCTTGGTAGAATTTGAGTATAAACTGCAAATTCATAGACATTGTGCCTTGAACCATTTTTATGTATACTGACAATAAAATGTATCTGACTTAAGAACACTGAGTACTTAAGATTAGGAACTCCCTGAGGCGTGATGCAGACACAGCACAGTTTTCTCTAATGGCATCTCTTCAAAAAGCTACCATAATACAAGAAGTGTTATCTACCAGCCCTGCCTGACAAAGGAATCAAAACAGTTTTCTCATAATCACAAGCATTCATGCATTCTTCTGGTTTTGGGGTATATAATAGCTTGGGGTGGGGGGGGCATAATAGTTAACCTCTGAATTCTTGTTACTGTCAAATATCATGCTTAGTTTGTCTATTTTACCTATTAAGTTAAAACAGAAAATGCCACTGATTAATGCAATTAATGGAAGTATACTTTTTCTCCTAATCAGGCTGGATTTGGTTATGGCTTACCCATATCACGTCTGTATGCACAGTACTTCCAAGGAGACCTGAAACTGTATTCCTTAGAAGGCTATGGTACAGATGCAGTTATTTACATCAAGGTATGAAGTAACACTACCATTTTACATTTATCAGCAACTCTAATCTGAACTGCTAATGGAACACCTTGTTCTGTTACAATAACTTCTGTTAAAAAGAATAATGAGCTACAGCCTTTTCTCCTTACAGGCCTTGTCAACAGAATCAATTGAAAGACTCCCTGTATACAACAAAGCAGCCTGGAAGCATTATAAAGCAAACCATGAAGCCGATGATTGGTGTGTGCCAAGCAGTGAGCCAAAGGACATGACCACTTTTCGCAGCATGTAGCTTTTCCTCAGCAGCTCCAAGATTTGTCTGTAAAGGGAATTTAGAAGACCTGATTTATACCAAGATGTTGAGCCACTTTTGATATGTGAAAGTAATTTTAAGTGGTGTAACAGAAAGTTTAGTGTAATTAGGCTTTTCTAAAATGAAAAAACCAACAGCCTTCAAAACGCCCAAACCGGCACTTGTAAAGAAAGGTCATACTTCATTTATTTCACTTTCTATTTATGACTGCTTTCAGAGCTAAGTCAAAGGTTTTTTGGTTTTTATAAGGATTAATGCAACAGCTATCACATCTGGTATTAATTTGTATTATTACAAAATTTTATTAGAAAAACCATTGAAAAAGCTCATTCTTCCATTATACAATTCTACAGATTAATGAAAAACTTGTGTAAGAAATATCGGGCTCAACCTTTGCAACTGTATGGCACTTTCTTTTATCTTAAGCATGCTGAAGCTTAATTTTGTGAGGTTAGATATGTTGCCTGCATACACTGCCTATATCAAGGGGTTTTTTTCAGCTGTAGAAATAACAGTTCTGTAGGGATAAAAAATTTTAAAGTTTTTTAGCTGCTACTACTGGTATAATGTATCTCAGGTATGTGGCATTGGTCGATTTCTTTGGTTGTAATGTGAATATATAATAGATGTGAGAAAACTTATCTTGCCCTGATCATTGTGAATTAAAAACCAGCATTGGCTTGTGTACAGTAGAGAAATGTTGTCTTGCATTTGCCTGTATTTCTAGGTAGGTCATACCAAAACACAGTATCAACATTCTAGCCTTCATGAGATCTTAGACTGGGGTATGTCAGGTACAGCTGTAAATGGAAACTATTTTAATAAACAAATTATTAAAATTCGTCTGTAATAGGGCATCTCTATTACTTTGACAGTATAAACTACCTTCTCAGGAGTAAGTAAAAATAAGTGGAACTAACAGTTTTTGAAAATACCTTTGCATTAGTGATATGCTTCTGGCCTCGTTTTTGTAGTAACTGGAAGTCACACTATAACATAAACATGATAACCAGAATACATTAATCAGTCAAAGACAAATCAGAAGATACAGGGGAAGACAGAGAGGAGAATGAATCTTACATTTCAGATATGGAGTCCTTTTAATAAAGAATTCAACTTAATGCCTACTATATGAGCTTTGTTCAAATCATACACAATCTGTGTTGCAGCTCAATCCCTGTCATTCTTGGACATTTTTGGAGTGATGCAGATTAAAGCCATTGAGAACTAATCCTTTCTCAGTTAATTAAACTGCATGTAATTCTGTGGGTTTTGTTCTGCAGCAGACATGCATAATCCTTCTCAGAAACAAGAGGCCTAGCTTTTGCTAGTTTACTGTCTCTGCACAGAGCAGAAGGTGAGGTACCACAAGTGAAGGGGATAGTTGAGATGTTGGAAACTGCAGTCACGCTACTCTAGTTGTAGCTGAGCCGTATTCAAAATTTATCACCTGTTAGTTACCTCCCTGGCCAAGTTCTGCAAAACATGAAATGGTTTTATACCCTGGTTAAGCTAATGTAGATAACTTTAACAGAAGTGCATTACAGACTGGGCTGTATACACAGTTAAACTGACAGTCTGAGGGAGGATTATTGTATCTTAATTGCCACCAGAACAGTAGGGTTACCTATTCCACTCAAGTGGGCACCTTGAGGCCCCTGTTTTTCTTCCTTACAGGGATGTGAGGTGTAACTGGGACACCTTTCAATCTGCATGTCTGCAAGTGAGGAGAACTGAGAGCTGTTCTCTTCTTTGGCCTTCAAGAGAATGTGAGAAATGCCACACAGTGTAAAAAAATGAGGCCTGTACAAACGTTGGAAGGGACACTTGCAGCTATTGCTTTTGCTAATCTAAAGCTGAAAGTTACAGCAGGGGTTTTTAAAAACTCAGGTCTGAAGCTGAGCATTCTAGCCTTTAAGTCTTTTAACTAACTCAACTGATTTTAGTAACATCGGACAACTACAAGCGGTATTTCTGAAGAAAAGCTAACAGTTTGTTTCCTACAAAGTCTATTAAGTATTTTAAATATTACTGTAATAAAGTCTCTTTAATGTTCTCAGCTAACTACCAACTGAATTCTGATTGCTAGAGCAACTTGCTGTATTATTATATTTGTAGTTAATCTCTTCACCTGTCACCCCAAATGATTGTGGTGAAAACACAAATGTGTAGTGTTTTGATTTACAATATTTAATCCTAGTTAAAAATTTGATCTTTGATAACTTTTGCTTTCAATAGAAATGCAGAAGACAACTTTTTTGTTTATTATTTTAATTACTGAAGTCATTGTGAGCACACTGGTTAAGTTGAAGTGAATCACTACAGAAAAGCAGTATACTATCAAAATGCTGAGATAATAGTTTTGTATGCAAATTAACTCAGTCTTGCACTGTAAAATTAATCTTGGTTTGTGTTAATTTTTTTGAAAGAATTGCTGCATTTATTCATTAAAACTCTTGTGAAAATGAAACTTTGTTGGGTGACTGTGTAGCTTGGTGCTGAGCTTGTTCGTGCAGCCAGCCTTCTCGCCAGACGTTACACGCTGTGGGCTGTGATCATCAGTGTTCTCACACTCAGGTGCCAGGGGAGTCTGTCATCCCTGCTGTGGCCCCTCCTTACCTGCAACAGCTCTGCACACAGGGAAGCTTCTGAAACCATTATTTCCACTAGTCTCCTTCATGAGGAAACTCTTCCCAGGGTGCAATGGTAGGCTTAAAGAGAAAAGGAAATATGGGCTTCTAGCAATATTCTGTGTTCTAGCTGTGAAAACACTCGACTTTCTTAACTGAATTAATTAAAGGGTGGTTTTACGTGGGAGATCCTGAGCATTTGATGATTCCATACTTGTAATTCCTTTCTCTTTCATCAGTGGGGCAGCATTCCTCTTTGGTTCAAGGTCTGTAAATTTGGCATACAAATCAAAGCTACTGTGAACAAAGTAAGTTAGTTAAATCTTGACCAAATAATGCATAAATCTGAAATACAATCTCTTTTAAAAAGTAACTTTTACCAAGATTTTCAAACTTTATTTTGGAAATGCCTAGTGTGCAGAAGCACTTCCACACAGTCCTTTTGCTGAAATTCTTAAGACATTTATACAAAAAAATAATAAATGTGAAACACCAACAGTGAAGTTCATTCATTTAATTAAAATGAAAAACAGTCCATAGATTTAAAGGAGAACTTGGTCCACATAAACGAACTATGCAAGTTTTGTTCTAGTCCATTCTAGGGTGGAACTGATATTTAATCTAGTCTATGTTTCTGGAATAATCTAAATTAGGGAAGTGCTCTTGTAATATCTCTAGAAAATAGTATGTAAAATACAAAACACCAAGTCATATTCTAAGCTATTTCAAGAATCAAATCCTCCTTTAAAGAGAAATAATCTGTAGTCTACAACTGAACATTTAAATACAAGGCAGAAACCCAGTGCGTCAGTGATAATTTTTCCTACAATTCTTCCCTCAGTAAGTCTGAAAAAGAGTATTGTTTAAAATTAGCAAATATATAAATTTGGTCCGCAAAAAATCTTGTAGCACGTAGAAAAGAGAAATACATGTATTGCAAATCGATCTTATTCATAGCATAAATCTATAAAACTATGTATTATTTAGGAAAAATAGGTTAAAAAGGATCTTATTTATAGGCTTAAACCTTGTCCCAACACCATACTGGCAGTGTACAGAAAACTTAGTATTATGCTTAGGATATGTAGTTTGTGAAAACTACTTAGTATTTCTTGTTATTTTCTCAGTAAATTGCAACACATAGAATTCAAAAACAATGTGCTACTAAAGTGAACTTTGAATGAATTTCCAGAAGTGCAAGAATTAAAATAATCCTAGAGTTCGAAATACATGCTTTCTTTTTAAATTAATTTGACATTACCATTTTCTTAAACTTAATTTTTACTATACATCTTTAGTGGCAACAGATAAACAGACTGTCACAGACTGAATTTGTTGGCAGGATTTTTCTATTGTCCCTCTATCAGCTTCAACTCTATCAAATGCTAGTTGACTAATACTGGAATGATTTTTTAATACAGTATTCTACTTTTCACAAACATCAATTTCAATGAAAAGGGCATATGACAGCTTAGAAGAAGAACTGTTACTTAAGGCAGAAAGTTAAATTATTGTCTATTAGTACAGGCAGAGTCAACTAGAAATAAAAATACATTATTTCATTTTATTGGGCTGTAATGGGGAGAGACCACAATTAAAAAGTAAAAAAACACCTACCACGTTGAACTGTTGCACTTTCCCTCCTCCCTCAATTGTACAATTATATACAAATCTGCTGAACTTCCTCAAGATTAGGCAAATCTGCACTAAAATAAAATGGTCATTTTAGCAGCTTGATTCAAGAGTGGCCACCACTCTGCCAGTCTTGCGAACTTCTTTCTCCTTCTTTTGAACCTTTTCCTTCTGCTTTTCCAGTTTTTCCTGTGTTTTTCTAATATCCTTAATTTTTTTCTTTATTGTTGATCGGTCATTTTGACTGGAAACTCCCAAAGCCTTTGGAGAAGGAAAACAAAGCAAAACCTCGTCAGTAATTTTTTTTCAACAGCACTATCAACATTACTTGTGCATTAACAGTATAAGAAAGTGTTATTCTCTTTTCAACAAGATAGTCTGGTCTGCTTATTTGAAAAATACACACTTAGGGCCTCAAAAACATTGTAAATAATCATCTGGGTAACAAGGTGGGTAAGGAAACCAAGGCCAACTCTTCAGTTGTGAAATAACAGTTTCACGTTGCATTTCACAAACATGTAACCCCCTGAGAGTCTCCAGGAAATAACGTCATAGGTAGCAGTCTCCAGCTATTTTTCTAGCTCTTTTTATACACGAGGAACTTTTACTGAGTCGCTGCTGTTTAAGGACTTTAAGGTGTACTACTGGCAGCGGCGGCGGAGGCGGGCGGTGCACTGCGGTTTGCGAACGGCAGGTGGCAGCACTCGCACCGTGTCAGCCCCGCACCCGCTGCTCGCTGAGCTTTAGGCATCGGCCTTCAGGGTTCCGCAACGCACGCCGACACCTGACAGGCTCTTTTCTCTGTGCCCATGAAATTTTATCTAATACAGGGCATTTAGTGTTGCACGTCTGTTTAAAATGCAGGCATATTTTGGAGACTGAATTCAGAACACCTTTTTCCCCTCTAAGCTCCTCAAATTCTGCTACTGATCATTGATAATAATTTGCCTTATGACAGAATAGACCAAAGAACCTCTCCTAGCTGCACATCCTGCCTGTCCACAATGCAGCCTCATAATCTAACAAGAAAAAAAAATCTGCAGGAATTTACCAGCACTATAAGGGATACATATACACTGCAGCTTCCAGGTGTAAAATGGCAAGGAAAGGCTCAAAAGGTTCAGAATATGTATTTTCAGCAGAAGTAAAAACCTTGAAACATTTAGAATGTCATCAGCTAGGATTTCAGCCTTCTCATCTGAAGAGGAAATGTCGAAGAAACAGATTTCTAAAATTGGATCCTGCAATTCTATTTGAATTGGCCGGAACTTGTTTTGATTATGACCTTATGTTGAGATTGGTGACAGACGTATCAAGATGCTTTAGACAAACAATTATACTTACTTTCATTTCCTCAAGATACAAACAAGGAAGCAATATCTGCTATTTTTCTGGCTAGAAACTGCCTGTCTTTAATTCTACAATCTAATTACCATCTAACTATACAGCCTCCCAGTATTTCAAAAGCAACTCAAAATAAAATAAGAGCAAATAACTCTATCCCTTTAAAAGCCACAAAACCAGGAAATTGAACTTTGCAGGTTAAAAAGATATGTCTAAACAAGCAGTGAAACCTATACAGTCACAAATCTATCCTGGGATGTTCACATACCTTCAACTTCTCACTGTCGAGCTGCATCAACTGCTGTCCATCAACGTTCATAGCTGTGAACTCTGTGATATACTGCTCCATGTTCATTCCCATTAACCAGTGGCATACTTGCTGTGTGGTCCATTCAGAAACAGGCCTACTGTGCCATTGATTTTGCTTTCCTGTTGTTGTAAATTCATCATCCAAAGCCTAACCAATTGAGAAAAGTCACCATTAGCAATATTTTACTTGACTGTATGTTGAATTCCAGTTGCCAGTTGAGTTTGGTTAACAAAGTGCATTTTTCAACATGCTCTACTCCAAAAGTCAAGTTCTTGAGATCAGTTTGCCTAGTTCACTATAAACAAGACACTTCAACATTGAACACAGAAACTGAGTCAGAAACAGAGAACATGAATGGTAAATTGGACCTATCCAAGTAATGAACACACTTCCTCAGTTAGTTGGTTAAGGTAGCTCAATGTTAGATGCTACCTTACACAGCATGAAGAATTATCAAGAAATTCAACTCTATTATTATTGTTAAGTGATGGAAACCCAGAATAAAAGCAATTCCAGTAGTCAGTAAATCTGGTGAGTGTTCTAGGTACAGTTTTATTACATTGTGTACATTTGTAAGAAGACTGTTCATTCTTTGAACTAATGCTATTACATCAACATTTTAAAAGGTCTGCCCAAATAGATGACCATTTCAGAAACACAGCAGCTTGTAGACTTCCACTGAAAATACACTTTGCCAGCTCACAGAGCCTTAGAGGCACCCTGCTTCAATTTCATTTTGCTTCTAAGGCAAAAGGTACTGCTGTTTAAACGTCCTGAAGCACTATTACTTCATCACAAAAGAAAAGCTACGCAACAGAGCTCAGTGTCTGTAGAGAAGAAATTCCAGTGTAGTACTTGAATCAGTATCATCAGTTAATTGAAGTTTTATGAACTATCCAGAATCATCTCTCACTAGCTCAAGACTGAGTACAGGGTGCATTAGACTTGCAGACTGCTCCACTGGGCAGCTTCCACTACTCATCCAAGGTATCTGCAAAAAGCAGAAAATATGTTCCCCTTTTCCAGCAAGCCTTACATGCATTTGTAAACAGAAAATGTGGACAGAAGAAGTTTTCTAGTCACAGATTTGAGAAATGACCCTGTTAAGTCACAGGTGAACAACTATAGCTGCCAGCCAAAGGGATCTCACAAAATCCAGCTTATTTGATGGAATATTTGAGAGAGTTGATTTATGTAACAAAATGATTGTGGTGATTACAAGTCAAAGATAGTGATATGTAGGCCTGTCACATGATCTGATCATACAACACAATGGATCTGAGCACACAATATGGAAGACACATATGAGGGGAAACAAAATTTTCAAATTTCGAATGTAGTGAAGGACTACACGTAATTCAAAATGGTTTTACTTTCCCTGGTCTGTGAAACAAGGGACAGTGGCTACTAAGAGGCAATGCAGATAAATAGGAACGAGTTTGTAGAGCCAAACAGTTTGGGCTGAGGTCCTAAAATCCACACTACAAGCATTTCAAAGGATTTTCACTTCCAAATAGCTCTAGTCTGATTACAAAGGCTCAATGGCCAGTAGCAGCTGGAATGTAGCAGGACCACTGTTGGAGGACATCTGATTTGATTTCTGACATAAATCAAAGTAAGGCAAGTGGGAACAATCAGAATATTTATTTCATGAATGAACTCCTTGTCCAAATGAAAATGCCTATGTAGATATAACAAGTGCAAACACACTGCCTTATGGATGTGCAAAAGAACAGCAATTTGCATAAAATAATGGCAAAGGGCTCTATAAGAGGTTTGGCTTGACATGCTCTATACAGCATCTGAATCAAGACAAGTGGAGCACTGAGTCTTCTATCCAAGTCAGCAAGCTTGAGATGCTTCGTACAGAGAAGATTAGTTGGATAAATAACCAAGGGAATTTTAAAATTCACATTTATTTTAAATAATTTTACATAACAGTACTTCGCAATCTGATACTGCAATACAAAATGTATATTGGCAGCTTTGTCTCATGCTAGCAAGTGTTCATGAATAGTACATAAAAAAGGGGAAACACTGCATTTTAAGTTGGACCTGTATCTCAGGAGTGGTCTATCAGCCATAAGAAATACTAAAATATATGTTGTCACATACGTATTTTTTAACATATCTATGTACTTTTATCTTGAGGGGTGTGTGTGTGTGTGTATTTGTATGTCTCCTTTACATGAAAAAATGTGTAAAGTGTTTTGTTCCAGTTGGAACTCACTTTAGATTTACTGAATCTGTGCAAGCCATGCAAAAACTTCCCTTCCGTAATTTCAGAGGGTAAGTATCTGAAGATGTATTATTGTCAAAAAAAGAGACTCATTCTTTCATTTCAGCTGAGAATTGCTGTCCCCTGACAGAATCTTGGGGGCTCTCTAAACCAGTTTGTCCAAGCAACACAGATTAGAGTAGCTAACAGACTGCACTATGGCGGAGTCCTTCAGACTTAGCTATGAATTGCAGCTTAGGGTTTCAGCATCATCAGTTGCTAACAAACTCCTTCTACTCCATATTGGTAAAGACAGAACCCTAAACCAGCAGCTGAAGCAATACCTGAATCTGTGTTAAAACAATGACATAGTCTCATCACAGATATTTAATACTGTAAAATTTGAATTTTTCACTACTACACAAGGGAAAGCATTTGTGACTATTTTTCAGAATATAGGAAAGTGAAAACTGTAGAAGGATAAGAACACCAACTTTTGAGTAAGGCTTATCCGTCATTAAATTATACCTCCACATAATTTTTTTCTCAAATGTCCATTCAGAGGCAGAAGGAACATGCCAAGCTGTGTTTGTACAGTGAAGTTAGAGTCCCCAAAACAGCCACTACACACGCAAGATATCAGCTGCAAATTCAGAAAGCAGAACTAAAACTACTTCTAAGGTATGGAAGCATGAGAAAGCCATGTGCTCCTGCATAAAAATGCATGTGATTCAGAAAGCAAATAAAAGCTCTGGAGATAAAAATATAAAGCCCAAGGAAACACAACTGCCATCACACCATTTAACATATTAAGAACATTAGAAGGATTACGCAGCTAGCTTGCTAACCATCTGTGAGCAAAGTGCCTCCGCTGTAACTAGCTGGCTGCTAACAACTCAACTCTCACCTGGCAGTCACCTCTCCAGACTGCCTGTGAGCACCGCTCCAGCAGAGAGGCAAACTCGTCAGTGCTGCCCCTATCTACGTCTCTAAGAGGTGCTTCCATCTCCAGTTTCCCAACAATTCCAGGATTTGTAAGGCAGTGTGCAATAGCCCACTTCTCTGAAAGTTGGAGTTACACTGGCTAGCATGACTCCTGTTGCATATTTATGACCCTATCCAGACAACAATCATCAGGCAGAAATTATTAAAGCTTAAGTTTAGGATCCCGTTCAGTGTCTTTACTGATAATTTGAATGAGGGGATTGAGTGTATCCTCAGTAAATTTGTGGACAACACCAAGTTTAGTCAGAGTGTCAATCTGCTGGAGGGTAAGAAAGCCCTGCAGAGGGACCTGGACAGGCTGGGTCAGTGGGCCAGACCAAAAGCATGAGGTTCAACTGCTGAGTCCTGCATGTTGGCCACAACAGCCCCATGCAGTGCTGCAGGCTGGGGGCAGAGCAGCTGGAAAGTGGCCTGTGGAAAAGGACCTGGGGGTGCTGGCTGACAGCAGCTGAACACGAGCCAGTGTGTGCCCAGGTGGCCAAGAAGACCAAGGGCATCCTGGCCTGTATCAGAAATGGTGTGGCCAACAGGGCCAGGACAATGACTGTCCCCTGTACTCGGCACTGGCGAGGTCACACCTCAAGTGCTGTGTCCAGTTCTGGGCCCCTCAGTTCAGAAAGGACATTGAGCTGCTGGAACAGGTCCAGAGAAGGGCAGTGAAGCTGGTGAAGGATGTGGAACACAGTCCTGCAAGGAACAGCTGAGGGAGCTGGGGGTGTTGAGGCTGGAGGAGACTCAAGGGGACCTCATCACTCTCTACAATGCACTGGAAGGAGGGTGTAGCCAGGTGGGGGTCAGCCTCTTCTCCCAGGTAACCAGTGACACGAGGACATAATCTTCAGCTAGCCAGATAAGATTCAGATTGAACATCAGGAAGACTTTCTTCACAGAAAGGCTGACTAAACACTGGAATGGGCTGCCCAGGGAGGTGGAGTCACTGTCCCTGGAGGTGTTTAAGGAAAGACTGAACATGGCACTCAGTACCATGGTCCAGTTGACAAGGTGGTGTTTGGTCATAGGTTGGACTTGATGATCTCAGAGGTCTTTTCCAACCTCATTGATTCTGTGATTCAAAATATCCCAAACTGCTGTAAGATTGATTACTTACTTTCTTCCCAGACCTAGACTACAAACTTTAAAAAAACCCCAAGGACAGAACTGTGTATTTTTCTTCACACATACTGCTTTCCAAATGAGAAAACAGTTCAGAGTTTGTTCCTTGTTTTCCTCTGAGTAGAGCCTTGATACCTAATGTAATTACTGAAAAGGTACAAACAACTTTCACTGGTCATGCAAAACCAGGACAACAAGCAACATATGAACTAGACAGAACACTGGAACTCATCTATAACAAAGAGAGGCTTAAATCATCACTTCACACATGGACAATTAGTAATAGACTGCTTTCATCTGAGTTTTAGAACCCGAAGTTTACTGAAACTTTGTAATACTGATCAAAGAACAATATTCAATAAGACATCTTTAATGAAGCCTCACAATTTATACAGCTTGAAAGTTTTAGAAACACATATTCCATTCATGAACCATTCCATTCAAAAAACTGCAAGGAGTACTTGCAAAGCTAGGTTATTAATTGGAGTTCCTCTGGTTTTCATTAGATCTAAGACTATAATCTCCAAAAAATATCTGCAAAAACTTAATCCACTACTACAACCTGTAAACTAGTTATATGATTTTGATAGCTCAGATTTTTATGTTAGTGATTTTTTTAACACTGTTTGTAAGACCACACTGACTTTCTGATATTACTGGGATATTTTAAGATTTTCACCAGAGTTGGACTTAAGACAGCTAATAAAAATCCCGTCACATTCATTCCCACCAGTCTGGCAAGGCCTGTAATTCATTTTACGTAAGATAACTGCTCAATTTTTAATGAGTTTTCCTAAACTAAAGGATTTAATTTATTAAGATGGCCATCAGTCAAACACCAAATGAGACATTATCTCAAAATGCTACCAAAGTGTGGACTTTAGGTTTCAGCTGTAGCCAAAGGAATTAGTTCTCCAGGGGAATGAACACACTTTCAGGTGTCTAATTTCTACCTATATATCAGAACCATCATGTTCTGACTTTTTTCCTTTTTTTCTTTTGTTTTTATTGAGATGAAATTTTTTTATAAAACAAACCTGCACAGGTGTGAAGTCAAAAATGCTGCAGTTTTCATTCACCCCGGAAGTTGCTTTAAATTAGTGGAACAGAACGGCGTTATATTTAAAATTAAAAACTTGGATTTGATCAGAGAGTTCATTCTAATTTTTATGATAAAACTAGGATCAGAACACACAGGCTGATGTGTCATCCACTAGTGCATGTCCTTATTTCATTAACAGCTTCTTTACAGTGCTCTTCAACATTCAAATATGGAACAGCCATGTAGTCTCACATTACACACATCTGCTTCTATTAAACATGCTGTAGTGTGAACAACAACATCAATAACACACATATACACACTTTGAAACTCACCTCATTTGAAGAGAAGGTTAAAGTGTGTGAACGACCTGACAGATTTGGTTCTGTCACTAACCCTGAAAGTTCACAACTTGGCTTGCTATGGTATGTATCATCTATGACAATTCTACTCTGCAAACAAGTGAAAATAATGTTTTATTAACTCACTTCTTGGAAAAGCAGGTCATTAGGTGACATTCTAGTAGTTCTGATTTTTGGTTAAAAAAAATAGTATGACTCAGTTACCTTTAGAACACATATGAAATGTACTAACTACATCAAGCATCTGACTTATTTTTGTTAACTTCTGAATTCAGAAATGCAGTAACAAATTTAAAGCAATATCCCCAATAACAGAAATTTGTGCAGAGAATTGGTCATAACCTGAAATGGTGTTAAAATAAAGAAGGAAGTGCATCAGTTACTTTCTCAGCAGGCATACCACACTGTGGGAGAAGCAATTTAAAATGCATTTGTTGGACTTATTCATGATGAACTTTTATTAAACTAAAACCTCCACAAACACTATGAATATATTTCAGAAGGTAGTGTTCTGTTGATTCCCTTGATTTCCAACTCAGATTGTGATCTTGAAAGTATTTTTTTTAGTGAGTGAAAAATAATTCTGCCAAAAACATGCCTCCTACTTTTGCCTTTCTAAAATTTGTGTCTCATCACTAATTTTTGCTGCCTACAAACAGTAAGCAATTATTTACCAGTTTTTCCCTAATGTTCTCTAAGTCTCTAATCAACTAATTACACTTTTTAAGGATGCCATACCACATCACTATGTGCATAAATAACCTGAGATCCTAAATTAAACTGATGTTTAAGATATTTTTCTTCAGTTAGTTATGCTTGTATAGGAGAACTACATTCTTGCAGTTATCTTCATTTAGCACTTTTGCATTTGTGCTCTGATTTCAATTTCACCTGAACTCTCAGTTTTCTGGATTATTCTATTTTTGTCCTGTGAATGCACTCCCTTATACTCTAAATTATTGATACACATTTTCAGCCTTAAAAACACTGCATCAAAGCTCAAGAAAAAAGCCATCACCACCACAATGCAACAAACATAAAACCCCCAAACCATAACTTGAGTTTTCCTGCTACCGCTGTGTAGTACTTCTCTTAACTGAGAAATGGTGTTCTATTTACCATGTAGATTATTAATTAGATAAAATTTTAGGGTCTTCTTCAGTCTTTTAGATGTAAAATTTACCAGAAACAACAGAATACTTTGTCCATCAACCTATTCTCAAATTAACTTCAACCCAAACTGAAAATCTATTTAAGAGCTTCTCTTTTAGCCACTCCCCAGTTCACTCTTTCTACCTTTACAGAGAAAATCAAGAACAATTCAGACAAATGAAACTAAAAAGATAAAATAATAAAAACATAGCGAAAAGTAAAGCATCTGAGCACCTACTGTAATGGTTTCTCCTCCCCCTGCTCCTAATCACTTTACAGGAGGAATTGCCTTTTAAGCATTTAGAGCCAATTGCAAAGATTTTGACTCTTGAATAGCATAGAATTTGGACAGAAGAGGTTTTATGCTTCCTATCATTTAAGGCACTAGGATATAGCTTATACCATACTGCTCTTCCTTGCATTGAAAATGAAAGACTGCATACACGCTTATAGAAGCCAAGTAGTATTCTGGAAAAACAATGAGTATAAACACTATATATGTGTGTGTATTGTATCTGAGAATGGGACAGATTTATGTCAAGGGACTAATTTAAGAACTGTCTGCAAGCACACAGGATTCTAGTTCCTGTGTTTCCTGTTTTCACAAGGATCAAGAATTTGACTCACAACTTTGTCAAACTCTAAGTTTAAAACTAACTTCAGAACCATTTTAAGAAAATAAAGACCTTTTAAATGCAGTAACTTTCAGAGGCAAATTTTGCAAAACCAGAAACCAGGTAATAAGGAATGTAATTATATTCCTTACATCATCAATGCTAAAACACAACTACAAAAATTATACACAATGCAAAGGACTCGGTTCCACAGATATGAGAACTGCATCACGTAAAAATTTTAGGCTTTCTGTTTTTACCTCCTGTTTAAGAAATGCTGTCACATGATCATATGGGATACTACAAACATAAAAGGAATAAATGCTATTGCTATATTTATTTTATATTGCTTTATTTATAAATTTTGAGTTAATATCAACAAAAAGGAGTATTCTTTCCTTGAATTGTGGGAAGATAACTTTGTCTCTTGCTTTTATATTGTTTTAGTAAGAAGACTCACTTCTGAGTGGTCAAGCACATTTCTTTGTCAGTTTTAATGTCTTTTCATAGCACAGCAAACCAAAGCCTTGTTACTGTGCAAATGTAATTATCAACCCTAAGTTCAGATCTACAACAATTAGTCATTCATTTGAAGAAGCAACCACTGTCACATTACCATGTTTACAAAAAACCCCAAACACTGCAAAGTGAAAACAGCCCGACTTTGGAGAGGAAAACTATGATTTTATGATTAATGAATGTAAGAGAATCTGTTCTTCAATGGGATAAGCTTTCTACCATTTTACAAAGCAGGAATATAGCTGGAGACTTGCATAATCTTCCAGCTGCTGGCATGCAACTGGCACTAAGGAAAAGAGCAGCAAGCAACAATTACATACTGGAGCATGAGAAGGAAACAAAGAAATCCAAACCAGTAGGCAAGAAACCAGCTGGAAGGCTGAAGTAGTAATCATCTTGGGAAAGTATAGGCCAGTAAGAAGAAAAAACTATTACTTCAGAACAACGTGGAAAGGAAGAGAACATTCAGTCTGGTAAGATCTGTAAATTTTTGATTGCCAAAATAGGTGTATATGGTAGGTGTATGAAAACTTTAAGAGCTGCTTAAGCACATTATGGGTGCTTATAGTAGAAATGCAGCAGTGGGACTTTTACTATGCTTATAAAAATTATTCAAATCAGATAGAAAAGAGCAATGAAGAGGGGACCAATGGATTCTTCTGAATCAATGACTTTGAAAGAAACTCACTGATTGCTTATCTATACAGGAAACACCGCTTGATAGCTTTGCTACAGACTATTAGGAGACCAACTACAGCCTATCAAGAGACCAACTTCTTAACCTAGATGCATTCCTACTTAATCAAAAATGGTATCCAAGTAGATGCATATGCCTTCCAAATCCTTGGGTCAGTTACAGAAACATCTTTTGGCCACTGCATGCTTCAACAGAAGCGACCAATGCGGGAGCCGTAAATACACAAGACTGATGCGCACTGGGCAGTATTTTGTGAAGTACTGATCTTCTTCAGAGATTAAAAAATTCTTACTCTTATTAAGTTCCTGTCTTATAATAAGGATTGTATGGTTCTAAAACAACTTCCTGTAATTTGTTAAAACTACATGTGCAGACAATTTACTACTATCACAGGGACTGTAGGTTTACATTAGGGAAACAAAATATTTTAAAAAGAATGTATTAAAACAGCATTTTAGTGCAATCACCATCTGGAAACATGGAAAGCAAACTTGGACTACAACCTGGCAAGTTTCTCTTCCAGATTTACAACTCATTTCTTTCTCACAACACAGAAGAAAAGCAAAAATGAAACGGTATTTTAGCCATCCAAAGTGAAGAAAAAGTGTGGAACTCAAGAATAAACCTTACTCAAATAACTGTAATTTTCAATTTGACAAAATCCAAAGGAAACAGGAATGAAGTCAGTAAAATTGCTGGGAACATTCTTAAACTGAAAAAGGATTTACCAAATATTCAGACAGCACGCACATTACGCCTTTTAGTTTCTAAAGCTGTTTCTTTCAACAGTTTAAACTGTAAGGATGGTAACTATGGTTATAGACTGAACTGTGTAGCCTCACTCTCAAGATCTGGTTAAAAGGCTCTAAATTATTAGATTTTTAGTTACTTAGAAGCCCGGAAGAAAGTGTTCTATCGATGTGTTTCTTGGCTTTTACTACTATATTTTACAATGAAATCTGGGATGCTATCTTCCTCCACCTGTCTGGTACTCCAACCCTACATTCCAGTACGGTAAGAACTGGCTAGCCAACTGTTTGGACAGCTGACCTCTATTTATGCACAATTCCTCCCCAGACTAGTCTGGAAAACAGATTTGACCTTTAAAACTATGCTTTCCTGAAACTAGCATTACTTTCAGCATTACCAACCACTGAAAAAGCATGGCCTGTGATTCTTCCTTAGATGCTACTTCAGCCTAAATAGCCTCTACTGATGCTTCAGCTGAAGAGGAGGGAACAGGAACATTCACACAATTCCTGCTTGTAAGAGCTGTAGTATCTCAAACTCCTCCAGCAATGTTTGTAAGAGGTGATGTGGTCAAAGACTAAGTCATTAGGCTTCCACATACTAACCACTGATATTTTTACTTTATCAAGATGCAACACTTAAATATTCAAAGCACAAATTAGTCATCTTTACCTTGCTTCTGTTCTTCTCTTGGCCATGCTCACAACCATCCTGCCCACTCTGAGTAACCTGCAGACTGCTGCTTGAAATCTGAGGCTCTTTGTGGCTGTCTCCAAACCAAGAGAAAGGCATGCAAGTAGGAACAGGGGAATCTGAATCTGATGCAGATAGATTGTTGCCAAAATCATCCAAAAGTTCTCGGGAACCTCTGAGATAAGCAGATTAAATTCTGTTTAAATAACTGCGAAAAACCCCATCCCACCCCTCAAATACACAACCACCCCCTTAAAAACAAGAACAAACTCAAACCACACCACTTATTTTTACCAGTTTCACAGCACAACTGATACTTAAAATGAAAACTGATACTTGCCTTGAAATATCCATGCAAAATAATGAGTTATTTCACAACACAAATTTAAGAACTTTTGCGGTATTTCACACAATTTAACAATTTCAAGTAATTGTCAACTTAATTTACCCAAGCAAAATACAGTTTTAATGTTGTCTTCTCTACTCTCTTCTGTGAAATTAGAATCTCATCTCTGTATCATTAAATCTTTACAGAATTTTGTCACTGTTACACAAGAATGTACTTTAAGATCAAACATTAATGACACTTTTAAAGAAATCCTTAGGTTACAAATTTTAGGAATGCAGCATGTATGTATGTATAAACAAACAAAAGAACTACCTGCTATCCAGAGAACCTCTTAGATTTTCTTTTTCTTGCTTCTTACCCTTGCCCCCAGATTTCCGCAATCCACTGAAGCGAAGAAACACAGATTTCATAAAGCTTACATTACTTACATTTACCCCGTGCAGCATTTCTTTAAATCAGCAAGTTAATTTTTACACTGACTTCAACAGTTACAAAAAGCCACATTCATATTGTTACACAAAGTATAATTTTGCAGATCATGCATGCAATTAAATAGTTCTGGCATTCATATTCTATTTAAGAACCATGACAGTACCCTTCCAAAACCCACAGATAAAACAAATACAGAAAATGCCTAAAGAAACCTAGCATATAGTGGATATAACCAGGAGGAAAACCACAGTTTTATTGCTACATTAATGCCTCTAAGCTATGCCAACAACGTGAGCAAAATCACTAACTACATTATCAGTGTGTGAAATCAGCTGATTTTTATGTTATACATTATGATGCATTTATTGCAGTAGTAGTCTAAGTCTTTAATGTTAGCTGGCTTCAACAAGCTTTACCCCACTGTCTTCAACAGTGTTATGAAGTAGCATTCATGGACTCCTCAACATGGTTTTATTTAGAGAACATAATATTTTCAAAAATAACACAGAACACTTATTTCCAAAGGAACACATGTAAAATCTTACCCAAAGTCTGGAAATCTCCTTTTGGACTTCCCTGATGGTATTCCTTCATTTGTTTCTGCTGTCCTGTCTTCATTTTTCCTTTCTTCTGTTTTTCATAGAGAGGTGAAAAATAAAAATGTTATTGTAAAAATACCTGCAATTTTCAGCTACTAATGATGATACTTGTAAGTTACCTAGGTGACAGTGTTAAAACTCCCATTCCTGCACATAGATAATACTGAAAATACTACAGCCATATCAGCCAGCCTAAGTTATTCTCTATGGCATCTTCCCATCATTCTGGCTGCACCAGGCCATTGAAAAATGGCAACATAACAGCTGCTGACAACTATTCAAAAATACTCCTTTTCATAAAGAGTAATTCTACATTGCCTACAAAGAGGTAAAACTTACCACAGTATTTTGCTCTAATGAATTACAAACAAAAGTTAGTTTATGACAGGCTTAGAAAAAAGTACCTCTTTCTTTTGAAAAATGTCAACTTCAAAACACACAGTCACATGACCAGTATATGATGCATGAAAGAAATTAATTTCTAAGGCAACAGTTGACCAAATATAGCATTTAGTGTTTCTTTATTACTCTTCAAGCATTACAGATGCTCCTTTAGTATTATTTTTGGTTCAGTAGCTAGTCCAGGCCAGCTACTGCAAACATGGGCTATGTACACAAGCTGCCAGCTCCAGAAGGTGTGCCTAACCAACACGATGGCCAGTACCTGGAGAGCAGACAGCTCCTGACAAGCTGAGTTTACTGGAAATGGCACACAAACTGACTATTCAGAAGAAACAACTGGGACTTTGAAGCTCTTCCAAGAGTCTTATTTCCAAAACTGGAATACAACCTCTTAGGACTCAATTTTTGACCAAAGAAAGCATGTTCACTACCAACTTTTCAATTATTATGCTAAATTAGGTGACAAGCACCACATGACCTCTTCTCAGTGGACTGTGACAGATTACTGCAAGTCCTAAATGTACTTTCTTTTAAATTCTCAGGCTACTAGATTTTTAAAAAATAACTGGAAAACATTTTATATTGCAAATCAGGTGTTTCCTAACTTAACTACATGTGAAAGCGATGCAGTTCACTTTTTGGGAGACAAAGTAAGTTTTAAGCTCTACCTTCAAAACAACTCCTGATATGATATACACAGACTCCTTCAAGGACCGTAAAAACCAAAAATCCTGTTTAGTACACAAAACTGAGGTCAACTACCCATCACTCCATCAGCAAATAACCATTATATATTTCACGACAGATTATTCCAAGCTTACATACACGACAGTCAGGATGGTCAAGAGTTTTCCCTTTTTTTTGGCATATCTAATCAGTAGTTTCTGATCAACATTAGAACTTTAGGTAATTAGTTAAGCATTATTTCTACATAGATAATATCCAATAAATTATAACTACAATTAAACTGGTTCTTTTTCCTATCAACTTGAATACAAAACCAGAAGAATTACTTTTAATACTAATGTTTGCTTCCACCTCTATTTCTAGAGGTAGTACTTTTAAGAAAAGAGGTAATTTCTTAAACACAGCACAGTAGGTTAAAATACAGACTGATACATGAACGGATGAAAAGGTAATAGAAAGTATTAATTCAACAAAATAATAGGCAGACATTTAAATACAGTTAGAAAGCAACAATCTAGAAGAAACAGCATTTAATGTCATTTTGCTCACAAAGAGCAAGCTTTCAATACTAATCCTCATGTACTGCATTAATTAGCAATTCCAGGGGCCAATTTAGAAAAAAAAAAAGTTTGCAATGCTTCTGCCACCACATAAAAACTGTAGAAAAGAAAGCAAAATCACATACGTATTAGGTGTCTTAATAAGTGGAGGTTTTCTTAGACTGTTTTTGTTTGAGACTTTATAAAAACATTTAAAAATGGACAGTATAAAACAAATCCTGTTTTAGGGTATTAAAAGAATGGTTTTGTCTGAGCTGTGTGGCAAAGACAGCAAGTCATCTGTCTTTATACATTTGTACTAGCTGATTACAGAAAATATAAAACATTTAAAGGATTATATTAGATCCCTTTTTCAATTATTCATAAGAAAAATGCCAACTATTCCTATCAAATAATGATTAGTAGTGACTAGGCTGATTATACCACCTTTAACCTTCTTCTAGTGACAAATATCCTAAGAAGGCATGATGAATAATGCAGTAATTCCCACAATACTCAGAATCTGTATCTTGTTTAAAGATTTGGATAATGTCTGGAAGCAGAAAGCCAGCAATGAATTTTTCTGGGAATCAGGAAATCTGTCAGACTTACTCTCCAATACATTGCCACTTACGAGGTCAGTATTTTGCAAAAATGTATTGGGACCTTTACTGATTATAGCAAAAATTTGTTAAACTTCAATCCTGAAGAATTAAAATAATAATAAACCCTTAAGTCTTACCCTTGGTTTCTTTCCCTTTTCCTTTCGCTTCTCTTTGCTTAACATTCTTGAGATACCCTTGTGGAGAATTTGGAGTCATCCCTTCAGGAGGAGGTGAACGAGTGGTGGTTGTGCTATTTTCGTTGTTTGGTTTGTGTACTGGAGAAGAGTGTGTGGAAACAGAAGGACTTGACTCTAGAGGACTCTCTGTGCTTTCTCTCTTTTCAGGCTTTTCACTCTTTCGATCTGTGTCTTCCAGGCATGAGAGAGGTAATTTTTCATTTGTTTCTAAGGTCTTAGTTAGGTACATAGTGGAAGATTCTCTGTTGAGAACACTGTCTTCTGAATCCTCATCCTTCAATAAATTTGAAAGTTATTTTGTGATAAACATGATATATACTCATTTTTTGTCTGTTCTTTTACCAGGGTGAAAGGATGTGCTAAGCAAATTTCCTCAGCTGAGGAAATTTTTTGAACTTACATACTTGTGGATACCATCTGAATCACATGAATCTGATTTTATCCGCTGATACCCACTCTGTACATATCTTTCTACACATCGCAAATAATCTTTTTCTAGCCAAATCAGAAATGTTCTGGTACATCTTAGCCATTCCAATTCAATGCAGACAGTTTGCAGTCTGACTGACTTAGTTCAGTGTTCTTCTATGACAGGGTCTCTCATATACTGACTATTTATACCTCAATTCTTCAGTTGTTTTCGAGAAACATGAGAACATTTTACTGGTACACTTCTTGTGAACTCAAATGATGACTTAGAGAATAATGAAGCATTTCAGAACTCTTTAGTTTTTGAAGAAATTTGGTAACTAACTTGTTCCAGATGAAGGAATAACAAGATAAATTAGTATATTTCACAACATATCACTGTATCAAAATCTTTCAAGCAAGCAAGTAGCACAGAACAAGCTCGCATACTTCTTTGCTAACTTCCAATTAACTGTGCCACAGAAACACGCCAGAGTTCCCATATATGTTATGAACCCTGAAAGGTTTTGTGACTTGAGGCAGCATAAAACTACAACAAACTTCACAGCCTGAATGAAGCATGGAGAACCCTTACAATTGCAAATACAGATAAAACTCAACACATGTTCAATATTCAGAGCACATGATTATCAGTGGCAATACCAGTGGCAGTACCTGTAGATTTGCAGTCTGTTGTCCACCCCCAAGGGATTCTTTCAGCTTTGATCGAGAAGGTGGCTGGCGTTTTACTTTCAAAGCAAGCTGAGCTTTTGCTTTGTGGGCACTGGTATCTAATCTGGGAGTATCCCCAACAAAAGCATCAAAATCTGCAACAAATACATACTTTTAAAAAAGTAAACAAAAAACCCAGCAAAAACTGGTAGGCAAGTTCACCAACCCACTGTCCAGAAAAATATTCAGGATTTAAGTCAGATTTATTATACATTAGCCATTACTGTATGAAAATACTTTTTATAGTATACTACACTATTTTCCATATTGCAACAGCAATTTCTATTTAATTTGAAATATACTTTTACCCAACTTCTTCAATTAAAAAATAATAAAATCGAACAGAATATAATCGTCTTATGGATTGAAAACTGAATTCTGTTCTCAAATATATGAAAATTTGTGCCCTGAATGTGCTTTCCTAGCTTCATTCTTTAGCATAGAAACTACTTACAAAGTAAGAATTTACCAAATATTTTAAAAATTTAATTCTCATTTGAACCTCCATCTGATATTTCATAACATTCTGTGCATTAAATTACAAGACAAAATATCATAGCAATTTTACTGTAAATTATAGCTTGATATCAATGGGATTTTAACAGATCTCGCTGTGTTTTAGTCCCACTATTAGTTTCACTAACAGAGAATCTGAAGAACAGTTGAAATAGTTGTCTCTCCATCCATCTCCTCTTTCCCACAACATTTAAGAAATAGACTACAACCATACTGAAATGTTGGGGAAATCTAAAATCCAGTATCCGCACTGACTCAGCTAAAACATTTACCCAGTCAGTATGAAACAGCAAATACTTCACTTCTCTTAACAACAAAAAAACCACTACACATATAACTCCTCCTAATTTTCATTAAGTACAAATAAAAAATACTACAAGCTACCTACCAGAAATCAGCATATCTAAAGAATTTATTCTTTCTTCTATTGATTTGGTTTCTTTTTCATTGTCCTCTTTTATCTTTGACTGTTCATTAGATTGGCCTGGACTTTGACAGCCATCTTCCAATAAACTGCCACCTTCAAACACATAAGGCATTTTCTCATATGCTTTTAATTTATTTTCAAGCTCTGAAATCTGCAAGAATTAAAATTCAGAAGTGAGATACATGTCTCCAAGAATGCAGAAGTTTATTTCAAAATATAATACTGCTTTACTTTTTCCTGATATATTTTCAGTTGTTCTGCATATTTCTGGTCTCTTTCTTCAAGTAGCTTTGAATGATCTTCTTCTTTCTTCAGAAATTCTGTTTCTCTGGTGAAAGAAATATAAACATGTCTATGAAATAGTAATATTCAGAAATGCAGAAAGATATGTTAAATAGAAATATGCACAATTGCATTTACTAAAAAGCATTCCATTAGTGAATGGTGACAAAAATCAGTCTGTAAGGTGTAACCGATTCATTAATTTATTAGGTCATATAATGACTTATTTATTTGTATGCTTCTACTGTCTTCAAAAGAAGATACAGATGACTGTAATTTACTCTGGGCAGAAAAAGGATGTGTGGCAACACTTCTGCAAAGTCACAACCATCTCTCATTTTAAAAGTGGCAAGTTGCATTATGCATTTAAGCCTTAAATACATGCATGACTCTCATTACATCTTACTCTCGTCCACAAAGATACATGCACACACAGTATATTTTCCTTCCAAAAGCTATGGCAAAATTCTTTGTAGGAAAATAAATTGCATTTCAAGTTTCTACTTGCTTCATCCTACAGCAATTGCAGTGGCTGAATTTTACAAAACAGAACAATGACTACAAAAGGAAACAAAAATAAAAGCTGCTTTTGCCTGCGCCATATGGAATGACATACAAAACCAGAAAATAAGCATAAAACATCTACAATAGATGCAAGAGCTTCAGGGACAGTCAAACGAGTAATGGGAATTTGCTAAACAGTGAGGGAATGGAAAGTAGCGTGTTAGCAGTCATCTCCACGTACTTTTGAACTTCCATGCGGATAAGCTTGGGAGAAGAGGGGAAAGAAGACCTTTAAAAAGCTCACCAAACAGCACAAAAACGTACTGTGAAAAGTAACATTCCTGGATGTAGACTACAGAGCAAAAGATCATAATAAATTGCCTTTAAAAGTAAGGAGCAAGTGGAGAAATTGGGAACAAGAGTATTATATGTTTACATCAACAACCAAAAGCAACAGCTGTGTTCTGTATTATCAGGACACATCTACAAATATTTTGCAATTACCTCTTGTTTAGCTAAGAGGGAAGATGGTAGAACAATTAGACACTACCCATAACAACAGTGCTGGAGTCTCCCACAGGTATATGTAATAAACAATATATATATGCAATATTACTTCTACTAAAAAACCCAGATGCTTTAAAAGATTGAAGATACTGTTTTCATGCTGCCAATTTAGTGGGCTAGATACATATCCCCAAACTTCCAATTTTTCTTAAAATTCTTTTTACTCCTCCTACAAGATGTAACTCCTAACTGAGACTAAATCACATGTATCTGGCTGTTATTAAATATCATTTGATGCCTACTCTATCTGGATATTGAAGCGAGTCAAAGCTGAGGGTTTTTCACACAGAACAAAAGGTATTGCCAACACCTCAGATCAAATTTTAAGTAGTCCTTCCAAAAAGTACAGATGCAGTACAGCTTTTATAAACTGTTTTTAAAAACAAGTTGTCATTGAAACATTAACGAATTTTTCCTTAGCTATGAATCAAAAGCAGCCACAAGATTTTCAGAGAACCGTTCCAGAAATTGATGATGTAAGGTATGGAATAATTTAGCATTTATAGCCCACTGCTGCCCTGCACTCTAATAAATGAAAAGAAAGTATGTTAAATAAATCCTATTCCCCTAGGTATTGCTGACAGCTTTCCTCAAGTTGTACAAAACATATAAGCAATAAATACCCCTGGTATTTTGGGGTACTTACTTTTGTTGGTAGTCTTTAAGCAATTTCTTGGCCTTGCTGTACTTCTTTTCAAGGGCATCACATTGTTCTTGAGTCTCTTTAAGACGTTCATTTACTGTTTTGCATAAATTTTGTGCCTCTAACCAGTAGGTCTCTAACTTTTTGATTTTCTCTTTGCTTTCATCCAAGTTTTGCTGTAGTTGGGCTCGATTAAATTTCCATTCGTTTTTTTCTGCTTCAACAACTTTCAACTGAAAAGATTCATATTTAACAAATTAATCTAAACTAAAAGATGAAATAAAAACCAGTTGTTGGTACATGTTTAAGTAGAGAATAGCTAATAATAATTATATACTTATGAGTAATATTAAAACAGGACATACCTTTTAAAGCATTCACATCAACCCTTCCAACCCTTGCTAATCTAAGCAAGTTTAGAACTGAAACGCAAGAGTCTTTTACTGCTTCATCACTGGTACTGCATCTTTCTAGACAGATTAAATGACCAAAACCTGTATTATTAGCTTATATTGTTCAAGATCTCACCAGATCTTAATATCTCTGGAGAAGTCTATTTTGAATACCTTCAAAGGCAATTGCAGATAAAGAATCTTAAACTGTGTAAGACAAGCTCCCTGTCCTACTACCTTGTTACCTACAGCTTTTTGAATAAAGATTACATGATATATATATATATGTCATATAGAGATAACTTTATATGGCATTGGTCCTCCTAATCAATGATGGCATGTGCAGGGTTTCCTTTTCTTGAGTTAATGTACAAAACTACCAAATACTCCCTCAGTAAAGGGATGCCACCCCTTCAGCTTGACAGCAGCAACATTACACACAGCAACATTAACATGTGAAGCTCTCCAGGCCTTGGAGGAGTGAACAATCAAGATACAGCTTAGTTTGTCCATGCCCTCTTCTTTGGGGACACCACTTACACTGAGGAAATAAATCACTGCTTTTGAAGCCACTTAAGATCACCTGCCAATGGAACACTGACGTTGAAAGGACCAAGAACTTCTTGAATTTAAAAATGGGGTTGTAAGTTGTACTAACACCAACATTTTTAACAGCTTTTGTACAATCCAGTTGGGCCACATACCAAGAATACGAGAAAAAGGAGGAGCACTGTCAGAAATCAAAAAGAGAACTGTCATAAGTAGCTTCCTCTGCCTTGCCTCAACAATTGCAGAGTGCATTAAATACCCCAATAGATACTGCTACTGAAAATTATTGCAAACTGAAGCACTATTCCCTCTTCACTTGCTACCTGTTCCCAGCAATGTGCTGCAACTTGTCCTAGGATATGCATTTCTGAGCAAGGCAACACAGAAGGGCAATAGAACAAAAGAAGCTGCTTGCTCACACACAGTATTTTCAGAAAAAGGCCATGTATAAATCTGCATTGGTGGAAAAAGTGGCAAAAAAAGAACAAGAAATCTTCTCAGAATAAGCAGAGGCATTGAAACAATCTTCAGCAAAAAACAAAACTGCTGGAAAAAACTCTCTGCCCAGACCAGGTCAGATATTTGAGGAGGGAAAGAGGATCACAGAAATAACTTTCTGGTAACAGAAAGACAGCCACAAACCATTGTCTGGCCAAATCTATTCTCAAATAAGACAAGTTCTATCCACTGATAATGTTCTCATATTTGTTTATGAGCTGTTTCATTCAGCTCTCCACTATGTTCAGCTACTCTAAGAAGTAATACTGAAGAGTTCATTTTAAAGTGGAGTTCATTTTAACTTGGGGGATGGGGTTTTTTTTTAGTTGTTTTATGTGACTTTTGGGGCTTTATTTATTAGGTTGACTTTTTTTTAAACTTAATTTTAATTTGAGCATAGCTCTTCAGCTTAGAAATGTCTGTCTAGCATAACATAGAGAGGACCTGAGGCATAAACAGATTGCTGCCTTTTGCATTCAGCCTATTCCTGGTAAAATCAGTAGCCATAAAAACAAAATAAAAAGAACCCCAAAATAAACTACCCAACAAAAAACCCTACCAATAATAATATTCTTTGAAAACTTACTTTCTCCTTCAGTTGATTCACTTCAGCTATTGTTACTGCATGTTTTAATTGTAGCTGGAACAGATAAAAAAATTGTATGAGCACACACAAAATTACATTTGAAAATGCTAGTTTTAAGTATTTCTCCATGATTCTCTGTTTCCCCAAACCATTGTTAGAGTGGCATAAAGTCAATGTAATTATTTGTCAATTATAGTAGAAGTAATATAGAAGTAATCATGAGCTTTTATTTTTTAAAAATTAATCAAAAACAAGTTTCCACAGTACATAATCACCCTAAAGATCTCCCATTGTTGTCTATACATTAGGAAAGCTGAAAAGATTACAGTAACATTTCAGTGTGCCAGGGTAATGAAAAGACAGTAATGCACTTACAATGACAACTGGTAAACAGAATAAAGGAAAACTTTAACACTACTAAATATTTTTACAATCAGCACTTAAAAATAAATATGCTGGCTTTATTTTAAAATGAGGCCATGTATTTTTACACCACAAATCTTCATAGGATTATTAGAAATCCAAAAGACTACACGTAAGCCAAATGCAAAGATTTTTTTTAACAAGTATTAATTGTTCGTTGTATCTTGCTTTCCATCTGTAACCCTGAGGAGATTTTCTTTTTTGTCAAGGCACGTTGCACCAAACCCAAATTAAAACTCGTGAATCCATAACTATTCTTCATTTAGATTATGTCAGTAACAGCACAGTAATGATTCTACATGAGATTATAGCTGTATCACAAGTAAATATAGCACTTAAGAAGCTTCAGCTTGCTGCTATGCTTCCAAACCTAGGAAAATTGTAAATGTTCTCTAGAGATCAGTAGCCTGCAATTTCTACTTCCTCAATGACATCGGCAATGTTATCAAGAGAACAAACTTAGGAGATCTGCAAAATATCAATCCTTCACAAAAATAAGCTGATGCAGCAGCAAATAGCATTTGTTTCTTTGCAGTATATTTTTCTCCTCTCAGAGTGAAAATGACAGGCACTTAAATCTACCAGAGAAGCCTGGACTCCTAAATACCAAAGGCTGTACCATTTAAGTCCCTGACTAAATCCCACAGCCCTGAATAAAGCAAATGTGCTCCTTTATAAAAACCCTGGGAAAAGAGAACTGTACTATTTCCAATTATGTTGTGATTCAGAGCCTGGAATGCCCTACTGGGTTTACAAATCCATTCCTTCCAAAAAACACACCATAAAAATACCCTCCAAGCCAAAAATATGCCTATCTGCAGAATCAAGTATGTACACAGATTCCTAAAAAGACTGCAGGGACTAAACCAAAAAATTAGAAATCATGTATTTCTTGTCTTCCTGAAAAACATCTCACAACAACACTTGAGACCCTTCAAAATAGGCATATTTTCCCACTCCCCACGCTCTCTGCAGCTAAAGCCATTCTGCTGGGCAGCAAACACATTCAAAGGCCAGTGGGCCACAGGAGAACTAAGAAAAGCATCCTATCTATCTAATGCAGTGTTCAGACATAACAAGGACAATTTAAATCAAAAGACTGTTTAATGTAAACATGCATAGAGAAACTGGATATAAAAAATTACAGAAGACCTACATTTCAATGGATGTTTACCAGAGATATTTATTGGTGACACAGGGAAAAAGCAAACCCAAAGCAATGAGAGGGAACATGAAGTTTCAGATGTTCCCCAGTGCACCACAAAGAATATTTAAAAAACTGCTACAACACCTCTTTAAATTTAAGAAGAGACTGTGCTGAATCCATATCCAGTAGTAAACCAATATCTTCATTTTCAGGAAGATCAAAAACTTCTACAGATTTTCCATGTAAATGTGACTCATATGTATCCTCCTCTTCATCATCATAGTCATCATCCTGACAAAATGAGAAAATCATGACATTCTGTAACACACACATAGTCTCTTTTGCATTATGGTAGTAGCAATAACCAAAGCACACAATCAAGGAATCCAACCCGCTCTGCAAAACTTCTCCTGACTAGTTACTACTCCTTTTTAATTTCTTATACCTACAATTAGTGTTAAAAGATGACTTGCAAACACCTTCATCAAAGTTCCACAAAAGAGAGCTAAGAAAGACATGCACAAAACTATCACATACAGCTGACAGTTAAAAGTATATTTTGGATTACTGATAAAGCAATAATCATGTGCCTTGATAACAGTAGTGTATGAAGTCCTTATTTTCCTGTTAGTAACAAGTTGCCTGTGTTATACCTCTTTTGCTTCAGTTTGATTACGCCTCCCCCACTTTTCCCATTAGCAGAGCATGAACGATGTTTTACCTGCTCTGTATCATCATGAACATAGTGCTGCTCGTACAGACATCTCTCTTGCTCTAAGGTCTCACTAATGAGACGGGCTACTTCACTCTCAGCCCCCGGCTTCTCTCTCCCAATCAGAAACCTACAAGAAAAACCAAATTATTTTGCAGCAAAAAATCTTAACACATGCTTAAGAAATGAGTTTGCTACACTGCTGCCTTCAATAACATCTTCTTAAAATTTTCATACTATGGTTTTGTACTATCCATGAATAAAAAATGACAAAATGACAAAAAAGAAACCATTATTTCAGAGAAAACATACGTACCTCACTGTGCCTTTGGTGTTCTTCAGTACAGTGGCTGCAAAGAACTGAGTAACTCCCACCAGACTTATACCATCAACCTCAACAATCTGATCATTTACTTGAATTCTGCAAAATAAATAAATGCTTGGTTATCAGTTAAACAATAGTATTTTGGCTTGAAACTTTTGTGACATGACAAATATCACTTAAAATTCACTAGTATTTACCATGACAAATTCTGAGTCCATTGAAATTCATTGCTTAAAAATAGTCTCCCCATCCTCTGTTACTATGCAAATCACCAATTGAAATTTACACAGTATTTGACTCGATGTTTTTTATACTATTTACACAGTGACTGGTGTTCTGAGGTGTCAACATGATTCTGTGGTACTTCTACACATGGGCTCATTTTGAACGTTTCTCATATGTGCTGTAAGCAGATCTAGATTTACTTAGCAAAAATGTCCTATAATAAATAATTAATTTTTAAAAATTTAACATGAAGCAGGAATGTAATATTCACTCAGAATATTAATATACTGTGAATACTTTTATTCACAGTATTCACATATCTAATGAAAGCAACTGGGCTCAGTTGGAAATTTGTAAAAAGCATAATCAATTTGATGAAAAACTCACCGACCATCCCTCTGAGCAGCTCCACCATCTGTTATTGTTTTTACAAAAATACCTAGTTTTTCCAGTCCCTGATCAGCACCAACTCCCATTCCAATGATACTGATGCCCAGACCCCTGTCACCTGGGGGATTCAAAAATCCAACATTAGTTGCATGACATATAATGTAACAAATAGCAGTACTGAGTTGTTTCAAAGCATTCCAAGTCCTCCCACACAAAAGATAACAGAAATTCACTTAAAAAAGAGAAAAAATAGAACATCTTTTATGTGTAGATGCTACTTAAAGTCTTTTTGCCCTGTAGCCCTCCTAACTTCAATTCAGTATGACAATCTGCACTTAGTAGAGGCCTGTCCAGTTAACACTCACTAAATTCACCAGAACTAGCCACAAATCTAACCCCAGAGACATATTCAAAAATTCAGAACCCAAATCCAGGGAATATACAGTCACAGTTTTATCTTTTGTTCCCATAGTATCTCTTGCAAATGTTCAAGGTTTGATTTGCACCTTTTTCAATTTCCACAGGAAACACTTCCATTTTTTCCACCCTTTTCTCAAGTTCATACTCAGCTGAGGCTGCCACAGGGTCAACTTCTTCATTACGTCTATCATAGTCTTCATTTGAGTAAGTACTGAAAACCTAAGAAATGTAACAGAAAACTTTTTTAATGTCTTCTCACCTCCTTTCAAACATCATATAATTGAAAGACAATCTGTAAGGAAATTAAAGTGGTATTTTCAGAGATCTCATTTTCTGAACAACCATCAATCTAATAAATACTGCTGCTGCCAGACGGTTTCCAGCTTGCACAGAAGTAACATTTTAAACGTTTCAAAACGATGACTTTAACGCATTTTATCTTGCAAATGCATCAAATAGTTAAAAGAAATCAGTCAGCTCCTCTTTGATATAGTGTGACTTTTTTTATTAGAACTACATTCCACCAAATCCTTCCTCTCTTCTTCCCTCCCCCCACACCATCTGCCAATTGCAGTGTTTCAAACAGATGTAGTTTTCTGATTTTGCAAGGGAATCACGCAGTTTCCCAGGAAAAGGAAATGCCTTGCTACATACATTACTATTTTTAGTATTCACTCCAGCTGAGTTACTGAATTGTTAAAAAATAAAAGATAAACAAACAACACAAATTAAGACAGAGATCTGGAAAGGAAGAATATATGTAACAGGGTTAATCTTACATATCAGCATGTACAGTAATTGTATTTAAATTAAGAAGTTAGGAAAAAAAGGAAAAATATCACACCCCCATTTATCTTAAAAAATAAGGTTTATCTGCTAAATGTTTTGCAGGCACTGAATGTTTTATTCAACATCACTGCAAGACAAAAAACACACATTGCAGCTGCAGCAGCCACCTCTAATCAAGAACGTGCAGCACTGACATGGAGTTCATTTACACTGGCTTACTAAATTTTTGCAACTGTTGTATTTTCCACAAAGACTACCTAGACAGGTAACTGCAATCATGTAAATACCACAGCATTAACTGTAATTAACATTTTTCCTGCGAATTTACATTCACTAGTATATAGCTTAACCTCCACAGAGCAGTAGCTTCAAACGCCAAAAAATGGTCACTGAAACATATTATCAAAAAGCAGGCTGTATAATCCAATATTTCCCACGAGGAGCTTACTACATCACCTTCAGACTACAAGTTAAGATCAGTTTCACAAACTCTTCCCAAACCCTGCAAAACATCTACTCCAGAAACAAGGCATGGCCATACAGTCAGTCCAGTAAGCAAGCAAGATTAGATCCACTTGGCTGAAAAGGAAGGAAAAAATACACTTTCAGAAGTCTTATGTCTCCCACAATAAAAGAACCTTCCTTAGAAGCTGTTCTTCCTAAGTCTTGCATAAAGGTTAATAAACTTCTTGTGACTGTCATACAGATACCAGTAGGCAACAAGTGGACACAGAAATACAAGGGTCACACTTACAGTATGTCTTCCATGACTTTACAGAAAAAATCTGCAAAACAGACAAAGAAAACCATCTAAATGGTCTTATTCTACCACTATCAGAAAAAAGGTGGCCAAGTTCTTTAAATCATTCACCCTCCTCAGCCCCCAAATCATTAAACAGGATATGCAGCAGAAGGACTACATGAAGCATTATTCACCCCTTGGAACAAGAGCAGCCTAGTTTGTTTACTTTTCATCCCAACAGAAAAAGCACCATCTCCAAAAACATAGTTAAATTATAATAAGATGAATTTTAAACTAATAATAAAGAGGAAGTTCATAACTTGTTAGTGAGAATATTTGAGTTCTTGAGGACAAATCAAATACCAGGGCATGAAACAAAGTATAAATTCATATACATATAATCTAGTATTAACAGTATGACTAAAATGTTAAAAAGATATCTTAACTATCAAATGGTTGAATGAGCAAAATGTGGAGAATGGCAGTAGTTCATTTTGGAGACAGTGACAACTGTATTTTCTTATTTCTTTACAACTCAGTGGTCTAACAGAGCAGAAGATGATGCAAGTAGTTATTATCTGCCAAAGAATGACATTACTACAGGGATGACTAGTTCCTTGCACAATGATATAAAGCACTTTATAGCACTTTCTAAAGTGCTAGAAATTGGGGGAAGCAAAGATGCACCATAACAACAGCATTATGTATACTGCAAGTCTTGGACCATCAGCATTAAAATATCTCTGGAACTCCTATAACTGATTTATTATTTTTCCAGCTTAAAAGTAACTGAATTGTACTTGAGAGTCAAATGGAATTCCCTCATTTTTATACAAAATTGATCATAGGAATTGTTCATCTGCCACAAGCAGATAACAGAATTTAAAACCAGTGGTCCCTTAAATTCCAGTGATGCTTATAACTGCTATTAATAATATAATAGCATAAACATAACTATGCAAATGAAGACTACTAATATTTATGCATACTAGGTTTCTAAGAAAAGCCTATTTGAAACAAATTCTGAGTATTTCACTAAGAGAAAGAATTCATACTTTTGTCTTAAAGTGATAGTTGACAACAGTACGAGAACATTTGGGTAATATTCTAAATACCACAACCTCAAAATTAAAAGAAGATAGCCCCATTTCAAAATAGAAAGAACAACCCACCCCTCTCCAAACTTCAGAAAAATAATTTTGAAGGAAAAACACTGACTTACAAAGAACAAGGAAAAGCAAAACTTACAACCAGAAGCCAAACACTGCAATAACAGAAAGAAAAGCAAAAGCATGCTACAAAAACTATGACTAAAGAGTCAAGGGTAGAAGACAGAAATTTTTATTGTGTACATGTGGAATCATAACATTGTGTTCATCTTTTATGAGAGCAAAAAAATGTTGATATTAATAAAGAAAGTACAGAACTGGTCAGCAAGTTGTCCTTGCCAAGTAGAAAAGTAACATTTAAACACAGCTAAAATGTGGATAATAAATAATATAAGCTCACAGTTAAGAAGACTGATGAGAAAGCTAAACATGTTCATCCCTGCACCATGTCTGGCAGGGTTTAGTCACTGAATCAAATGCATTACAGACAAAAGAAATTCTAATCTTACTATTCAGAAGCCACTGCTAGCTAGAGATTGTAAAATTATTAGTATTGCAACTGGTATCTTAAAAATATATACTTTAGCAAACACAAGTTATTGGCTCAACACAGGGAAAAAGATGAATTTTACTGTGGAAACCATGTGAATTTCACAAGCCTTTTACCACAGCTTGTTATATATCCAGGAGGCTACCCTAACATTAATAACTTTTGGATCCTGTCAAGCAGGATGGAACAAATGAAAAAATGCTATATAAAAAGGTCTGTTTGGGTTTTTTTCCACTTAAAACCTTTTTCCTTCTGAAAGGATACAATTAATGTGAATCAAAAAAGTTCTGATAGAGGGCTGAATTTTTAAGAAGTATTTCAACTAAATTATTAAGACACATAATGGTAAATTTTCAAATACACTTAGTGCTAGAACAGCATATATATTTATCTGGAGAGAAAACTAGCTACATTCTTCACACCAGAAAAATTAATCACTTTTTGAATGTAAAACTTGGTTTTGCATCTATGAAAATGCTAATCTAGACATCCTCAAGACCAGGACTCAAACCACCAACACAGGCTGTCTAAAAGATCCTACTGTTCAGTTCCTGTAACTATGACAGAACTAAAAATTTCTTATATCATCTTTGGCTAACACAGAAAATAGCATCATCACAGAAAAACAACAATGAGCTTCACATACTTCCAGCTCTTCACAGCACAGAATAATGTCTACTTAAGTAGGATGTTAATTTTAGAAGAATAATAATTAGTTAGAGGGTAAACACTAATTTCTCATGTGCTTGCATGAAAGTGCTGCAGAGTAACAAAACACAGTCCAAAGATCTCCAACATTCATTTCTAGTATACAGATTTGTTTGTGCCTAATGAAAAGCAGAACATTACAAAAGTAATTAAACAGTAAGATTAGGAAATCAGGAACTGCCTGGAAGGGCTTCCAACTAATTAGAATGGAAGCAACATCAACATCACTTTAAAGCTCTCATGTAATCCTGCAGTATTTGCTGGAAAGCCTCACAACACCTGCACAGGCAGTTAGAGCAACACTGAACATCTGAGAGAGGCCCTGAAGTGCTACTGCCACCCAGCCAGGACCACACCCCTTGGCTCACCTGCTTCTGAAACACAGCACTGACTTTGAACTGCCTGTTTACTGACACTCCAGAAAGCCAAACATTCAAAACACAAGTTAAAGCTCAGGGAAAATTATCCAATAGCAAACAGTTTCAGCTTTCCAAACTGAGGCCTTTGTGACATCTGGCAAAATGTGAAGTGCCCATAAATAATAATTTGAAATTAGAGCACTGAGGTAGAACTGAACCATAATGTACACCTTACAGTTTACTCTTACTATCTCTCTCTTCTGTTCAAGTAGACATCTCACTACTGCTATCCCTATTCTCTTCTCCACTTCCAAAAGCTACGTGGTTAGTTTTTTATTGGCACTACTTTGTATACTTTAAGTAAAAATTGTCTATATCAGATCTAACTCGGTGCTATATAATCATAGAAGCAGCAAAGAGAAATACCTTTTTAAATTTGATTTTTTAAAATACTCACACCTTTACTCCTCTTCAGAAAGTTTTCAGAAGGTTGGCAATTGTTAAAGGTTGATGTTATAAACAATTGCACTCAAGGCAGCAATTTCTGTCACTAAGCAGGTGGACAGGCAGGCAGTGCACACTTACATCCTTGGTCTTGCAGCTCAGTATGACTTAATCAAAAACCCCAACCAAGTCAGTTTACATAAACACAAAAGTGCAATCTTACTTCAGATCTACAATACAGACAATTTCATATAGACAATGTCATCACAAATAAACAAGTTTTTTTACCAGTCTCATTCTCTACTTAATTCTCAATAAAATCAATAAAATTTATTCTTTAGTTGTGTTTTTCACTGCAGGAGCTAAAACACTGTAGCCTGCTAAAGAATAAGACAGACAATATGGTATCTATTTCAGTCAGGTATGCTAAGTACTCGAGAAGGAGAAACATTCACCTTCAGGTATTTAATTTTTAAATCCCAGAGCAAGAAATATTGAAGACAAAGAAAATCATCCATTTCGATTCAGAGCACTGATTTTATTTCATTTCAGATATTCAGAGAAGTTCAAGACCTCCATCTGCAGAAGAAGAGCTCTGCCATGACCTGGCTGTATTCCTCTAGCAACTCAAGTTGAGGTGGCAATGCTCTCTGACTGACAAAGAGACTGAAAGGCTCCAAAATAAGCATATGACCAGAGGAAAAACTACTCAAAATACCACATAAAAGAGAGCATAAAAAAAAAAAAAAATCTTAGCTTCTGAAAGCTAAATATGTACATAAAGGGAGTGATTCAATTACGAACCCCTGTAAACTTCACAAGGTGTCTTGGTACCAAGAGTTCATGCCTGGTGATCCACATGTATTTATTTCATATTCACCAAAACAAAAATCTTGCCCTGACCAAATCTAAACAGCAAGCAAATCGCTATGGAGAACTTCAAAAAAAACCAGCAAACACTACAACAGTCCACCTGTTTTTTTGTTAAGAACAAACAACAAAACAACCCTGCCACCAAGGGGTATCAGATCAACTCAATTAACTAATCTGCATCAATACTTAACTCATAATTAATGTCATTAGCAATGATCAATACTCCAGGTCTAAAAAGAAGGGTCAATTCACTATGCCAAGTCCTGTCAGAGGGTGATGAAATAAAACATCTGAAAAATAAAGAATTTGATATATTGCATACTACTTTCCTACTAAATAAAAAAGTAAGAACCCTGTAAAAACTCTGCACAATCCTCATGATCTCAAGATTACAAAATATGTACTCAGATAATGCAGGCAAGCATTGATGTCCTTAGTGTTCACCTTCCTTTTTGTTAAAATTATATGGAAAGGTATAATTTATTTTTCCATCTCTCCAGAGGTAAACTGCAAAAAAGTTTCAGCTACAGCTGGTTCATTCTTTGCCTGGCTAGGTTATGTATTCTCACATGCTAACAACAGTAATCATCATCAAAGAGACACTGAACCTTTCAGCACTTTAACTGCTGAGCTACTGAACTTGTCTCATATAAATTTGCTTGTCTTTGTTGACTCCCACCACCTCCTCAGTGTTTCTTCCAACCATCTCCCATGAAACCCTCAAGTGCCTCATATCCACCTCCTTTTCTCCCTCCTGTTCCCCACAGCTATTCTGACAGAGTAAGAGAGTAAAAGACAGCACAGGCTGGGCATACATAGTAATCAGCTAACATTAAGCCAAAAAAAGAACAAGTAACTTAAACTAAAGCTGCAGCCCTGTCACAAGTGAGGCCATGAATATGCAACTCTGATACAAGTGCTAATTTCCCACAAACCAATCAGTACTTTAAAAATACCTTTTAAAACCCCTCTCTCCTTCCTATCAACTCCAGGTGAAATTGCTAGGAAGTTAGAAATTGGAGAGACTGAAAAGAGAGTGAGGACAGGCAGGTGATAGCTTCACCTGACCTTCATTACCTCAACATTCTCTTATTTTTCTATAGTTTTATAGCATAACCAAATACATTAAACAAGACAGTTGGTATGTTATCTAATTGCATCTACAGAATAATTCAGTTACAAATACACTGAGATATTCATGTAAAAAGTCAAGCTGCTCCAGCAGAAAGTCAAAATATAAAAAGAAGTTTTTTACTTTTTCTGTTCTGATTTAGATTTCTGCTCTACAGCCCCATGCTCTGGCACTGGACTCTCACCCAAAGATGAAATGCCAAAGCAATCTATTATTGTAAAACTTACATATCAAACACTTCCTAAAAATCAAACCAGAAGATGTACGATAAAAAAAAAAAAGAAAAAAATAGAAAAGCCACAGCTTGATTTGACAGAGCTTCTTTCCAGAGAGCTGAACAACCATAACAGAATCAAAAAATTAGGACCATAAAGGCATCAGAACTATTTGACACAGAATTCTGTAGCACAGCTAAACCTACACACAGAATTAAATGCATTTAGGCTTAATAAACATATAATTTAAGAAACATTCCACTTATACAAAACCTGAACTTTCAATAAGGGTTTAAAGATTATCTTTTCTCAAAAAAACCCAAAAACCCTAAACAACAGAAAAATTTCACACATCTGAAAATATATACCTTGTTTCTCCAGTTATTATCCATGTTTTTAACATCTCATACTGTTAAGTTGTAGGGCTGCCATACTCTCAGATGCAGACAGAACAAAAGAGGATTATTTTTTGTGAAAAGTCACCAAAAAGCACCATGAAGGGACTGAGATGAAAATATGAAGAAAAGTTGATCTGATGTTAAGTTACAAATGTTGTAATGCTGATAAACAGAGCTTCAAAACAATTAAAATCTATGACTTTAAACAAGCAAATTGTCATTGGAAAAGATCCCAAACAAAGTAAAATGGAAAAACACACTATTTGTGTCAAGAAAGAAAATATTAATTCCCGCATGTAAGTCAATTCTGTTTAAATCTACTCTCAAATCACTATTTTCCTTGTTAACCCTCACCCACATCACATAGTTGTTTCTCAATGCCACAGAAGTCCTTTACCGAAGTGCTTGAGCAATGGCTGACAAACAACTGACCAGCCATCAATGCTCTAATTACCAAAGAAACTCTGGGGTTTGGATATCCTCAACCAGCTAGTGTATTTCGTATCCCTTTATGTGTAGGCATCGTAAGTACACAAGTGAATTGTTCAAGAATCAGAAGCTGTATGAAGCCGAAGCACTATGCTACAACATTGTGTTAAAGCAGTATTTTAGACTCTACCCATCGATCTAGAAAATTTGTGCATCTCCAAAAAGCATTTGCAAGTATGCTGGCATAGAGGAAATCTAATTCAAGGGTTATCTTCATTTAGTTCTTCATTAACTTCCTCTGTAAGCAGTTTTATACTAAAAACGTTGAAGAATAGGACAGGCTGAACAACACCACCATTTGTGCCCAGCTATACATAAAACAGCTTTACTGTGATATGCAAGCCAAATGGCAATTTTATGAAGGATTCCCATAATCTCTCAGAAGCAGCTGAAACTTGACTGGTTAGGACACCACACTAACTATGAAACTGCTTTCAGTTTCCTTATGAAATAAATTTATGCTCAGCAGCGACAAATACAAAAGTAATGCCTTTATGAAGGTTTGAAGTTTATTCTGTTTACTTTTTAAAACTGTTTTCTTGACTAAACCATCTCAAAATATATTACTATTCACAAAAAGCTGAGAACAGACACTCCCATGCAGCATAAACTAGATAACACTGATAAGTAAACAGAAGCAAACAGCAGCAGCAGCTGTACTATCTTTTCAGCTTACTGGAGCTACAGAATTTTTAAGGATCATAAATCATTGCAGGAGTTAGTCACGGTGCTATTAAAAGGCTTTGAGGACAAAGTTTGACATAGGCAGAAGTGAAAACATCTCAAGAAATCAATATGAAAACAAGCATTTGTTTTCCCAACAGAAAGTTTCAAAATTACAAATGTCAAAGAGCACTCAGTCATTACATTATGCTAATTAAAGCCTTTCAAGGTAATCTCCTAACAGAAAGCAAGTTAATGTCTACATTACAAAGGCAAGATGAAATAAAAAGGGATGACAGAAGAATTACCTGATGTTATTTGCATTGAGTGTAATGCTGATTGTTTACACAGTTTACTCAGAAAACTTTCAGATAAAGGCAAATTCAGTTCCCTTGCAAATACCTTGGACTGCTGAGTGTGCTTTACATTCCTTACTGGCTTCATATGTGGCAACAAGAGACTAAAAATTTCTCATGTACCATAACACAAACCCAGGCTGCAAAGTTCTGCTAATAACTGTACTGTATCACTCTCTAAACTACTCCAGGAGAAACAAGAACCAAGATAAAATGTTTCCCAGGGCCTGGAAAGATCAAACAGCAGCAGGACTTAGAGAGTCTGGTCACCCACGGCAAGTGAAAAATCCCCTATGTCATTTAGCAACAACTTCTACGGAATTGAAACACTTCTTTTTAAAAGTCTCATCTGTGCTTGCTTTCACAGGCACAGGGCAACACAAAATAACAGAGCATTTGTGTAATTATGTTCCATCTTTCCTGAAATTACCAGATCAAATTATGTTCTCAAGCCCTGCTACAGATGTCAACAATTATGGACCTCCATCACAGGTCAGATGCAGCGCTAACAGTGTTACCTACCTTATACATCCCCTGGGAGCTCCACAGACTCTTTTTACTCAGTGATGTTGCCAATATTGCAACTGACTAGAAGCTTTGAAACAGAAATATTAATCAGGTTCTCTTTGTGACAGCAGTATAAATGCTATTTTTAAGGTGCCTTTAAGTTCTATCCATTACCTATAGACATATCCAACCTCCCTTTTGCATATTTCAAATACAATGCTCAAAGCTCCATTACTGCAGAACGCTGAAGATCTGAGAATGTGCTTCTTCTTGCCCAATACATTCTGAACATTTTGAATTCTTCAACTGTATCAGATACCTGCTAAACAGTAACTGCAAGAGACACTGATGGTTTCTTTGTAATCGCTAGAGAGATGCAGAATGAAAACAGCAAGAATGCAAGGGCAGCCTGGTCTCCCTCAGGAGCGCCTATGGAAGAGAATCACAGACCTGCTCTAGTGGCTATGAATGTCTGAAATTGGCACTCACATTTTACTCAAACATACTAGTCTAAATAAAGCTGAAAAAATAAGCTGCTGGGATACACTTCTCACTATGGCACTGCTCTAAGCTGTGGTGGGGACCAAGAATAATCTTTTAGCTACCACTGAGATTTTTTTTTCTTCCAATTTAAGGTGCACCAAAATTTATGAAGAAAGAGAGATTTTCTTCTGTGAGATAAAACTGGGATTTTCTATGAGGTTATTGAGATATTAAAAATACAAAACTAAAGAAAGTTCTAGGTAAGCATAAAAAAGTTGGAATTCTTTATTTTACAGAGTACACATCCCAAAAACCATGTAATCAGGTCTTATTCCTACTAAGTGTCATAGAAAACATGAAGCAAAAAGGCAGACATGGGAATAGAAGTCCTTGCTTAGGCAAAAGGAACAAAGAGGGAAAACTTACATGAAAATGACATGCAGAAAGAGATCCCTATACCCAATGTAGGAAAGATACAGTCAAGTTTCACTGGGAGGAGATAAAGGAAGGCAAGTATCACAAGCTCCAATTTAAGGATCTTAAAAAGTATTTCAATAACCCTACTGCTATTGTGTACAGTTTATTCTGCCAATCCAAGTGGGGCATTATGGCAAGAACTATGTTATTTTTCACAGGAAGCTGCTAACAGTTGCTTCTAACTGTTCATTTCTCCCTAGTGTAAATTACAATCTGAGACAGGTTGCTTCCTATGGCTTTCAGAGAAGCAGCTATCATTGAACAGTGCTTGTTACCAAAACCTGAGTTCTGTCTACACAAGAGCTTCCATCACAGTTGGCACTGAGATTTCTACTAGGGATTTCAACTATATCTGGCATAGACACACACAAAAATCTGGCACAGAAGGCAACAGTCTGTTAATGGCCACTGCTTCAGTAGGATATCAGCCACGATCAGTAAAACTCTGCCTACAGCAGGAAGTCACTCAACACATTTACAGTAGACTACACGGCACTTTGCTCAGATACTGAGTGCACAAATGCATGTAGAAATGGACTGATGCCCCTCTGGCTCTCTCCCAGCCCTCACCAGACTCATTATGCGGTTTTCAATAGCAGCACTCTCCCCTTCACTGCTCCAGGTCACCACTAAAGCAACATCAACTAGAAGAGAGCCATATAAAGTCAGCCTGTCTATGGAGAGACTATAAAAAAACCCACATGCAACGATTCTCACATTTTGCCAATTTTTTTTGCCACAATAAAAATATCTTCTGGGGTACAGCACTGGTGTGTGTTAGCAAACTGGGAAATTATAGCTCTCTGCTGTGGGAAGTTCAAGAGTCCACAGAATTTTTACATCCCTCTGATGAGTAAAAGTGAGTTCTGACTCTCTATGAACAAAGTGTAAAAGCTGTTTATTAAAGATGATATCTTTCATTCATGTGATAGTAAAAGAGAAGTATGCTGAGGAAAGTCTGTATGGTCTCCCATTCCATCCTTGACCATGTCTCCCAATTCTCCTCCCAAAGTTTAAGAAAGACTGAAATAATTCAAGTCTGCAAGAGACTATGGGTAAACATAGTTTGATTTGTGGAGCAACTTATTTTGTGGGTATTTTTGGTGGGGGAAGATCAGATACATAAATCTTTTTAATTTTTTAAAGTTACAACTTACACTACTCCTCATTATCCAGTCTGCCCTCTAACTTTCACTTCTACAAGTTCATAACTTCAAAATAATCTTGTTAACACTCCTATGGCTTATTCACCAATCAGTACTGGAACCTATAATATTACAACCAAAAATAACCTAAAAAAACCCAACAGATATATGGTTATTATTGGAGACAATTCTAGAATTTTAAAATAGAAGAAGCAGTCATTTGATATTTTCTTACAGTTAATTCAATAAACAAGTCTGAAGTTGAATATGAAAGTTTTCTATGGAGGCATTTGTTGTTTTGTTTGGGTTTTTTTTTTTAAACTTTTGTGCCAAAAGGAAAACTGAAAATAATCATTCCTAATGCAATGCCGCAAGTTTAAACAAATGAAGGGAAGTATTAAAGGTCAGGTGTTTGTATCTTCACCTAAAAGTTACATGTTCCTGAAAAAGTCCAGCAAGTAAAATCTCATGTGCTTCACTAGACTACCTGATGAAGCAGATGTAATTAAGAAATCACTTGTGACTAATAAATTTTCTGGAGTAACTTCTTTCATACTTAGCACTGAATAAAAGCTGTAAACTTATACTTCTTGAATGCTTTTTAGAACTTTAAAAAACCCCAAAAAATCCAAAATTTATTTTCTGAGTATTTTTGACTGCAAAACAATTTTTAAAAAAAGAAAACTCAAATGTACTTACTTTGATAGGAGCTGTTGAGAACTTGACTTTTCGGTCTGGCACTGGATCTTCCTCTTCAGAAAGTCCAGGAAACTCCTCATATTCACTATCATACATATAGTCCTCCTCTCCCTCCAAAATTTCTTTGCCTTCAGGCTCTTGGTTTTCTGGTTCTGCATCCCTGTCATCATCAAAAGCTGCATTCTCTATTCCAAAATCACTGAAGTCCTCACTTTGCTTTTCTAACGCTTGCTCCTCTGCTTCAGTATCCTCTTCCTGCTCTAGAACATCCTGTACTTGAGTAACTGGACCCTCCCTTACAGACATCCCATCTCTTTCTTCTTCCCAACTCGTCTTGCTGCCATCCGTAAACTCTTCTAACACTTCCAAGGCATAGTCGCTTCTCTTCCCTTCCTGTACGTGACATATGAGCTTCTGATTCTCTTGATCAACGTGATCTTTCTCCAAACCCTTTTTTTCATGCCCTGAGGTATCATCTTGTGCAAGCAGCTCTGTGCAAGTCCCCTCTGTGGGAGAAGCGCAGGAGCAAACACTATCTGATGTCTGCTGAGCCTCCTGAGTAGGCACAGTGCCCATGTTCCAGGAACTTCTCTCAAGTACCACTTGCTCTCTTTTGTCTTTTCCAAGTGCCTTGCTCAGCTCATCTCTGCAGATCTCAGGCACTTTAGGGCATGCATCTTTCTCCAGATATCCTTCAGCAATAGCAGATGAATTAAACGTCTGCTGGCCTCTCAAAGGGTCTTGATTTGGAGAACCATAATTTTTGGAAGTTTCTTTGGATTCTTCAGTATCACTGTCACCCAGAAAGCTTTCCAGCCTCCTAGAAATAGGCCCTGCATTCAGGACGGAAGATTTGGAACCGCTACTAGCATGTTGCTGCTTCGAGTCCTCATTACTTTGATTTTCAATCTTCTCCAGCGCAACTGGAGGACTTGCTTCTGTATTAAAACTGAAGTGGTCCACCACATTGCTGCACTCAGAAGCTGAACCATGTCTCCTCTTATCTTCACTTCTTTCACATTTGCTGGGGGAATATCTGTCCACTGAGCTCCGTTGTTTTATATTTCTCTCAAAGAGCTTCCTGGTCTCTGAAAATTTTTCTGCCAGGGCAACTTTGTCCAAGTCTGCCTCATCGCTGCTACGGATGACTTTATCAGCAGCAGAAGACACGGACGATGAATCCACAGGAACGCCGCTGGGGCTGGTAGTTATATTAAGAAGATTATTTTTTTGGACAATGAGATAAGATGGACTACCTGGAGAAGATCCATAGTCCATTGACATGGTCCGGCTGATTAATTTGGTCTCAGCAGGTGGACTGCTTTCACAAGAGGCTGTGGAGGAAGAGCTTCCCATTTGCAGAAACATATTTTTGATCTTGTGTACTCTGTTGCCATAAGTGGCAGTTCTGCCTCGACTGTGTGGGTCACTTCCCCCTCCATTGGAAGAAGTGCTCAGCTTCTGATGCAAGCCTGTTTTGTTGGAAGCGTTATCAGGATTGTTTACACCATCAAAAGAGCATTTGATAGCATGGAAATCAGATTTGTAAGCATTTCGGTGTGGAGAAGCACTTCTTAAAGTCCTTTCCCCCTTGCCTTCCGTTTTTATCATTGTTGAAGAGAAAGCTCCCTCTACTCCTTAAGAAGAATGGGAAGAACAACTCCCTAGCACAAAGCTTTCACCCTCCAACACCAGGCAGTGTAGATCCCACAGAAGATCCCAAAAGCAGCCTTTCACTCAGTCAGCCTTCCCGCTCGCATTGAAATGGAACGCAGGGGACGCTACGTGGAGAGAAAGAAATCAAAGCGCGTGAATGGCCACATCGGGTGTTATCCCCAGCGCCGATCGCGGTATCCGGAAAGCCATCTGCAGAGAGACAGAGAGTTTCCATTAACTCGGGGCCTCGCTGGCGTGTGACCCGAATCCGAAACTCGGGGTGGGAATCGCAGCCCAAGACCTCCCTGCAGCATAAAGCCCATTGTGTCTGCCGGGACGCGCGGACCCAGCTGCTCCCCGGGCACCGACCAGACGGCTCTAGCGGGGGATGCGGCGGCGGCGGGCGGCCCCCCCGCCAGCTCCGGCCGCCGCCCCTCCGCTAAGGGCCGTCCCGGGCTGGGCCAGGCCGGGTCGGGCGGAGGGGCGGGGGGGCA
>VXBQ01009508.1:465934-532423 GCA_013400175.1 Phainopepla nitens
CCCCGCGGCGCGCTCAGAACCGCCGCCCGCCCGCGCCGCTCCCGGCCTCGCGCCGCTCCGCGCCCTCCTCCGCGCCGTGTCTCGGGCCCGCCCGCGCGCTCCCTCCCTCGCTCACACACAAAGAGAGGGAGCGGCGGGGGGGCGCCCCCCCCCCCCCCCCCCNNNCTCAGCGCCACGGAACAGAGGGGCGGCGGGCACGGCCGGCCCGAGGGAAGCGCCTCCCGCGCCGGGATATACCACGCCGTAGCGGGATACGGGTTTCGGGTGATACCATGTCGGCGAAGCGAGCGGGCGCGGGGCAGCGTCGGTGGGTGCGGAGCGGGTCCCTCCGCCGGGGACGCTGGGGAAACGCGAGCGCCGAGCTGCTGTGATGCTGCGCGCTACTTTCAAAGCCCGGGCGGCCAGCGCGGCGCGGGGAGAGCCAGCCCCGGCTTCACCGCACAGCAGCGCGGTTCCCGGGAGGGAAAAGTGGCGACAGCTGCCACGACCGAGGCTCGGACAACTGGAAGTAACAACAGTGCCAAACGTTCCCGTTTTTCCCCCTCTTCCTTTCAAAAATCAAGTTGTTTTTAGCCTCTTCCGAGCAGGTAGGTATCCACAGCCGAGGCGGCCCCGGAGCCCCCGTGCGCGTTCCTGGACTCCCTGACGTGTCCGCGCAGGACCAGGGGCTGAGCCCGCTGGGTGCCCTCGCACGCTCTCCGGGCTGGAAGTCACTGCAGCTCCCCAAGACTGGGAAAATCATGCTCGTCATCGATAGCCCTAGGCAGTAATAACAGCAGTTATGCAAGCAGTATTCCATACATTCAGTTCTCTCGTTTGCTAGTCCAAATAAAAGCACTGGCTTCAACCTATTTATCAGTCAAAGAAAGGATTTGGATGACTGTGTAATTTCTATTGCAGTTCCTTCCATATATAAAGCTCACACAAAATTATTAGAAGAACACAGTAGAGTACTGGTAGTTACCAATTACCTGGCAACTGTTGTTGGCGCCTGGCACCAAATTGTGTAAGTTATTTAGAAGTCTAAATACTAAACTCTTTGAAAAAAATAGCTTCACTGGTTTATTACTCAAGTCTATGATGAAATTTATGCATTCTCCCAGACATCCCAATTGACTCTGGCTTAAGTTGGAGTCACAGGCTTGATCTAACATCTACAGATACCTAATATCTGTATTTCACAGCTTGATCTAAAATACATGATACAGTTTCAAATTAGCCTTAATCATAATTTTATAATAAAACAAAATCTTAATATAGCAGTCTTTGTAAAACAGAGACAACATTGTTCAGACCTCTGTGTTTTCAAACATTGCACGGGCAGTAGAATTTCACCAAGATCTGCCATTAGCCGTCTTATATACACTTGGTAACACCATTTTGAATAAAATTTTAATACAGATAGTTTCACTGTAAGAGCAACAAATGTTTCATATTTGGAATATGTAGGCCTTATTAAGAACAGGTAGAGGTGATCTGCAGGCTACAGAGGTGGTCCTTCATATAGTATTTGTAGGTTGGGCTTAAATTGCAAGGCTTAAGCACCATCTTTCAATAAATAGTCTACAAGAAGCTATTAAGCAAATGTTTTTTTCACAAACCAAAGGTATGTACAAGGTTGCTCAGCAGTTTAAGCCCTGTGAGCAGAGACCATTCTGCATTCTGCTCAGGTAACCTGGCAGTATATAGGAGACTGTTCAAAGAAAAAGAGGCAAGAGTTCATGAACAACATAAAAATAAAGCCTAAAGCAGCTCTAAACTATGCTCAGGAAAGCCAGTGGCCTTTGTACTGGGTGCTTGCTTTAAGAGGCTGGAGCAGGAAGATACTCTTGGGTTTTGAACTCTCCCATTAATGAGAAAGCAGGAGTTGTAATTAGAGATCCTGAAAAAAAGATTTAATTGCATCAAAGGACTCCTATTTCTTTATAATTTCCCATATTAACTAGGAAAACATACTGGTTATTTTGCCTAGCTGTTCTGCTTAGGAAGGACAATATTTATCTTTATCAGTTTTTTGGGTTTCTAGTGAGAAAGACTGAGTTGCATTCAAGATGAGTGCAATGTGAATGTGAAGGAAATAATAGATTTGTTTACTGAAACAATTATTTAAAAGATGGGAAAGATTCAAGATAAAGACCTTTGGATTTTGAGCAAGAAGTCTGGGAAGGTGACGTAGTTTATGATTTCATCATAGTGAATAACTGCAATAAAATCTGGGAAGAGTGTCTTACACATTCAGTCTATGGTGCTTTCCTTGAAAGATGATGAAACAACAGTGAGTAAGCAAATGGTTTGCACTGAGCAAGAAGCATCTACATTTTGTTACCTAAGCTTAGGAAAAAAAATAGGAGTTTCAAGGGGGACCATGGCAGCACAAAATCTTCTTGGGGAAAAAAGTGTTGCTGTATATGGACTCATGAATCTAATGAAGAGAGATAAAGAGGAAAAAATTTAAAAAATAAAAAAAATGAAATTGAGGGCATTCCTATAAACCCAGTTGTTAAAACCACCACTGAGATACAGTGTTTATTTCAGATGTACAAAAGGAATCTGTTTCAGTGATCATCACAGAGTGTTTAAGCATCTTTTGAACCAAACAATGATCCTGTGGCTACTTGTCTTAGTTTAACTGTTTTAAAATTCCTTTTCTATTGTACACACATGACTGTGCTTATGGTGCGGGAGCAATGTTGACAGAGGAACAACAGACACTCCCCATATCAAAAGAGTGTCTAAACTAAAACTGCACAATGAAAAAGACTCTCAGGAGGTCTAGATGAGGGAGATGTTCTGCTGTTGGTATGAAATTATCTCATAAGAAATCTCCAATAAATATCTAAGTACATGAGACTAGAGAAACTGTTGTTTCTTAAATGGTGTATATGCTTTCAGCTTTTAAGGACAGCCATCCTTTTATACTTTTATGATTAGTGTAGCTAAATGTAGCTAAAATGGGGCACTTATATTGTGGTCTGGATTAGTATTAATTGATACTGGTGAATTCAATTGCTCTGTTCATTCAAGGTGAGCATTAGAAACCACTAAGCATATGTTCCATGCCAAACAAGTTTGAAACTGTCTCATCACCCCATTAGCATACTTTCATCAACTCACAAAAATTTTGCTCCTAAATCCTTTTAGAAACTAAAAGACTTGAGCCAGCAGTGCTTTGGCTGGGGACTGGCTGGTAAGGCTCCCTCTCTGCATTGTTGCTTTACTGCTCCCTAAGGAATAAGTGCCTCCCAGGGCAAGGAGTGCTCAACAGCTGATGTAACAGTTCAACAGTCTTAAAGCTTCTGATCAGCTGAGCTGAAAGAGCCAGTGTGAGACAAGCCCAGGTCTCCAGCATTCATTGCAAAATTTAATTCTCTGAACTTTTTAAAAGTTATCTGCTTTATCCACACTTTAGCTTTATTACGTATTTTGAAATACAGTCCCACTATATTTGTATTTAATCTGTTTAATGTGAATTACATCAGCAGTTTTAAGTAGAACAAGTCAGTGAATTTTTTAATTCAGGAACAGAAGGAATAATTAAGCATTTGGAGTTCTACAATTATTTCTGTAGATTTTTAAAGTTGTATTTTAAGAAAATGTTTTTCTATCATTTAGGAGCAATTAAAATGTTCTAGGAGTATTTCAGCCATTTCAAACAGCAATTTTGAATTTGAAGTAGAGCACCTTCAGTAAGTTTGGTAGGTAATTTTGTGATTTCAATTATTAGAATTAATAAAGCAAGCTATAATTTTAGAAGACTACTTATGTTAAATACAAAACTAAAATAATAAAGCAGCATTTTACAGTCATTGCTTTGTAGTACTTCTTCACTAAAATAAAGTGGAACTAAAACCCAAAATTGTATTTAATGATCAATAGCATTTGATCCATGAAGAAGAAGCAAAAGGTTTCAGAGCAGATGAAGAGAGACAAGTAATTTGTCTTGGCAATGTGGCAATGACTGCAGACAGATATGGAACAAAAATCTGCAGGAAAAAAGCTCAACGTCTAAATATGGTCAAATCCAGGAAAGACATTTCCCATGCTTAAGAGCTGCACCAGCAAGGCTGTCATACAGTACCCTGTGAAAAAAGAGTGAAAAGACACCCTAGAAGAAAGTGACAAACAAAAACCAGACCACTACTACACTAAGAGTTACAGTATGTGATGGTGAACTTGGGCAGATTTCAGAATGGGATTCTCCTAACAGCTTGCATATTGTGTACATTACAGTTCTGCAGCAGGATCCTAAAGACTACAAGTGTTGTGAGTGAAGAAATTATCTAACAGGAGCTAATTAAATTGGACTCGGTTTCATTCAAATTGTGCTGGGTAATGTGGCAATTACTCGAGTGCATGCCAGCAGTGCCACGAAGAAAGTTGATTCTGTTTCCTCAAACTCCTCCCCAGCACACTTAAGAGCAAGGTAAAATACAGTGGTTCAAGTTGAAATAACTAACAGCTTTGGGTTTTTTTTTTTTATTTTTTAGAGCTCCTTTAGCTTTATTTTTTTTTTCTCCTGCTATTGCGAGCCCTGAGACTCTCCCATACTCCCATTCTGTGGTCAGCTGAGCAAGTTCTATAGAAAAAGCCCTTTGGATAGAGCTGTGCTTACTGGTGGATGCTGTATTTTATAGGCCCAATATCCAATATGTATGCTATAACTAGCACTTTGATCTAGAAAAAAGTCACCGTCAGTATAAACCTTAGTAAGATTTATTTTTAGTGCAAGTAACTATCATACTGAGCAGTGTTATTAACAAGATATCAATACTCAAGACTCAAATCTTCATCTCGCCTGGTTCTCTCTCATTGCAGTAAGATTTATACCACAGCAAACTTTAAACATAGGATATGAAATGGAATTTTAGAAACAGCTCCAGCAAAGAAGGGCTGCCCTCTCTCATTCTCCAACATATCTGTCATGCAGAGCTCCAGGGAGAGGCCATTCTAGTGAATTATACATCAGTGTCTACCTTGCTGGATTAAATTTAATAAATCAGTATTTTCTTTGCTGCTTGTTCACTCTCTCATAGGTCTTCTCTGAAGAAAGGTGAATTTAATTTTTAGTTCTATTACATCCTTCTACAGCCCACCCAAGATGCTGTTCCCCAGAAATGCTCTGAGTTAATACTCTGACCACATCTTCTGGCCACAGAACCACGAATGTTAAATGAAGGTTGGTGGAACATCACTGAGACCTGCATTGAGCACAGCTGGCCTGCCAGCACATGTTACTAATGCTCTTTGCAAACTGAGGAAAACTCCTTATGTTACAGCTCCAAGACATGTTGAAGATAAACGTAGAAGAATTTCTTAAGTCTCAAGAATCTCCTGAGCCTCAAAGTAAAATATTGGCAGTTGAATTTCAAAGTTGCATTTAAAAAAAGAAAGGCAGTTATTTATTGCCAGGAAGGCTGAACAGAAGACACTTGAGAGTTTCCTCACCTTACAAGCCCTATTCCTGAAGGGTCCAAACCATCAGACTCACTTGCTAAATTTTCAAATTCATAAGTGAAAAAGAACAAGGGAGGAAAGAAATGAGCACACTGTAGAATTCTCTGAAATGGTGGTTCAAGACCATGCTGGGTTTCTCAAGCACAAAGAACAGATGTCAGCCTGACAATGAGGCAGGAGTCTCAATAACAGCATCCCACTGAAAGCTGTTGGAAGACAAAAGTCTGTGAGTGCATTTTTCAGCTTTAGAACTGCAGTATTCTTGGCACAGCTTTTACAGGATTTACAGGGTTTTAAGAAATAAAGTTTGTGGTTATTCCTGATTTAACTGATTTCCGGTGCAAGAAACACACTGTTGTACAGTCTCTTTTTGCATCTGAGTGTCTCCTATTCTGCAAGGACTAGTGAAAATGGGCCAGCTGGTTCAACCAGATTTGACACAGGCTGAGAGTTTTCAACAATAGTTATATTCCTACCAGTTTCTTAAAAATAGGGAGCCGGAGGGAGAGAGAAGAAAGAAAGACCTTGCAAGATCAGTCAGAGGAAAGGTTACAGGAAGAGATCACCCCTTATAAGCCTCCAGATAATCCTGTATAAGCCACACAAGACTGAAACCTGATGAATATATTAGTCACAAGAAAAGCCTTATTTTGAAGTTGCATCTTTTTTAAAGCCAAAGTCAGCCAGCCAAGAGACACACATTGGGAGGGTAACTGGCTACTTTAATACTAGAGCTCTCAGCAGAATTTTGTAGTCTGATACGCTAGTCTCTGTCTGACCAAGCAGTTTTATAAAGAACCCCAAGTGTTTGTCATACCTCTCTATATATGTATAACATACCTAAAGTATTTTTCAGATAAAGATGACCTTAAATCCTTTGAAACTAAGTCCAAATAAGGTATCTTATTTTTAATATTCAGAGTCCCTAGTACTTCTTAAATCATAGCTATATATAAGCAAAGAGGCAAGTATACAGAGCCTAGAGTTAGCCTGCCATCTAAAACTAAACCAATGCAGTTTAAAATCAAATCAGAAGCATTCTAACTGTGTATCTTTCGTACTGAAGTATTAGTTATATTAGAAAAAGCAAAAAGGAGAAACATGACCTTACACATAGATGAGCTCTTTCCTTCAATTATTAATACTTTCAAATAAATAAGAGAGTATTTTGAAATTCTGTCAGTCCAAATATTGCTTGACATCATCTAGATTTAGAATATACATAGAAAAAAAAGTAATAAAACATTAAAAGTTAAAAAACATTACATGAAAAAATTAAGCTTCAAAAATTCAGTTATTTTTGTACAGGTAAGTCTGAATGATAATCATATCAAATAAAGTGAAAAAAAAAAAAGAATGACATAAAATAGGACACAGAATTTAGATCTAAGGTATAAACTACGCCACAAAGTGAAAATAATTTTTAGTCAAATTTAGAGCTTATTTTGATATTTCAAAATCAAAATATTCTGGTGTTTTTAGAAAATAAAGCAAGACATTTAGACTAAAGAAAATAGTTCTCATTAACTGGAACTGATTTTATTTTTCTTTTAAATACAAAAGTTTGCATTTCATTTAAACTGAATGTCACCCCCTCTTATTTTTAATTTAGGTTTTGAATTCAATAATACATTGTCCAGATGTACCAAGCAAACTTATGACTGAAGTCTTTCCTACTGTAAGGCCTAAAGCAAGTGGGAAGAAGAAACTTGAGTTCCCTCAATCCAAGCAAATAAGTGATCAATCAGAAACAATCACCAAGCTTCATGCTATTCTAAGAAGACTAAAAGAATAGTACCTGATGAATAGAAGGCTTTAGCTGCATCTGCACTGGAGAAAGACCTGACAACCACCGGTTCAAAAATCTCATCTAATTTAAAAATTGCTATCAGACATTTGCCCTATCACTTCTAAGACAGTTTTTAAAACATCATTAGTAACTGCTGGGTTGTCACTGTTTCAGCAACTACTACTAAGGGATTCACTTTGACAGAATATTCATGCAATTAGACATCTTCAAGATGCATATCAATACTCTCTGGGAAGATAAACAAAGAGCTCTTTTCATTGGTAGGCTGAAGTGTCTTTTTCCACAGGGGTTGGAACCAGACTGGCTGATTTCCTAGCTAGATTTGCCTGTCACAGCAGAGCTATTTCAGAATTTGGTTCCTAGGTTTTCTGACTGCAAACCATCAGCTTGTTTTGTATTTCTTATTTTTGGAACAGAAGGATGAAAGGCTATTCACAGTGACTTTTAATGCAGGAAATACCATTGAGAGATAACTACTAAACTGAGGGACCTTCAACTAAACATACTTTAGAAACAAATTGTGAAAAAGATCACTCCTATATCGTTCTGAATGTTATTCTTACAGTAAAAGTTACTGAGGATGTACTCATTTAAGGGACAAAATACTTATTTCTGTGTCTTCACTTAAGTAGTAATGTAGAACAGCTAGTAGTCAGAAATCAAGTTACTGGTTCCAAAATATTCTGTGTCTGCATTTAGTACCTTCTTACACCATGAGCCTTAATATTTTCATTAAGACTTTAAACAAGAAGAATGCCTTTGTCAATTAATCTAAGGTGCAGTGAGGTAATTATACAATCATGTTCTCTCTAAATTAATGTGCTGTTGATGAGGTTCGTGAGCAGAGTCCTTAAAAGCCACTCCACATACCCACTTGGTGTATCTTTGCCTTCAAGCCAGCACTAAGGCAGAGGTTTACCATGACTGTGATACCATCTAAAATGTCGAGCTGGCAGGTCCATAGCCTTCCACCAACACTTGGAGGGCAGCTCTCAAATGTCACAGCATGGGAAGCAAAACTGGGTAATTCTCAAGTATAGCTATGCTGAATCATAGGAAATAAAAGAGAGCTTTGCTTTCATTATAGACTTTCTCTACACTGAGGTTTAAACCTCTAATAGTAGGGTTACAGGCTGAGCCTGAAAAACTGTACTTTAGTATGGTCACAACAACTGCAGTTTAGGTTACAAAAAAGCTGATTACAGCAACTGGATTTAAACATGGAAATAAAACCACAGAGCTGCTCACATGGATGTCTTATGAGATGAGTAGATGAGTACAGAAAAACATTACAAGATGTACTAGGAAGGACAGTAGAATCAACAGAGTATTTGCCTTGAGGCAAATTTAGCTCTGATACATTTATTGTCCTTATAGCTCTAGGTGGAGATCACAGCCCTGTGGTAAAGTATGCTGGTAGTATAAATTATGCTGTGTTTGTAATCCTTCCAAAGACTGGTGTCCTAATGAGACTTTGGAAGACTTAGGTCTAAGGAGACTCAGACTGCCAGCAAAATCCCAAGTCCTTGTATGTGCTAATGTGTCCTTTTTGCAGGTCACACAATAACCTAGCGTGCCTTTGGAAGGTCTGTTTTGGAAGCATGGATGTTCATCGGATGATTTTGGCTGCGAACCTTTCCACAGATTCATTCCCCAGTGCTTGGGCTGGCATTCCAAGCCACTGAACTTTTTTAAGTAGCTTCCCATTTTTTGACATCAGTAAGGATCAGAAAATATTTCTTGCTCCCTAGCTCCTAAGTTTCTCCCCAAAATTACTTCTGAGACGCAGACTAGGCAACATTCAGCTCTGCAGTAACAAATGCTCAATAACTTGTCTATTTGTGCCTTAATTGTTCGACTTCTACTGTTATTTTTCAGCATGGGTTTTCCAACCCAAAACACTCCCCAGTACAGGCTAAAGTAGGAATTTTAAACTTGAGCAGGATCATCTCTGAGTTGTGCCACTCTCGTTGATTTGATCTTTTATTTTCTCTGCTGTGAAAGCTTTGCACACATGGTGTAACTACCCAGATTTTCTGGAAAAATACTAGAATCAGTTCCATAAACATAGCAAAACCCTTGGAAATTATTCCATAAATAGTATCTTTCAGGCATGTATGAAATACAGAAAAGGCATATGATGTGGAAAAGAAGATGAGTTGAAATAAATGGCAATATGCCATGCTCTACTAATAAAATAAGCTGATTTACTTAACATTCAATTCACATTAGACTTCACAGATGTTCAAAATATGATCAGGTTAACTCTACTGGAATCAGACTCTGCATATTTGGTCTCACTATGTAGTACTGTTCCTCTATGTGCCACAAAGCCCTAGTTCACTTTCACAGACTGAGGCAGAAGTGTTGAGCTGGTTATGCTTGGTGTAGTTTCCTTCACATCCATTTCAGGTGATGGGAACGAGCACAGCTCTGCTAATGCTGGAACCACACTCACAGACACTACTACTGAGAAATTAGACCATTTCTGGGTATACAGAGGTTTAGAAAAAGTACAGGATAGGAGTACAATACTAAAGTGTTCTCTTGTTTGAGTGCCATTGTGGTTATATTTGAAGATTTTATTATATGTCACTAGGTGAGAGCTACATAGCTTGTTCATCACTCTCCTTAGCTTATTCCTAGCTAATAAAAGCTTATAGTCATAAAAAGTTGTTATTGCGCTTGTTCACAAAGTTTCTTTTGTACTTAAATACATACACATAAAAAAGAGGAATTCTTTGAGCCATCTTCTCTTTAAAATAAGATACTGTCACTTGAAACTCCTTCAAATTAGTCCAAAAATACATACTCATCTATTTGTCATGATGAAGTTCATTTGAAAAAACCTGTAATCAATCACAGCCATGGCCTTTTCTACATTTTCTGCACCCTGTAATCTGCCCACTCTGTGGGGTGCCTCTCAAGCCCCAAGCTAGGCACCAGGAAACAATCAAAAATACTTTTCTTTTTACTTCAAAATTAATTTAATTAAAGGTACACGATAAGAAACTTTCAACTCAGAATGAGATTAATTTTTTGATGATTAACTGTTAAAATAAAAGTTTTGAAGAAAAAATTTATCATCAAAAGAAAAAAGTCATCCTGTTTCATGCCAGTCATTTCTATCCATGATTTTATTGCTTAGGGAAAAAAACAGTTTTGGAAAATATCCTTGCAGAGGAAAGCACTTAGACTAGATTTAAATTCAGTAGGTATATCTGGTTTGTCTTTGCTGGACTTATGGACTACAGAGAAGATCCAGAGTTTGCATAGATAGTAAGTATGAAAATCTGTTCAAACCTCTGTTTTATCCAACAGATGCAGCTATCAATATGGTCTCATCACATCTCAATAAAAACTATTATTCTATAAAACATGCTTAATCTATAAATTTATTATATACCCCAAAGTTCTACTGATCATCTTCACCAAAGACTGTATTTTATCCTGCTCTGGAGACCTCCTTCTGTTATGCAGTCATTCTGTTAGCCTGTCTAGACCACAGTGTGAGGTCATCATTGTTAAATCTTTTTTGACTTCTGTTAAACTGCTAAACATCTGTTAAACTTGTTTGGGTTAGTGTGTCTGCAACTCAGCTCAGCTCAGATGTTATTAGAACATGCTCAAAAATGAGGGTAAGTCAGGCCAAGTCATACTTCCCCAGCATAGTGCAGATTCTATGATGTATTAGTAGTGGATTTACCATTACAGATAATACAGCTATTATTCTGTCATAGTTTTATTATAGAAGTACTTAGAAGCCATTTCAAGCTAATCTTGAAATATTTCATATGAATATCTGAATTTACACTAAAGTCAGAATATTTACGTGGCATGAAATGATTTAATTTATAGCGCTGGAAAAATGTGGGAAAAATGCCTGTAATCTGAAGAAACATGTCAGAAGAAAATATTGTATTTTAATACTCTGTTTGACATTGTCTCAGGCCTTGCACGTAAGGCCACAATCTCAATCAGATGATGGGGAAGGGAAGGTACCACTTAGTGGTGTTTTGCGAAGATGCCAGTGTGACCCCTCCATCTGTGGCTCCAGTGTTTCAGGGCATACAGATTCATCAAAGACACAGCTTGCAAACTTGTTTAGTTTGATGTTAACAGAAACAAATCAAATGTTGATAGCAAACTTCTATTTTGACTTACCTTCCAATGAACTTCCATGCCAGAAGCAATGGTTTACCTGCATGTGTTGCAGAAGAAGAAATATACTGATTGAGGGTTTCTTTATCCCAACTTGGAGTGCAGCCAGGTGATTAACACCTTGTTCTACAGAGAAATAAAACACCTTTTCAAGTAAAATCCTTTTTTGGGGGGAACAATTTTAAAAGAAAAAAGAGCAGTAGCTTTTGTTTCCTGTTTGTTTGGGTTTTTTGATTGTTTGGAGTGTCTTTGCATTGTTCTTTGTATGACATATTTTTAAATCAGTAAAACATGGAGAAATAATGAATAGCATTAGATACAGCATGTGTTCAATTTCCTACGATGTTTTTTGAAGTGAGCACTTTATAATCTTTGTTCATAAGTATGTGATCCGCTTCTTTCCAAGAAAACCTAGGCTTTATTCACTTCCATATTTTTCTACACAACTGCATTTAATTTCACATCCCTGATACAAACCATATTCTCTTAAATAAAAAAACCCAACAAAACATAGTAAGTTTTTACCTGACTGTTCAAAAAGCCGCTTCCAAGCTTGTCTTCAAAAAGGAAAGAAAATTGAAATATTGCTAGATGTTTGCATAGATATGAGATAGGTCCTCAGGATTTTTTAGCCTGTATTTTCTTAAATAGTATAATTTTGTCCCAGCATCAACCCCTAAAGAATGCCAGTAGTCACTGACTCCACTTGGACACGAAGCCACTGACCACAACTGTTTGAGTGTGACCATCCACCCAATTTCTCATCCACTGAGTGCTCCATCCATCAAATCCCCACCTCTGCAGTTTAGAGACAAGAATGTTGTGCAGGACAATATCAAGTGCTTTTTGATAGGTAGATGATGTCAGTATTTCTTCCCTCATCCACCTCTACTCTAAATCCATCATAGAAGGTCACCAAATTAGTAAGTCATGACTTGCCTTTAGTGAAGCCTCCTTATTTTGCATGTGCTTTTCATGTATTTTCTCAGGGGTGGAAATACACATTGACCTCTCCACCCTGTCCCTGAATTTTTTTTCTTTTATGCAGGTTTTGCATTTGAATTGAGTAGTATTTGCACAATTTATATATTTGCACATCAGCAGATATATCCTCATTTAAAAACCTGAAAATTTCCAGACTATAGTAAGTAATCCGTTCATTCTTTTTCAAAAAAATCCTATTAGTTTACTTCAAAATACATTCATCCTCTTAAACTACAGTAATGTCACTCTGTTGTGAAGGCCAGTATGAACTGATACCATTTTCAGGAGGCTGGGATGTTCAACCAGCAGGAAATTAATGAAATCAAGGGGGAAAATGTTGATTTTGTGCCAGTGCTTGGAATATCAGTTCTGCAAATTGACTGTCATCCACTACTAACAGATGTGCTATAAAAGCAGATGAAATTCATTGTTAGCATATTGCTTGGCAGCCAGAGCCAATTACAGAATGGAGAATTGAACCTTCATAACACAAGAATTTGCATATGGACATTACATGTACTTACGTATAGCGATAAGTATTTTCAAACTGGTTAAAGGAAAGCCTGACTAAACTCACATTATGTTAGTATGCATTAGCACAGCTCCTTATTTCACACATTATACAGAATATTTTCACTATTATATTTTAGTCTGAAGCTGAAAAACAGAAGGTCTGCTTTGGCTGTTTGGTTGCATTCCTGTCATGCAAGACATTCATGTGTCTGACTTACCTAGGCTGTGAAGCAAAGCCAGTGCTGCTGCAGTACACTCTTTTCACAAACAAGTCTAAGATACTCTAAGCTCATTGCTAGAACTCACTGATCAGGTCTGATTGTCTCACTTTCCAAGCACTGCCAAATCCTCGTCCACAGCTTCAACAAATGCAGTTTTCCCCATTCTGAATGTTCAGAAAGCTGCAGCAATGGTCATTCTCCCAGCCTGTGGCTTTCAGATATTTGCTATCTATTCTCATGCCTAGGGTCCTACACCCTTGCTAAAATTATGGTCTTTCACTGAAGACTGTGATTGACTGGATTCTGGTCTCCATAATATAATTCAGTACTTTTCAAGGAAGCACATTTATACACTTCTGTGCTAAAGAAATAGTTTATTATCTGTTTTCAATTAATAAAACATATTTGTTCAATATTTGCTCAATATTTGCACTGTTTGCTCAATAAATGAGAACGTCACTGCAAATTGTTAAAATAATAAAAAATTAGGAGGAAAATATTTATTAGATAGTCTCTGCCTGTAGACAGACAAATTTTCAACAAAAACTGATTTTTTAACAAAGGTTTCTATTTGTTATTAACTCTAACACTGGCCATGGAGTGGTAAAAGAGGCAAAGAATGGACATGAACAAAAAAAGGCCTTTATTTTCACAGCAAAAATTTTGGATGGTTTTCAGTTTTGACTTCAAACCTCCTATGTTCATAATTTTGTTTGGTTTTTTTTGATAAATAATGAAAACTCAATTTTCCAAGGATAAGGCTGAAGTTTAAGAAAAAAAAAAAACACCAAACAACAAACCAGTTTATGAGAGTAATCTGCCATTGAAGAACAGCTTTGATAGCAAATATTTGGCCAGCCTGAACAAGGACCCTGCTTTTCTAGGGAAACTATTTCCATTTTCAGCACATATTGCTTTTCCTTTCCACTTTACCCAGTGGTGTAGGCAAGAATCATGGATTCCCACTCAAGCCTGGGTGCCTGGCTGTACCACTCCCCAAGGTACAGAGTCCCTGGGGCTCTTTGAGTAGCTAGATTGAACGTTTTGAACATTGAATAATTTCATTGAAATGGTTGCTATTTGGTTTTTCATTTCTAAGAAAGAAGAACTGTGATTTTTTTTCCCTAACGCAAGTATTGTAGCAGTAAAATAACACATTCCCAAAAATACTCCAGAAAGAGCTATTTCACTGAACAGAGCGCTGTAAGATTATTTCATCTAGGATAACATCATTCTTTTATCATTTGGGAGACCTATGTTTTTCTCTTGAAAAATATCACATCTTTCTGCCCCACTGTCTTTGCAAAGTACCCCCTCCCACGGAAAAATACAATTTCAGAAAAGCTCACTGACTTAGCAAGACATATTGTGGGTTAAAAGTGAATTGGAGGTGCAACTAAGGGTCTCTTTGAGATGTTTTGTGCTATTTTGCATGTCAAGTACTGGGAAGATCAGTCGATGCTGAGAAGCCTGGATGTAGTAGGTAGACTTGTATGTGTTCATGTCTTAAATTGGATACAAAGTGGAAGCAAATGAAAAACAAGGAAAATGGGTGGATCTAGAAAATGAAAGCATACAGATTACTCACCTAAATTATTACCCTTGGGAGCTTATTTTCTGCTTCCTGCTTCATTCATGTTGATTTTTAGGGTGTAAATGGGAATAACAGTGGTCCAATTAAGGAAGGTTTTATTTAGCTTGTTTTCTGGCTTCCTGTGTGTATTGGAAATTACCAAGAGTGCGAATTGCTGTAGCTCTTTTTTATTTTTGAAAACAAAATCCAAACAATTCTTGGAAACTGAGGAGTGAAGGGGAGGTATTCCATATATTCCATTAATCAGATTACCAGTAGTAGCTTCTGCTTTGAAAAGGCTGATTAAAGAACAATGTGAAATCTTACAAACAAGCTAATTCTAATTCTTACTTTTGTTCCTACCTGACAAAGGAAAATGAACCCTGTTCAGAAATCTTATTTAAAAGTCTATTTCCTTATTAAATGACAAATAAGCTTTCAAAGTAAAAGGTGAATGGACTTAGTTGACAGGAGCCTAGTGAGACTCTTGGGAACGAAGGGTTTTCAAGAGCATCATAATGCCTTAAATCAGAATTCCTGAATCCAGGAAGCTGGATTTGTTGACCAAAATATTCAAAATGGTTCTCACAAAGACTTGCATCCTTAGGGACTTAAGCCAAGTTTTCCCGCTTTTTGGGAGAAAGTAAAATGGATGTTATTAATCAAGCATTAAGTTGTGCAATAGATGTGCTTATATATATATATAAAGTATTTTCTAAGTGTTGTTGGAAAAGTGTTGTGTGGGTTTTTTCCACTGGTAAGTCATTCATAACATACAGAAAAGGAGGGGAGTTGTATAAAATCCACACACTCCAAACCAAAGCAACTTTTTATAGCATGCTGCTTATGGCATAGAGGAAATCAATTACTTGTGTTAGAAACTAAAAGAAATTTAAGTTGTTTACAATTTAACAGATATTTAGCCAGGCTTTTGTGGTTAACAATGTGAGTATTCAGAGCACATAGAATAAAAGTACACCCAATTATTTAAGAACTAACTTTGCTTTGAATAGAATTTTCTGAACACATTAGCTGCAAATCGAATTTTATAACTTACTTCTCACGATGTCACAAAGTTTTGTAATGTAAAGGAAATGCGGAATAAAAAAACACAAAACACAAAAGAATTAGTCAAAATCTGATCTTGTCCTGCCAAATATCCAGAATGTTTTAATTGGTTCTACCATAAACTGAGAGTAGAAACTCTCACAGATAGTGCAAGAAATTGGCCAAGGAGATGAGAAATATAATTCCAACTCATTCCATGGCCTTATGATAACTCTGTTGAGCTGTACAAGAAGCTTGCTAAGTGTTATGTAATGCACAGCCATACAAAATTTTTTAGTACAGCTGATACTTGATGAGGGAGATTGAATTAAATGAAATATCTTTATTTCTTTTTTTAATACAATAAATACCTAGGTAGAAGGGAACAGGCACAATCTCTTTTCCAAACAGCTCTGTGATGCTGAATAATGCTAATGGGATGCAAGGAGACTGAGCAGGAAAGATAGATTTCTGCAATATTTTCATAGAATGTGAAGAATAACCAAGTTAGTACTTTAATTTCATATTATCTGAAGTCAATGGGTGAGTTCTTTTGAGACACATATAGGCATTGAAAAATACACAGTGCCTGTCTGAGCTGGGTGGTAGAAGGAATGAGACTTATTAACATGAAAATACATTTATCTGAGCACTAAAAGGGATATGCTAAATAAATAGCTGTGTCAGAGAAACTGATTGTAACAAGTGGACTCAGAAGACAAAGGATCACCTGATGAAGATGTTGAGAGTCAGCTTTCAAACACAGTTAGAGATTATGGGAGGTAAATGATGGGACATCCGTAATTTATATAAGAGAAGAACAGCAATAACTGTAGATGTCAAAAAAACGCTCTAGTTAGGCAAAAAAGGCACATGCTCAAACTAAAAAAAGTGCTCAAGAGTGGTAACAAAATGGGAATGTGGAAATTTAGAATATGTTTTCAGTTATTTCATCACAGAAGTCTGCAGGCGGGCTGCACTAGCTGTATTTTCTGGCATCTGCACAAACATTGCTGCTATCATGTCCTTGAGGAAGGAAATGGAAAAAAGAGCTTGTAAAGAGACAGATATCTGAAAAAGCCATGCTTGCTGGTATCCTGAGAAAAGGAGAGTGTGTACACCCTTTAGCCGTGGGTCAGTTACCCTCAGTGGCTCCCTTTCTACAAAGAAGTAGCAGATAGAGCTGCAGGAAGCATGACAGGGCAGTAGAGTCCTCTGAGACCAAGGGAAGCACACAGATTTCTGCCATGCCAAGAGCCAGGTGCAGCAGCCCAGGGTGCCTCTGCCAGCAGGTGCCTCACCATGGTGAGGGACAAAGGCATTGGTAAATTTGTAGTTGAGCATCTTCCCTTCATAGAAAAGACACCAAAAGTCTAATATCAAGCAGATTAAAGCAAAGGCATGCTAAAATAAAAGTCTCCATTTCCTCAGGCATATTTGTCCCCTTTAAGAACTATACATCAGAGACTGAAGAACATAAATGGCATGGACTTATGAATACAAATAGCAGAAGCAACAAGGTCAAGAAAGTGAATCTGAGGAGCTTCAGAGCTAGGCTTACAGTAGAAATCAAGGGAAAGAAGCATGTCCAATGAAGAAAGATGAGGCAGTTATTCCAGAAGTGGAAAACTGCCAAGCTGAGATTTGCCACAACAGGCACTGGAAGTCTTCAAATAAAAAGGCCTGGGAAGCATTGCAATTACTGTGCCTTGGTTCAGCTGCACATTTTAGAAAGCTAAATGCCTATCACGTGTTTCTTGAATAGCACTCCTCGTCACAGAGTTCCAGAACTGTTTCTAACAAGAAAGCTCAGAAATAGGCTCATATGCTTATTAAATCATCAATTCTGCTTGATTAAAAAAACAAAAAACAAAGCAAACCAAAAACTCCTCAGAAAACTACATTCGTGACATCAAATGGGTTTATTTTAGTTCATAAAAATATTGCATAAGCTCTTCCAAATCAAAAGATAAAGTTTTTGGAAGTAAATCTAATTTCAGTTTTGTGAAGGTCAAGAAATAGACTTTAGCAAGTAGATTTTTAAATACATGTGAGGCATTTAAGTTTCTTCTTAATTTTTTTTTGTATTTAATTTTAAATAACATACTGATAGTAAAGTTAATAGTTAAGGACTTATCCATTAATGTTAGAAGTATGATGGTACTGGGCCAAAACAATTCCACAGTCTACAATCTATATGGTAGACTTCAGTACTCAATTAGAACATATTATAAAGATAGCTACCAGGAAATTGCTCAGAAAATAGAAGAGTGAATTTCTTTTAGTTTTTGACTTATCATATAGTACTCAATTATATTTTAGGATTAGACACTTAGACTAAGAAAGCTTTAGTCTTCCAAAATGATCTTTTTTCTTTGAAAGATGTTGTTTTGCTAATAGAAGATGATCTGAATGCTTCTGTAAGGAATGAGAAGATGAATTAACACATTTTGATAATTTGTTATGTGACATAACGATTTAAATGCTTTCTTTCTTGAACAATGAAGAAATTAAGCTCTTATTTACTCCAGTGATGAATAATAGAAGACTTTGAAAACTATTTCTCATATAGGAGTAATGAAGACTAAACAGTTTGAGAGATGAGTGTGATAGGGTAGCAGGACTGCCGTATGAGGAGTATCTGTTTCCCTAGGAGTCACACCCAAATGAAGGACTAGCCCAGACTACATTTTTAAATAGGTCATAGGCATTCTTCAGATTGCCACCATTTCAGACAGTCCCTTAATAATTAAACACACAAACCAAAGAACTGATTCTTTGTGCTGTATCATTTACCTACTGATCCATAGAAGAAACGGAAGGCCCTAGATATTTCAGAATTAATAATCTTCCATTATTAAATCTTTCTGATATTCTTTGATGTCTTCCTGGATTTGGCTATCCTAAATAATAGTGACTTTCCTCATATTCCTCCTTACCAGATCATGAATCCACAAAAAATACTCATTGTAATATAGTTATCTAGAACATATATATGATCTACTCATTTTCTGCTACTAAAAGATTCATAAACGGAGAAGAAATTAAGTTCCTGGAGTATTGGATCAACAGACTACTGTTTTTATGCAAAGAGCTAACATCTACATAACTTTGCTTTATAGCCAGATGGAAAAAGAAGAACTGATGGAATTTGTGGCAGGAAGAATGCTAACCAGGCATTCATTTTGTTACAGATGTCAAACACAGAGGTGTTTCTAGGTTACTTTCAGTTTAAAGACTGCAGTGATTGCTTTAAAGTACTGCTATACTTGCCACTAAAAGCTATTTGGCTATGATCTGCATCAAAGAAAAATGCTGTTGTTTGGCTTTCCATTTACAGAAAGATTTAATTATGCTTCAAGGTTCAGACTTTTTTAGATGCAGAAAACATTTCCTATGTTCCTATGTTCCTGGATTTCTGATTGTGCTGCAGCTGTTAGGCAGCTTATATACCCAGTATAGCTGAATGTGGAGGGATTGTCTATATCATCAATACTGGGGAGAGACAAACTTTCTAAATGGGTCAGCCTTGCTTTCAGTCCATAGTCCTCCAATGACTGGGACATATGGAGCATATTTACCCTGCTCTAGGGAGCCTGAAGAATCCTGTAACATCTTGCATAGCTGCTTTGACATGGCTTTTTGGACACACTGCTAAGAAAACTCTTGGGATGCCTTCTGAGTTGGCACTGTCATTCAGAGGCTTAGCTGGAGATAACCAGTGAATTTGAGACCTCTCAGGTGACTGACTGAGATACTGGCCCCTCATCTCAGCAGCGTTCCAGCCTAGTGGGATTGATGCATGCTTGGCTGTATCTGCTGCATGCCACTGGGTAAGAAGCATAGGCATAAGGTTATGGTTCACCTTTTAAGCAAAGAAAACAACATTATCTCCAGATCAGTAGTTATCAGTCCTGCTATACATAGTCACTTAAGAACTGCCAAGAGCAGAGAACAATCTTTTCCCCCAATTTGTATTACTCTATTTTGTGAAGCAGTTGATACAGGAAAATAAAACTTGATTATTTAAATGCACTAAAAATCTTTTCCCTTTGTAGCACAACACAAAATATGGCAAGGAGATATGTTGATTCTTGCAGGAATCAGAAGTAATTTTAGAAAATAGTCAGAATTAAATTTTCACAGTTCCTGAGGCACACACAGTACTAGTGCTTGCATGGCTTGCTTCATGTCACACTCAAGAACTGCACTGAGACATTTACTTTAAATGTCAATGAGGTTCTGAAAGCAATCTAAGTTGATTGCTGAAAATAAGCTAAACTTTCTTTATTCTTGTGGTTTGCAGTTCTAGAAACAAAATCAGAAATGTTTTATGTTGTAACTGGTTGAGCAAACTAGAGATTGATGTGGTTTTGTGGTTTCCTTAGCTGTACCAGGAACTAACCAAAATACCCACTGGTCTTCTTGCCTTGCCATTCTCTGTATTACTGCACATTACAATATGAAAAGGGAATCTCTAAGACACTCTGAGCTGCTTTTTGTTTGTTTGTTTATATTTTCCTTGTATTTTACTTTTTTTTTACAGTGGACTTCAAGTTTGCACTGTATGGATAGTTCAAACGTCATTACTGAGTCATAATCAACAGGCATCATAGAACTATAAGATGTTAAACATTAATCTCAGAGCACAGTTTAACAAGATAAAAGCATTAGTTCTCAAACACTTATCTCTTAACCTTATAATATCTCGGTTTGAATTTAACAGCACCTTCCTCATGCAAGTAGAACATCTGAAATAGAAAGAAAACAAAATTAGAAGAAGAAATAAAATTTGCAAATCATTTTGGTAGAATATTTCCAGTCACAAGTATTAAAATAACAAGTAAATTGTAGGTGAACTAAAAATTGTTTAATGTTCAAATGTTAATGGGAGGTTAGTCTTGGGAAGCATCACTAAAGTCTCGCCCTGCCTAATTGTTCCCCAGGCTTTTGCTGTTAGTGATGGGATAATAGGCTAATGAGAACTGTTGATCTGAATTAATGTGCTTCCTGGAGAGGGGAAAGAGAACTTTAATGTTAAGCTGAAAGAAACAAAAGAATCAAGAAGGAGAGTGTGAAGAAAATACTACTCAAACATAACTCCTGACTTTGGAAGCAAAATCTGAGATACTTCAGAAAGAAACAAAATATGTGAATCAGTCCATTACTAAAGGGACTTCAGAAAAGGATTTTAGATAGAAGGTGAAAAAGGAAGCAAAGATACTATCTCTATGAGGAGCCTGGATTAGACATAATAAAATCTTCCACGATTATGAGTTTAGATGCGGGTGATACTGCTACATTTCTTAAGGGTCAGAATTTCATATTAGATACATATAGAATTTCTTACAATGTCAAGTTATGCTGAAATAAAGAACTACCAATCAAAACGCTTGCTATGCCATACCATGAGCATTTGTTAGGGCTAGAAGAGTCTCCTATCCATGTGAAAGATCTTGTTTTTAAAGCTCTTGTTTAATACTTTCAAAGTACTGTAGCAGGTATTCCTTTCCAGATACGAGTTCATTTAAATTTAAACTTTGTAGCAAAAATGTACTCTCCTATCCCAGTACTGTTTCCTAAGTGATCAGCATTTGCACCTGCCCCTACTCGTTGCCCTGCCTAATGATTTGACTTTTTCACTGTCTCTTGGTCCTCTCTCTGCCACCAAAAGAGGTGGTAGAAAGATATTGTTGCTTACTGATATGACATTGACCAGAAATGCACCTGGATTGAAGTGCCTTTACTGGGAGATTAAGAAGACTGTAGCCCATCAGCACTGCTCCTGCAATGAGGTTCTGTGGCTCTGGAGAGACCTCTTCCTGGACAAAGATGAAACCTGCCATCTCTTCCCTAAAATAGTAACTTTTTTGAATGATGAAGGTTTGATGACTTGGCACCACTTCCATGATTAACATGACACTTATATAAAGAAAATAACACCTCCACACCAAATATTCTATTCAGTGCGTAACGGCTGAGGCAGAGCACTGGTGCACACTTCTGAAGAACAGATAATTTGCACCTCATCGGTCTGGACTAGAAGCTGCACAAAACAGGTCAGACAGCACTGACTCTTCTGCACAGACCCGAGCTCTGGTGAGCTGTCCTGGCTTTTTTGATTGTATACAATACAAACCATGGTTTTGGGGCTTGGGTTTTTTTTTTCGCTCCTCAGTTTCTCTCTCCTTTTCAAGGAAGGAAATAAACAACAGCATTTATGCAGTTAAAATTCTCTTCATTGCTGTACAAAAATTATTTTTCTTCTTCATGCTGAATTCCTGGTACTATAACAATATCTCCCTCTAACCGGAGTTAATTTATATATAAAGTTTTGGGTTGGCTTTTCAACCTTCTAAAATATTCATTAAAGCTTTTATCTAGTTTTTCAAATTATCTTAATAAACCAGGACAGTTTATTTGTATTTATTTGCATAAATTCTTTAGTAAACAAACAACAAATTAAATTTGATTCATAAATACACAGTATCTTTTATGAAGTTAATCTGACTTCATACGTTTCTCTGTCACTGAGCAGAATTTGACTAACTCTAACAGTAAACATTTTCCACTACCCTTTCTTTACATATATACAACTTTGAAACTAGCTCCTTTGAAACTTAATAAAGTTAATAAACTTTTATGTGTAAAAGTAACAATTTTAATTTCCGTTTTTAACCCTTTCATTTGCTTTCCTCCACCCTGAAAATCTACAAAACCTTGCTTTTTTAACATTTTCCCTTTCATCCACTTAAACAACTTTTAAAAAACTTTTTTCAGCTCCACCTCTTGTTTTCACCTCCTTTCAGTAATGCCTGAGTTCTTGTAGCTGTGTTTCCATTCCAGATGCACCTCCATGTGCCAAGCCTCGCTCAGACATGTGTGGTTAATTGGTTGTGCAGGCGTATCCATGTGGAGTCACCTCGTGTTCCAAGTCAACAAGCTTTGTAGAACGTTCAAATGAATCAGTCCAAAGGGAAAATATATTTTAGAAGTGACCATTATGGAAGTATATCAGGATTATAAAGCTGAATTATTGCTGCTTTTGAGTTACTGTGTGAACAGTAAGTTTTGTGATCTGACTCCTATTCCTCAAGTGATAAAGCACCCTGTAGCATTATATTTTTTTGAACAAATTTAATTTCATTCCAGGTGTGAATGTTTCAGACAACTGTGTGGCAGATGTTTCAGACTATGAAACCAAACAACTGTACAACTGTAGCTAAAATTTCCTTTTCCACATGACCAAGAATTTAAGAAAAAAAGAAAAAGGTACTTTCAGCTCTGGAAAGTCAGGCCAGGTGAAAACCGAGTATTGTTCTTTCTATCTTATTTGTGTAGTCCTTTGTTCTGTACTTGATATCTTAATTTGTATAGATTAAAAAAACCCTCCTTTGTTTCAAGCTAAACAAAACTGGGAAGCTCTGTACTTACAGAGCCTGGTTCATGTTGCTTTCTCTGTTTTGTTTTGTTTTGTTTTGTTTTTTTCTGTTGTAAAACAAGTAGAAAAGGAGCAGAAACACTGTCAGGTCAGGTGGGTATAACCTAATCAGAAATCACATTAATTGCTTTGCTTTGCATGGGTCTAATGTATGGTACACATGGAGTGAAGCAAAGAATCTTTGTCTTTCACACAGGGGTCAGACATGCCAATACATGTTGGCACAGTTGTAGAGTACATACTGCATAAGAGTAAACAGCAAACAAAAAGTGGGTAGACTTGCTTGTTAGGTATGTGTGAGGTACAGCATAAACACCCCAGTGCTCACATTAGACACGTTTTCTCTCTGCTCATTTGCATTTGTTTTCAGCTAGAGCATTCTGTGCAGATGTGGCTAAAAACCCTAGAGTTAATAAAACCCAAACAGTTTTATTCAAATACTCTCTCTGTATAAAAGCACCTCGGAAGGTATCTAGCATATAATGCATTGCTGTTTCCTACAATTATTCCTGTAGCCCGATTTATTTGCAGAAATTCAAAGACTAGTAAAATGTTAAAATAGTTAAGGAATTATGGAACCATTCTTCCACTCCTGACACCTTTTTCTGAATTTTAAACCCCTGTCTTTTGTTTGAACAAATGTGTGGAAAAGATTGCTTATAATGAGAACATGTGAAAGGGTTTGGGCTTGCTCCACACTGAGTGAAAGAGAATGCAAGAATTTCAGAAAGGGTTCTGAGGTGGAGTGGTACCTCTTCAACCAGTTCTGCACTGAGCCAGGCCTGTTTGTGCACTCCAGCTGCCACTCACCAGGACCACTGTGGCTTGCTTGGAAGCTCTTGAGTGTGCATCATCATAGCCATAACCCAGGGTGGTTTGTGTCTATTTAGATATGTTTTGTGATGATGGTGAGGATTATAAAATGAAGGTGTTCTAGCTTATGGACTTGTATAGCACACTTTAAATAACTAAAAGGTATTTAAAAACTTTATTCAGTCTTGTCATTGTCCATTTATATTTTCTGTCTTGAGGGACTTTTATCTTAAATATTATTACAACTACAATCACTTTGGGCACTAATTGCCACGGGAATATATTTTATACTGAACAGAAAATGCACCTTTGCCTACGCTTTCCTCTCTAGTATAAGGCCTATCCCTCATTTACCCTTCTTTTGAATAAATGTGATGCCATTGTTTAGGAGACTGATCACTTTTCACAAGACAGTACTGGTCATGATGTTTATTGACAGAAAAAGAGGTAGCAGCTAATGTTATCCTAATTATTTAGAGCTCTTTTGAGTTAAGTCTTGATTCCAAATTGATTGAAATCAACTTAAGTAAGTAGTTTCATCTGGCTTTGGGTCATGTCATAAAGCTTTAACTTACACACACAGGCAGGAGTTCCCCACATATGCTGAGGTCTGTTGGCACTTTTTCCTTGTTACTCAAGAAAGTAGGATAATTGTGAGGATTTTTCTCCCCTCATAATTAGAAGGAAAAAATTAAGTGCTGAATTGTAAATATCTCCCTTTGATCTTTGTCTGCAACAATATCTCTAACTTTAATGGATGTTCTACCACTACATTGCAATAACTGAAGAATGACATACAGTAATGGGTGAATGATGTCCAGCCACCAATTCCATTACTGTACTGCTCTCACATCCTCTGCAGGAGTTAAAAGAGTAACCCAACACCTGCATCACTAAAAAAAAAAAAAAAAGGTATTTTTATAATTTTTATTAAATAAACAAGGGAGGAAATGGATCAGCCCATTATCCTGAAAGCTAAATACTATAGTAATCACTATCAAAGCAGTTTTCAATTCGTTTTCAATTTCAGTGTTTTACATATAAAAATTTTATACAGAAAATCTGTTTGTACGGCTGATATATTCTGATTTTGGGGGTTTCTTTCTCCTGAAATCTTTAAATAGTTTTTGTTTCTTGCTTCCATGTGTTATACAGATATAGATGATGAAATAAGTTTTGACAGAATTTGGTTTTGAACATGTTAGGTTAAACAGCATTCCTTAAGCAGGCTTTCTCAAAATTAACAGTTCTAGCTAATCTGTATTTTCAAGTGAAAAAATAAATATTATCATAACATTTATGTCTAACTCAAATGCTAACACCTGATGCTACAGAGGAAGAAAGCCCTTTCAATTTGGCAAGTGAGACATACAGTAGGTTTCCTTCATCCTGAAGCTCTGCTGTCCATGGAAACACTCAGCCAGGATTGGTCTATCCCTAGTAAGAAAAGAGCTTAACCTAGAGGGCTTGGCTGGAACAGTGCAGACTTTGATCTAGAGATTCATCTCAGCTTCCCTGTACTGTGGTCCTGTGTGATAATGTGGAAGTTGGCAACTACAGAATTGTTTTGGGGGTTTGGCTGGTTTTTACCTTTTTTTTTTTTTAATGTTCTAGGATGCTAAACATTATGTTGAGACAATGTTAATTGACAGAGAAAACAAGTAATAATATGAAAAATTATTGAAATTATTCTGCAAGAATCTTGTCATGGGGGAAATAACAGCTTCTAAAATTAAAGCTCATACATGGAGACCTGGTATTTGTAATCAATGTGTTTGTAAGTGATTCTGTTCTGTTCTAGCTTTTGAGTGAAGTTGCTGCTGTGTAATGGCTGATGCACGTTTTGGAAGCTGAAGAGCAACAGTATCTCAATACTACATAAAGAGTTGGACGGAGATTTTTGTAAATGAAGTATATTTCGCCCAGAAAGATGTTGAAGAAGTCTTGTTTATCTTTACCACACACATTTTCCAGTAAAGATTTGCTGTTGGGAGACTCAAAGCACTCAAAAATAAGCAAGAATTTTATGAAATTATTAAAAGCAAACTCCATTGTCAATAAACAGTTTATAATTTTCCTGTTATTGATTCATTTTCCTTATAAATCTTCCTTACCCAAATCACCTACTATCTTTTCTATTTCAATTGTGGCTTTTTTCCCCCCAGTCTCGCTGTTTCCCGCTTAATTCCCAAATTTCTGGTGCACTTCCTTGTAGCAGACTCCGTGGAGACCGAAGTAAAACATGAAAGTAGGAGCATAAAATCCAAACTGTTCCATTGCCCACCATATGTAAGGTAAGACATAAGGAGCAACAACTGATGTACTAACTTTTAACAGTAAGGTCAAGCTCTTTGTTAGCGACCAACCTGTTGCAGGACAGGAATAGAAGATTAGGTAATGTGATATCTCTGTTGTATGTTATCTTTGTCTTGTATGATACTCAGAGGAGCAAATGATAGTAGATGCAGCAGGAAGACATTTCTAGACCTGAGCTCAACCCAGTGAGCCCAGATAATTCCAAATGGAAAAGAGAGGAATGCTTTGTACTGAATGTCCTTCTGAGGATAAATAATTCTAGTGGCTTTTTATTTGTGAGCTCCAAAACCATGTTTTTATGGTATCAACTTAAATAATATGTAACTAATATAAAGAAGCATGCTATTCTTAGAGAACAGAGCAGACCTGGAGTTATGGATTTACACAGAAGGAAGAGAAGTGGGGAGTATATATTTTGATTCAGCTGTGTTTGAGAAGGGTTTGAAAAACTCTTGTTCCTGGAAACAATGAGATACAAACCTGTTTGCATAGTTGATCCCTGGCCAGAAAGTATTCTTGTCAAGTGAAATATTAACCCATAAGGAATGCAGTTTCTTAGGGCAATGAGCTATTGGCTTCAAACCAATTTTAATGCAGCACTAAGGTGACCATTTAAAAAACATATATGCATCCAGAGGTCTGCATGGCTGCCAGACCAGATTAGGATTACCCTTTCCCTTAGCTGTAGCTTGCCTGTTTGTAATTGGCCTGGTTCTGTAGTGCTGAAAAGTAATTTCTAGCTGTATAGTGGACAAAGGTCTATTATTTGGTTGTGTCATTGCTGCAGGCAGGTGTTTATATTATGAAAACTATAATAGCAGCTGGGAGCTCTGTTAGTACTTCTATTAGTACTACTCAGGATAGAGAGAGAGCTCAAGGAATGCTTCCTGCCCAGAGTATCTACTGGGAGTGATAATCTTCCTAATCTTCCTAAGGTCAAATTTACACAGGATCCACGTCATAGGAGGCATGAAAAGAGAAATGTGAAAAGCTCTGAGCCTGTTGAGGGTGACAGGTAAAAAGTCCCAAGCCCCATTCCTTTGCAGCACGATGTGCTAGTTCTGCTAGTGTGTGCCAAGTTCAAGCTGCACCCACTGAACCCACCAGGTAGCTGCTGCTCCAGGAAATGCTTTCTACGCCCCAGGAGGCATTTATGCTATAATACCAGTGGAACAACTCATTCTTTCTGTCAACTCAGAAAGGGCTAAGCCTCTAAAGCACGATCTAGACAACAATGTTCAGGCTAAATTGTTCCCTCTTTTTTTTTGTTCACAGAGATCAAAGTGCAAAGTGTGACTTTCTGTCCACGGGCTCTGATGGACTCTGAGGTGCTTTGCAGGTGTTCAATGGAGGAGGAGCCTAAACATGTTGGAACTCACACCTGTAGGATAATTTTAAAAAAAATCAGCTGTATTCTCTTGCAGAGTGAGTTTCTTTCTCTAAGTACTATTCACTTCCCAATGACTTGGGGGCACTCTGGAGATACTAATAACAGGACTGATTTGTTCCTTTTTGTGGTGGGTTTCAATCCACTCATAGGTTCTTGTAGATTCCTTAGGATTAGAACCTTTTAGACTAGGAAGTTTTTGAGAAGGAAGATGGGAGGAGGTAAGCATTACATCCCAAAACCTACTTGCTTGTGACACTGAAAGGGGAATTTATTCATGGAAGGTATATGACCTTAAAAGAAATAAGAAAGGCCTTATTAATACCAATGTTAAAACTATCATAACTAGGAAGCTGGGCTGATCTACTCAGAAGAAAATGGTAGCTCCATTTGCTGTGCTTTTATTTTCTATTTTTCACAGGGTCATTCCAACATTCATTTCACACCAGGTGAGTTCATAGCCACAGCAGAAAGAGCAAGAAAATACTTTCTGTAGAATTTCTTCTCACATTGAATGTTTGACTAAAGCCTCAGAAAAGGACTCTTATGGACAGTGTCCAGGAAGTGTCTCAGCTCTCATTAAACACAGATCATTAAACACACTGCACGACGAGTCACTGTGGCTGCCACATATATTAGGCCACGCTGCTGCTGTTACTGCTATGGCAAAGGCAGGATGTTAAGTTTTAATATCATTTCAGTTTTGTCCACAAAAAGATGGAAAAACTTAACCAAAGCAACCACTTTGCTTTCCCTAACTCCTCCTTTTATCTCATACCTGTTAATATTGACTCATGGAGGGATTTTACCCCTCAGCAAATAACTTGATCAGTGGCTTACAGACAGTTGAGTGAAAACTGTATTTTTGGACTGCAGCAGTGGGAGCAAAGTGACACGGATCTTTATGCATCCAAAGTAGATCAATTTATTGTAAAAATCGCGCCCTTTTTAGACCTTTAATCTCAACCCAACATAACTGAAACCAATCTGAGACTTGACACACTTTTCCTGCCAGTCAAGGCCTTAGCCTGGCCAAAGCTAAGACCTAGACTGGGTGGACTTCCCTATCATATCCTTAAAAGAAACCTTTCAGTAATAACTCATAGAACAGCCAGCTCTGTCATCTATCCTTACCTAAATAACCAATGATACTATTATTTGTAAATAACTATAACTATGCAAATATATATCCAAAACTATATATATATTTAGCAGCAGGTAACTGGATCAGAGCCAAAGTATTTGACTGAGAACAAGATTTATACACCATACAATATTATGCTGGCTTTCATTCCCCATTTCATTTTGGAAGTTCACTTTTCTTTAGCTATTGCCCACCATCCATTATCACTCCCACTACAGAAGGCTGTTTTCCACCCAGAAAGGTGGAAATGCAATATTGTGTTTGCCAATTGTTAATACCATTCTCTTGGGCATCTAAAATTGCCATCCTTCCTAGCCTTTTACTCTAAACCTGTATTCTAGGGAAAAATGTCACTGCCATCTCAACTTCTGAACTTCTATAGTTTACTTCCTTAACACCGCAAAAAATTAATGTGGTGTTCACTCCAAATAAGGAAAAAGCATACAATTCCCTTAAAACAAAGCCTGCTCAGAATACATATGCTTTAAAAAAATTAGGAACTCCTAAGTAAAAGAAATTAATCCCAATATATAAATGGGAATAAAAACCTTTTAAGTTCCTCTTGATTAAGAGCAGCTTGTGCTGCTCATAAAAAGCAAAGCCAGCAAAAAGTGATTCATTGGATATGACTTAAAACAAAAAAAAAAAATTAGAAAAAGATTATACCTGCAACAAGCATGTCCCAATATAGAGCAATCTTTCAAAGGGTCTCACATAGATAATTGAAATATACTTTTAACACATGTAAAGGCTAATAAACCATTGAAACAGAACAGCAAAAAGGTAGAAATTTGCTTGTGGAGGTTGCAAGATCTTTGACTTTTCGCTGGCAAAGCTTGACCCTGGAGCAGCATGTAGAGAGCTAGAGGCAAGGCTTGGCTTTGCAGCCTCCAGGCTGGTTTGCTCGCCCGCCGAGGAGGCGAGGCAGAGGCGCAGCGTTCGGGCGGCTGGAAGCAGCAGTGACAGCACCGGGGCGCGGTGCAAGGGCTGCGCCATCGACGTCTGGAGCGGCGGCAGCGACGGCCCCGCTGCCCCCGCGCCCCGCTGCCGCCAGCAGCCGCGGCTGTCCGCACGCCGAGCCACGCGGCTACGCGCTGAAGGACGGCGCTGTGAGCCGAGCCCGCCCCGCCACAACCCAACCCTAACCCTAAATCCTAACCCTAACCCATTGCCCTAACGCTAACCCTTAATACCCTAACCGTAATGCAAACCCTAACCCAAATCCTAACCCTAACCCATTGCCCTAACCCCTAACGCTAACCCTTAATACCCCAACCGTAATGCAAACCCTAACCCAAATCCTAACCCTAACCCATTGCCCTAACCCCTAACGCTAACCCTTAATACCCCAACCGTAATGCAAACCCTAACCCAAATCCTAACCCTAACCCATTGCCCTAACCCCTAACGCTAACCCTTAATACCCCAACCGTAATGCAAACCCTAACCCAAATCCTAACCCTAACCCATTGCCCTAACCCCTAACGCTAACCCTTAATACCCCAACCGTAATGCAAACCCTAACCCAAATCCTAACCCTAACCCATTGCCCTAACCCCTAACGCTAACCCTTAATACCCCAACCGTAATGCAAACCCTAACCCANCTAACCCCTAACCCTATCCCTTCCCCCTAAGCCTAACCTTTACCCTAACCCTAAACCCTAACTCTAGCCATAACCGTGTTGGGTTTTTCCAACAACTACACATTTTCAGACTGGTAAAATTAATTGCCCTCAAACTTTTAAATTTACCCACCACTGTGAGGTTTGGCTCCTTCCTCAGGTACCGGATTAAAGATACATGACTTGGGTATTTTACACTCTCTAGGCACTCTCTAAGCACTACAGGAAAGAAAAAGCTTTTCACCCCATTTCAGAGTTTCCAAATTTCTTATGCCTACCTGTCCATCCAGCTAGTAATGCTTTGCTTTTGTGTAAGCACACAGCACTTTTCACCAGAATTTATGACCCTCAGTGAATCACTTAATTCATATACAACCTGGACACTCAAGATAGTTATAAGAGTAGTCCCACAGACAAACAATTATGTTCTAGCACTAAAACAGCACCAAGTACTGCAACACCATAACGGTAATAAACAAGGTTGCCATCCCACCCCACCAAAAAAATTTGCATGTATCAACAGCCTCACACCAAATGGGAACTAAACTCCTGAGTACATTTCCAAAAATAAATGCTTGGAGAGATGAGATAAACAGCACCATCACAACAGGGAACGAGGTACACTTCCAGAGGTCCAGTATCTCTTATCACACATACCACTGTGCAAACTTGTAAGTTAAGGGTTTGAAGAAAATGTCAGTTCTCTTTGCACGGGAATAAAGCCTGTATATACAGCACATAAAAAGTAAAATTCTAAGACTGTTGAGAACAGAAGGTAATAAAGCAATACCTATCTTCTTTCCAATTCCACAACGTGTTAATATAAATGAGCCAAGAAAATTCTCGCTGCTCATTTTCAAATGTTCATTCACGTTGTGCACTCTGCACCAGATCCTTCAACCACTTGCAGATTCAAAGACTGCAAGGGAGACAGGGCTACTTGTGACTAAAAGCAAAGAAATAATATAGTGCTTTAATCACAGACAATCCCTAAATGGAAGTCATAAATTAATGGTCTATTCCTATACTACATCCTTTCTTGAGAAATGTTATGGTTTTTTGCCAGATGATAATTTCAGTTCTGTGTAGGCTATATGAGTATCTACAAGTGTTTTAATCATCTATTTGTATATAATTATTGGTAGTATGATGGAGCATGTTCCACAGCACTAATAAAAAGTACCAATCTGTAGCTCTTAAGTACCTTACCATTGAGTCATAAGTACCGTTTCAATAGGACTTATTATAGAGAATTTTTTTTTTCTTTTGTGATTTAATGCACTATGGCTATTCTACACTATATTTAGCTTTCCCATGTGAGGCTCATAAACCTAAGACTGGAGAAAGTAATGATGATAAACTATGCCACCACAGAAAAATGTAAAAGAATATAAACTGGACATACATATCTGTCAAATACTTAGATGCCTCTATTGAGTTTGGTTTGAGTCCATGTATCTGGAAATATTTGCTACAATTACATAGCTGGGGCAGCTGTATGCATCATATTTTGCTGGTTTGGGAATTGTGTTCTATTTTGGACAAGCCAGACAGGCCTTTTGAATAAGTGACTTTAGTGTCTTTCTTGGTAGACAGCAATAGTGGCTAAATGATTGAATGCAGGAGATGGCAAAAATAACAAGTCAGTACTAATTATGAAATTTTTAGAGTATCATAGAATAATGATGGCGTATAGCTTTTGCAAGAGGAAATTATCCAGTTTTGCTATTCAATTCAGATGCCAAGCTCCAAATTTGCTTGTTTGATTGGGCTGGCACTCTTTCCTCAGAGACTAGAAAAAGCTTCCATTAGCTTTCATTGGCCTAAATCAGAAACATCTGTTAAAAGCACAAAACACTCATTGGTTGAGATCAACAGTCAGAAACCTGCACCAGGGCAGAATCTTTCCCTTAAGGTAGGTGACAAGTCAGCCATATGCCGTTATTACTCTGCATGCCAACCTATGCATATATTTTATTGAATTCCTAACTCAGCTCAAGCCTGTGTCTTTTTTTGAGGTCTCCTAGTGATATTCTAAAATTAAAATTCAGCATCCTACGTGTTTCTGTCTTCCTTCAAACTGTCGTGCAGTCTTCACAACAGCACACAAATGCATTAGAAGTTTCAGAAAGCTAAGGAAAAAACCCAAACTCTTTCAGTCATTCAGAATAGCTGAAATACAGAGGAAACAAACTTAAACATTAATTTTTTCCATCTCATGCTCCTCTCTTTTAGATACAGAGATTTGATTCAGAGCATTCTGTGAAATCACTTCTAGCTGCCACAGACTTACCAAGTCCACATTATTGCTGTTTTTGAGGAAAGAACAAGGCCCCATCCTCAGGTTTTAGCTATAGCCCACTGAAAATAAGCACAACATAGAGGATTATTCAGCAACTAGCTGTGAAGTGTCCATGTTAGGGTATGTTTGGCCGGCGGTGCTAATTGCATCCAAACCCCTATGCCCACACTCCTACTGGCCCCGCTCCATCTCTGCATTTACTATAGCTCTGCCTCTTTCCCTCTAATGGCTTCTGGCATGTTCTCCAACCCCACTATTTCTAATTCTGATATCCCTTTGCCAAATTGTGGTGGCAGCTTGGGGAAAAGGAAAACCAAAACAAAGCAGCCATCATCTTCAGCTGAAACTCACCCGCACGCGTGGCCGCCTTCCAACACGTCTGCCAATGCCTGGCTGCTACAGGAGCTACTGCAGGAGTTGGAAAATCGAGGGGAAGGAGCAAAAATACACAACAGGCACAGAAATTAATGTTACTGGCTTTAAAGGCAACAGTCATCTGTTTTCCTTACTGCCTGGCAGCATCAGAAGCTCCCTGCAGTGAGGATGGAGATTTGGCAGGTTTCTGTAACCCCGTTGAATTTTTACTGTCCCTACCAGCATCCTCTGCTGCTTCTCTCCACACCCTCAGACCAATTATACTTGGGCTTTTTATTGCAGCAGCAGTGCCCACACAACCTTACACTTATGGGCACTTTAATCACCAACATCTGTCAAAACCAGCAAAGTTCTGCTGCTTAAGCATGACATTTCTGCATTTGGAATTAATATGATTTTGCAGCCATGTTGAATCCAAATCATAGGAAAACTGGTTTTAAAATTTAGCTGAGGCAGAGTTTACATCTGAGAAGAAGAACTTGATTTAGTTTTGTGATAACATGATCCTACCTATATTACCAAGATGTCAAGAAAAATTGTGTTATATTTTCCTTCTGTGGCTGCCATTTGGGTTTTTATTTGCATAATGCTGCTTTCCCAGGCAGAAGGTTGCCAAGAAAACAGAGTATGAAACTTATCACAGAAATGCAACAAAGAGAATTTGGAGGTTTTGTTTTCCCATAAATCTAAACTGATTTCAGTGTATTTCATTGCCATAAAAATTAAAATAGAATTTTTCTCAGTTGTGTAAGGTTATTATTAATATTTTTCTTCATTGTGTGCAAACTTTAAGCAAAACCAGCAAGTAGTAGTAAAAATATAGCAGGTTAAAGAATGAAAGAATATACATTAGTAAAAAAACAGCTATCCATAATCACAATCTTCCCTTGAAGTAGCAGCTTTTTAGTACAGTTCTTCAGGGCTGTTTCTGTTCTCAGTTATCACGGTTTTAATACAACTTACAATCACTTCCAAGAGAATCAGTTATCCGGATTTTACAAAGCGTTATCTGCTTTAGGAAAAAACAAAGTGCTGCATAAAGTAATCTGTCATGCGAGAGCAAGAGCAGCTGGTGTAGCTTACATAAAGTGGCAAATAGCCCAATGCAATAAAATGTTAGCATGTTCATAGCAAGAGCAACTATTGGCATAGAACAGATGCCAAAATGTTTTTCTGTTTGGATCACAAATAAAATTATCTGTTTATCTTCTCCCATAATGAAGATAAAACAGCAAGATACAATTTCCTGAAATTTGGGGGTGGCAGATTATTTTCAAAATTTAGATTTTGTTTTTTTAAAATTTTATTTCACATATATTTAGTGCTCTCAGTTATAAGATCTGAGTTATCATATAGATCTCAGCAAGTCAAAATCCAATCAGTTAGTTTATCTATCACCTTGTCACCTGAATTGCAGTTTTGAGTGAAGGGTTGGTTGTCTGTTTGGGGGTGAGCTTTCTATTCTGCCCTGTTTTGTTTTTTTTTTTTTACTTAAAAGCAGAATATGGAATCAGTGAGGTTTTATTTTGGTTTTGGTTAGGTTGTTTGGGGTTTTTTTTAAAGGAAGGAGATTGTCCATTCAAGCATTTAGTACCTGTTTCAGACAATTTATTCTTTTTCTGCTAGTTGTAGATGCAACAGCTTTAACCACCAGGTGTACTTGGATCACAGATTACTAAATGCTCTGCCCTTGTGTTACCAGAAGCAGATTGGAAGAAGGCTGGAATTAGGCTGCATCCCAGCTGCAAACACACAGTAGTTGACAGTACATCCCCTGTGAGAGGGATGAGGGGCAAGACCTGCTTAAGACATATGAAGCTATTGAAATACAGACTGTAAATAGTAGCAGTGATCTCCACCACATTGGGACCCACTCTGTTCATGGACTTAGCAGCAATTTAATCACTGACTGCAGAGGGTGGAGTTTGATGTGCTGCTTTCCATATGCCTCCATAAGAAAGATGATCTTATGGTGGTATACTCTAGATGCCATTATAAGAATTCAGAAGTGCCTCCTGTTATGAAGGCATTTACAAATCCCCTCTAAGGCTGTGTTTTCTCTTTTTTTCTTTTGTTAAAGGATTGTTTGCTCAGTTTGGTTCTGCAAGAGTATCAGGTTTCCATTTTCTACTCAAAGCACCTTGTCAGAAATGCTTAGTATTTCCAAGAATTAGTCCCTTGTAAGTCTTTGTTTCCTTGTCATTGAAAGCAACATGCACTTTGGGTTAGGGTTAGGGTTATGGTTAGGTTTAGTGTTAGTGTTAGGGTTATGGTTAGGCTGCTCTGCCCCTCAAAAAACATTACCTTAATCTTCTGTATAGGATTTATATGCTTCACTGAATGTCCACCTGCTGCATGTTTATGGCAACAGCCAGCTTTGAAGAACCATTGCAGGCCAGTGGGGTTTTGGTGTTGTTTTGTCTTTGGAATATGCTTTTAGGATATATGCTTCAATTCCTTGGTGGCATACAAGGCGTAATGAGAAACAGTTGAGAAATTATCTGAATAGTCTTGCTGCTTGTCATAGTAAGGAGTTTAATGATGCAGATCCTCAACTGCATGATGCACTACTCTCAGATCTTTTCAATATTGACTTTAAAGCTTTCATTACTAGACATCCAAACTGGCCTGGTGCAACAGATTCATGCCCTATGCTGTCAGTGTAGCAGTGATACTGAGAGAATAGAGAAGTCTAGAAAACAACAAGATTTTTATTTCTTAAGAGCTAATCAGTTGTTTAAGGGAAAAAAATTGATAAACATGAATGCAAAAAATTTGTTTTCTGATATTTTAAGAATCTCTCCAGGTCTCATCAACAGGGTCTCGGTGTGGTAAGATTCCATTATTTCAAAGAGGATTTTATCCTTGCATATAATATATACAATTGCTAAATAAAAAGGCAAACAAAGGAATTTGTCAAAAGCTTTCATTTCACTTATAGGACTTCCTCTTTCCTTGCTTCCCTTTTGCCCAAAGGAATTTGTCAAAAGCCTTGATTTCACTTATAGTACTTCCTCTTTCCTTGCTTCCCTTTTGCCCAAAGGAATTTGTCAAAAGCCTTGATTTCACTTATAGTACTTCCTCTTTCCTTGCTTCCCGTTTGCCATTGCCACTGCCAGCTCTGGTAGCAGTGGTCTGTGTACATGCCTTACGTACACAGTTATAAGAATCTTCTTGGTACATTTCCTTTTTTCTTAATTTTTTCACCATTGTTTTATCCTTCCCGCTTGTTGGTCACAGTGACTGACCATTCACCTTTTGAAATATTGCTGGCATTCTTATTCTCCTATTCACTCTCTGGTTCTAAGCACCCAGGGCCTGAAAGTCAAAAAGCCAGGACTGTTTGGCAGGTGGGCAAGTGCTTCTTGTGCAAATGCATTCATTTGCATTTCAGTATTCCATTTGCATACAAATGCTTTCATTCATGGGAATAAAAAGATTCTCTCCATTTGTGCAAAGAAAAATTGGATTCATGAAACTATTAAGAAAAGTGGGGGAGAGATCAGGTTTCCTACCATTTTCACTTTGGTACTATGTTTACAATCTGATCATATATGTCTGAGAAGAAACAAAATTCAATTTTCAAGTATAGTTGATTTTTAAACTTTTTACTGCACAAGATTGTTGTTTGCTTTCCATGCTGTGCATACAGAGCCAGATGGTGTAGATTTAAAGTGGTCTCAATTCTAACTGGGCCCACGAGGAAGAACCATAGCCTAAATGAAACTATTATTATAGCGATGAAGAAGGTCAAATACAATTTCTCCTCAGAACTGCTGAATTGAGCAGAAACTCTGAAAGTCTTTTACTCTTAAATTTTTTAGGTCTATAGTAGATAAATTTGTACGTAGGTCTGTGGTTTTTTAATACTCTTTACTTGAGGTCATCACTAGCATAGGCAGACCCGCTTCTTAACTTGACTCACAATTTTGTATACAGGTCACTTTTCTATCAGGAATTACCAGTCAAATGCAAAGAAAACCTAAGTAGTACTACGTATCTAAATAATTTGAGTGGTGCCATCAGCAAAGAAATGGTCATCATAAGAGATAAGGTCAGCCAACGCTTGAAAACAGACTACTGGCAACACTTTCAAAAATGATTTTTACTTTTTGACTTGCATTTTAACTGGGATGGGAGAAACTGTTGGAAGAACACACTTGTTTAAGTTTTGAAATTTTTCTTTATGTAGTAGACATTGAGCTGACCAAAAATGTGTTTTAAAAATTTTCTAATATGACAGCTACTAATCTTTGTGATAAGAAAACACAGAGCCTGTCATCTTCCACAAAAAACTTCTCTCTGGACACTGAAATGCTTCTTTTTACAGTCAGGTAATCAGGGCTCTGCTCAGATCAAAATGATCTGAAGAAAATTTTGAGGTAAGAAGAGGTGGTTATAGTGTTTCTTAAGACATTTCATCCCAAAACCTTAATTTTGTTCCAGTCGTTTAGGAGATTAAATAGGTTAATGGAAAGGATATGTAACTCTGTAGTACCTGTTTATTTCTGTCACGCAGCACTTAAGACATTCAATTACAGTCCTAGGTGTGCAGCCAAAGATCAGGGCTGAAGATGCAGATACTGCAAGGTTTATTACTTGGCTTCCTGTATTTTGCAGTGTGTAATGATGTGGTCTGGAAACTACTGGTTCAGTGCTTGTGGCAGTTTTAGAGTAGTTGGTGCAGTACAGTTAGAGTGACCAAAGCCATGAAACAGGTGCTTCTTTTACACATGCACATTGTAACTGAGCTTGGCAGAAATCTGTATCTGTATCTTAATAACCCCAATTAAGGGTGATTATCACCCAGAAACTGACCATCAGGACAGGGACTACAGGGGAGGTATTTGGCAGAGGTGATGTTGGCTAGAGGTCTACTGCTACTGGTGGTGAAGAGAGAGCCCACAGCTCATCAGGTGGGGAGTGATGTGGTGACACTGTCCTAAAATCCAGTTAACTGAAAAAACTTTCTGAAGCCGATATTTGCAGTGGCCTAAAGTAGAAGCAGGCATGGAAAAAGTTAGATTATTCTTGTGCCTTGCACCTTCTCAGAGGCACCTCATAGCAGTGCTCTAACACTTTTATAAATCCAACACATTAACCAGATAATTTATAGTCATTACAGTCAATATGTGTTTCAAAAATCCAAGAAAAGAATAGGATGGGGTTATTCCTGGCCAGTGTTTGGAAAGATGAAAAAGAAATAACAGGAAGATGTTTCACAGCTTTTTCAGAACCACAACTCAAAGGAATCATTATAAAGTGAAGAAGTAAAGGCCGGTGTCGCCGCCTTGCACAGAAGGATCTAAAAACTTTTTGTATTTTCTACCTCTGATTTCATTACTCCTAATAACTCGTTTCCTGATGGAAGGTAAAGAGGCACCTGAAATATAGATTTGAGTCCTTTTAGTTAAACCTTTATCTCTTTGTCATAGCAGGTTTTTTTCTTCTGTAGTTTCATTCATCTGCTCTACTGGAACTTTCAGTCGCACAGTGTTAAAATATGGCTGTTCTAAGCTAATATGCATTAACTTTTTAAAACCTGTTTTATACATAACCTATTGTATTAATATAAAACGTTAAGGCCATTTTTTCGTTTCCTGGGAATGGCCCATTACATTGTGAGCAATCTACTCTTGCTTTTTTAGAAAAGACTTTGAACTCAATACAAAAGGAAAATATAATCATGTACAACTATAAAGACTGCTTTTTTCCCTTTTGTGCAGAGTAACAGAGGTGGATGAGTAGCATGGTAATGAAGAGATGGACCGTCTTTATTAGGAGGCTCGGTGAAAGGGTTCTTTTCAGAACTTCAACTTTTCTTATCTTCTTCGTTTTCATGACGTCTATTTGGACTCTTTCCTTTTCTTGACTTTCTTTTAAATATGTCTAACAGACTAGCAAAGCCAAGCCAGTTCATCCTTCTTTCCAAAGAAGGCTAGATACAAAGTCTAGTGGTTTAGATGTTTCCATTAAAGTTTTTCATATATTTAGAGAAATATCGCTGTTTGCATTGCTTAAGAAATAGTCAGGTGTATTGATGTCTCACAGTCATTCTTTATTTCTCTAAAAACAAACACAACAAACCCTTGCAATGATGTTTTTATACTGTCATTAAAGGAGGCTAATGATATAGGAAGCTTCTTTGAGTAAAAAAATAGAACTAGAAATACCACTTAACCCTCTGTCCTAGAAATTGGTTAATATAGTAGATTTGTAGAGGACTGTTTGATGATCTCTCGCCCTCTTCTACAATGTGCTCCACAACCCTTTTTTAATATTTCTCTGCTCCTCCTCTATGCTCCCTATTTTTCTGCTGTTCCTCCCACTCTTCAGTATTCTTTGTTATATAGACAGTTCACTTTTAATCTTGCTCAGTTAAGGAATTCCAGTACAATGAAAGGTAATTGCCATGTGATTGTAAAAAATTCAGTCTGGGTGGTACAACAGATGCAAACTATGTTCCCCTCTGCCATTCTGGTCCAGAGGAAGTATCCCATCATCACCGTGTTGAGCTCCGAGGAAGGAACCTCAAGAATAACAACCAAGAAACAGGAAGCGTTATTTATTATCTGAGGCTGGAAAACTGGAACCTTAGTCTGTTAACTGGTATTTGCCTGTTATGGTATTTTAAAGAATATTACAGTCCTCTGTGAGGAACATTCATTGTCGCATTACTTAGAGTAATGTTAGAGTCCAATAGTGTTGCTGTTTAGTCTGTGTATCTTCAGTGCACTAAGCTGTTAATAGATCTTGGTTTTGAAAGGATGTGGCTTTTATACAAAGATTGCATAGCAAAATCAAAGTATAAGTAAGAAACTATGAATTGTATAGACTGAAGGATACAAATAATGTCATAGCAAAGTTGACTCTGGCTAGATCTCTTGTTATGAGCAGCTCAGAATAAAGAATATGATTAGTTTGTTCAAGAGATGATGTGTTCCAATGAAACCAAGTGACTGCTTTGTGAAAGATTTACAAGGCACTTATCTTCAGTATACAGAAATAGCTTGAAAAAGTGATTTAAGGCCTTTGTTGTAACAGGTGAAAAAAGTAAAAATTTGTAGAACCGTGAATCAGTAAGAGGTATTTTGGTATGAGTCATCTAGAACGTGCTTTGAGAAGGACTAGATGATCTCCAGAGGCCATTCCAAGCTCAAGGATTCTGTCATTCTGTGAACCATGATTTTGTTTTGCATATAAACTAACTCAGTGGTTACACAGAATTTATATTTCATCATTTACAGGCAATTACCCAGATCAAACAACCTAACAGAGTGTATGTGCGTATGTATGCATTTCAGCAATAGCATTACCATTCCAGGGAATTACATCCCCAAAACTGACATGAATTTCACATTTATTAAATAAACCAATACGAAGTGATTTACACAGATAATAATTATTTTATATGCAAATGGAAATCTGATGTCATCACTGAGAGTAAGTCTGATTTCAGCTTTTCATCAGAAGATTATTTAAGAACTGGTTGTTGTTATTTAAATTAATTGGCTAAAGGTGGATTAAACTAGAAGAAAAGAAAGACAATTAAAACAGTTGTAGCTTCATTTTTTAGTTTTAACCCAGAATAGTTACTATAGTCTGCTCTTTTTAGCATGGACTTGATGGACATGTTTTCAGGATGAAAAATATTTATCAAAAAGAACTTATTAATTATAAAGCAGATATTTTTGCCCACTCTGTAAATGGTTTAGGTGATTTTCACAGTTTAAAATCCCTTTTAGATATGAGCACCATTTGTAGTTAAAATAGCATTTTCTTCTCAGAAATTAAATTTTCCAAACTGGAAAATAAATCTTCTTGGAAATATACCAAATGTTGAATTTTTAGGGAAGTGCTGATTTTTTTTTTTTTTTTTTGTCATTTAAGTACAGAATATGTAACTAGAGATACTTTCTGTCTCTTTTGGGGTCTTCAGCTGTATGGGACTGCTTAGAAATGTAGAGATAGTTTTATACCTAGCGATAGTTAAGAAATAACAAGATTTATCTTGTACACAAGAAGCATATATGCTCACAACAGTGTAACAAGCCCTGAAGTGTTTCCTTTGAACTGCCTACAAGATGTATAAAACAATTTTTTCCTTGGCTGCAAGTTCCCACTCTATCCTTTCTTACGCATCGTAACTATAGTACTGTGTTGAAGGGATTCCATTTGGAGTAGAAGCCATTGCCCAGTATGAGGCTTTTCAGGTGACTGTGAAAACTCTTTAGATCATATTCATATACTGATATTATCATTTTCATGTAATTTCAAAAGAAATATATACATTTAAATGGGGATTTTTAATAAATTTCAGATTATTGGCCTCTTATTGAGATTCAGGTGTGTTGGTGAAGAATCTGGAAAGTAAAGCAAAATCTTTTAAATGCTCAGCACAGAATCTCTGTTGTCCTTACACGTGTCCTTTGGCATTGGCTGCAGCCCATGCCAGAAAGGTAAAAATATCAATATTTCATTCAGTAGGAGAAAGGCATAAAGACATTTTGCATAATCTCTCCAAGTGGTGTGGTATCTTTTCCAAGGGTTTAAGTATATGCAACATATCTCAGCCTTACTGTATTTATTACATCTCTTCTAAGTCAAGTGGCATGAATTACTCTGTAAAAAAATTAATTCGGAACCTGAGTTGAGCAAGAAGTGTTGCAACCACTGGAGTACTGATGCGCCATAAAGTATACAAAACCAGCCTTGTTTCAGTCAGTTGATCTGGCTAATTGGGCCTGTACTATCTCAACTTGCAGTACAAACAGTTACATTAACCTATAAATGCTCATTTAAAAGCATGAGCCCTGTCAGTTCAAATGAACTTCAGGAAGAGCTGTTGAGGTCTAGCCAGCCCGTTGGTACAACATGGTTAAGGTATATTGGTTTCTGTAGCATGCAGACAACTTCAAATCCATCTGCCTTCTGCTCCCTATAATAAGTGCTGATGACGCAATAAGAAAATCCCCATACACTTTGTACAAGTCTAAACAAGACTGGTGATGGGTAGATGGAATATTAGAAGGTAAGCTGCCTGAAAAGAAAGTGTATGGGCACATTCCTTTTGCTCAGACAAATGTCTGTGCTTCTGAGAACATGCACATCACACTCGCTACAAAACATTTTGCTCATTTTGCACATACTCTGTAACACTGGGATCTCCCTGCTAGCAACCGTGGAGCTACAGTAGGACAGGATCTTCTACAAAACTACTTTAGTCATATAGTTGTATCATCATATAGTATGTCAATGTTTATTCATCATACAATAGTGTCATGCAAATCCAGTTACTTACCAGGAAAACCTCATCTCCCTAATGAAACACAGTGTGTGCAGACTTTCTGACATAAATCAGACTCCGTTCCAATAAGCTGCTCGTGCATGTGCAAAGACCTCAAAATTCACTTCCCTCTGAAATGCTACATTTAAATTTAGAAAGTATTACCAAAAAGCTGGATACAAGAAGAAAAAAGATCAAATGTGAAGCAAAATGTTTCGATTTCCAAATGAGAGGAGCTGAAAATCTGTGACTGTAGGTTTACAAAGATCAGCAAACAGGTATTGTAGAGGTATAAAAAACACGATGAGGTATAAAAAAGATTATTTGCTACCTTCAATTATTACTTCTCCCAATTCAGGTTTAGAGCAGAGATTAAAGAGAAACACCACACATTTACAACCTGATTTTGAAGCTCATTAATTATATTTTAGATACAACACATAAATAAGTTGAATCATTCACTTGTATAAGACACCTGCAAAACCAATAGATTAGCAGGACAAAGCAGAGGATATTGAGAACAGCCACAAATATTTTGGACAAGATAAAAACAAATGGCATTATAAATATGAACTGACTGGACCAGAAAGAGAAAACATCTAGAATCAGGTACTTTATTGTAGTCCTCAATAGGGCTTATTTGCATTTTTTTTTCTGATATACTTAGTATTTGCTGCTGTCAGCAGCTGAATGATGAGTTGGACAAAGCAATCATTTGATTAAGGATGAAAAAGGTAATGTTTCTGTTCCAGAAGAACCAGGCTAGTTCTTCTATGTTATTTTGTCATTTTGTTTGAGACTAGTGACACTGATTATTTCTTACAGTAAATTTCTTTTTGCTTATTCCTTAGTGTTCAATAATTTAGAAGGAAATGCACTCGTGTATTTTTCTTCATCACATATGAGCCATCTCAGACTGCAGATGAAAATGGTTACTACCCAGACTACTGTTGGCTTCATGAAACACTGGTACATGGGATGCCCTTTTAGCAATTCCCAAGGAACATGTCCTGCTCTGGAGAGACTGTTCAATCTATGTGGCTGGCATGGGAGGGGGCAGAGATTAATTAGACTAAACAGCACAGGTAATTGAACTGGTACATTCATGCATAATACCTCACTGCTTTTTGTGGTTGAGAGAAACAGCAAGCCTTTTCTGATTGTAAATTGTTTCATTTTCTTTATCTCAGTTACAGTGGTAGGTATACAAATATGGAAAGAAGGTTAAATTTGAACTCAGCTTCTGAAAAACTGAATTTGAACTCATGCTTTAAAGTACAGATGCAGTGTTGCTGTGAAATATGCTGCTACAACTGTATATCTAGAATGAAGAAAGAAAGCATTATAGAATTTAGTGAAAGATTACACTGCTGGCTGAAGGGTGACAGGCTGCTGTAGCAGCACTGGTTTTTGTGCTAAGCTTTTGCTTGCACTTGTTAAATAGTCTGCTCAAAGCTTTTAACATAAATTCAGAAATATTTAATTTGAAATATAGGCTTAGGTAAGCCATGGATTTAATCACTATAATGACATGATTTGCAACTCATTTGGATTTCATTTTTAGCTGAATGTAATACTATTTTACAACATTTTAAGTTATTCAGACACTTGTAATAAATCCATTTATAGCTACTTGCTTGCACACAATGAATAAACCAGTGCCTTATTTTTATGGAAATTTTGTGCAACATTTGTATAATGTTGAGCAAGGGCAAGAGTTTAAAAAAATACAGAAAATAAATTAATATGATCTGTTATTATTCTTCCCATTCTAAACCCTTATTCAAGAAGTTAAGTTATTCTAGTCCATTCAGGGTAATTGCAATGTCTGGATTAATACTCTGGATTTATTTGTCTTTCAGTATGAAGCCTACTCTGGATGATATTACATTATATACATATAATGGCACCTTTTTTTTTTTGTGCAGTATTCTTTCCCATTCTAATTGTTGGACAAAAGTTAATGTGACTCTGTCAGCTCAGCTTGAAGTTTTAGATCCCCAAAATTCTGGAGGGACAGAAATCCTATTCTCATTGAGCTGACTATTGAGCTAAATGTGCAACATCCCATATGCATACCAAACCAGACACGAATATAACTGGAAGGTAGTAGTGCTGTTTTTATTAACTGGTGTGTTGATTCTTACTGTGAGTTCCTCAAACTCTCCTGGCATAGTATTGTTGAGAGTAGAAATATTTTTTATTGATGCTTTTGGCTTTCAAAATTGTTCAGTGTGGTACTTGTGTGGGGTAGTGTACTGCTGTCAACTTTAAATGCAATTCTGAGGTCAAGAAAAAGTCCATTTTATTATTGTTATGTTTTGGTTCTAACAGTTCTATATCATCACTGTTTGACTTAAAATTGTATTTTGGCAGAAGGGGAGTACTGTTCTTGAATTTTTTAGTTTTTCTTTCTTTATCAATCAAGCTTATTGGAGTTGAGGGAAAAGCCTAGATGAATGGATGAAATAAAAGGAATATGGAAAGAAAAGGGAAATTGCTATGGGCCATGCTGACAGCATGAAACTCCTAGTGGCCCTCAATCTGTGCACATATTGTAAATAAGTGAAGCACTAGGAAATAATACATATAAGACATTAAACCATAAATTTAATCACTCATCCAATTTTAAATTGCCAAGTTATTTATTTAATGATAAAAGTTTTTACTTCTTCTAATAATGTATAACTACTTTGTATAAATATGGTCTGAGAGAGAAATTTCAATAGTGTGACCTATTGCTTCTCCAAGACAAATCCAAAAGATTCATTTGAAAACCTTGTATTTGAGTGATTAAATGAAATGCAGTTATCAGTGACTGAAGCTTCAGCTCTGTGAGAACCTGTCCTGCTGAAAAAAAAAAAATAGAAACCAAATGTGAATAGAACCAGAACCTGTCCATTCAGACACTGTACACTCAGGAAATTCCACAGTTTCTGGGGCAGGTTCATGTCTTAGCATGTTATCACTGCTTTCAGCAGATCTTGGACCTGTAGATCTGGTGGGAATTTCCAGAAGTCACCTAGCCCATCCTCCTGCAGTGTAGTGAGATCAGTGACAGTTCTATAATTCCTGATTTTTTATTCATTATTTATTCATTATTTATTATTTAATTCTTTATTTCTTCATTACCTTATTTCTTCCTAAAAGAATTCCTAATAGACAACCTGCAATCTCTTCATGCAGGCTCCTGCAGTCTTCCAGTACATTCGTGGTTAGATTTCTCCCCCCACTTCCCGATACCTAATTTTAATTTTTTCCAGTTTATTACTTCTTGCCCTGTGCAAAATAGAGACTGGGAATATACTCCTATTATTCCTTTATAGTGTCCTTTTATATCCTTTAAGACAGTTAACCATGTTGCCTCTAGTCCTCTCACACTGAAGCCATTCTGAAATACCCAAAATTGGACATGGAGCTTAAGCTGTGGCCTATGCAATGCATAGCAGAGCAGAGGATTATTTCTCGTGCCCTGCATGTTATTACCCGACTTATGCATTTCAAGATCATGTTGCTGGTTTGCTTTTTTGGCTTGTTGGAAGCTTCCTTTTTTGTTTTGCTACAGTGTGCTCAGATGTAGAAAGACCTTCTTTCTAATGCATGCTAGATGTTGTACATTCCCAGGACAAATGTCAGTTATTTTTAAAATACGTCAAAACCAAATTCTGACTCTAATTTTAACCTTCTACATGCTTATTGTGAGCAGCATTACATGACTCACCAGAGATTCCAGCTGCTTTTTTTTTTTTTTTGGTCATTTTCCAAGCAATGCAAACACACAGAATATTCTGATCTGGCAGACAGAACCTGAATGCTAAAGTGTAGAACAAAGTGTATTATAGTTAAATCATTGTAAAGCATTACTGTATGCAGACATATATTTTCATGCTTTCATACAGGCTTCTGCACAAACACATTTTATTGTATTCCATACTATGGGATATGAAAAGCAGAGTAAAGGCAAAAGTTCTGGTCTTAGCTGTTCTATCTTATGCTACTGTGCTTGGGCTCCCTTTTCCATTTGTTTTGGTGGAGACTGCTCAGTGCCTTTTACCCTAAGCAGGAAGTCCACACTGCATATTTTGTTCAGTCAGAAATAAATCTGAATTTTAATTTCTTTGAAATCTAACCCCCACAGTTGGATGGTTCTAAGGAACTCTTGACTAAGTGTCATTTGGATGTGGTTCCATCCATGTTTATTAGAATGTTTTTCTATCGCATGCCCTTTAAAGTTTTCCTTCACCTGTCTTTCAGAAGGAAAAGTATTTCTTAGCTTAAAAAAGATTAAATTCTTACTGAATTTCAATTTATAAAGTCACAGTTATACAAAACTAAAGTGTGACATTTTGTAAGGTTGTCAATACACTAAAATGTATTATTTCATCTGACTAAAATTTGCTAGAGGTGGCTCAAAGGTTGGTTCAGTCTCAAAGAGAATTGCATCACAGGCAGTAGAGTCTTACACAGCTCTTCCTCAAGCAGATGGAAAAAGTTCTCTGCATCCACACAGAGAATTCTAAACTTCTGGTCTACATATGTAGACTTCAGTATCCATGTGGGCCTTTTGAAATCCACTGGACTCCAGCAAAAGGCGAAGATTATCATAGCAGGGATTTACCTATACTATAAATACAGGTATGACAAAACCCTCTCTCTCTAAAGGCTAGCCTTCACCAGGTGCTACAAAGCAAGATGATATATATCTTAAAGGTTTTCCTAATAATCTTTATGTGCAAACTTTCTGACTGATGAAAACTCACTTGAGATGAACTAATCATGTGGTACTTCATAATGTCAAACATTTTTAATATTTGATGCATTTTCAAGTATTTCTGGAAGCACAGAATGGAGTATCTGTGGTTTTGGCATTTAGTAGTAGCGATCTGGGTCTATATGATGGCAGTGTATTACTTAAAAGGAATCTGGATGACTGCTTTTAAAAATGTTCTTTGAGGAAGGAACGCAAAGACAGCTTCAAGAGAGCTTAGAAATCTATTTGGCTTGTCTGCTGAGAGACTTGGCTGCCCATCAGTCTCTCTTTTATACTTTTGGGTCTGAGTAATGTGTTTGCTTCTAATAATGTAAAAACAACTCCCTTTGTATATTTCCATGGGATCAGTACAGATGCATTTCTATAGTTCATTGAAGTTTGTTTGACAGTCTGTTGAAAATATAATTGCTGAATCATTACTGCCTGTCCATTATGAGTAAATCCCTCTTACCTTTTGAACAACATTACTAATTTTGAAGGATAAAAAAGCTATTCATTATTGTTTCTTGGCCTAAGTGCTTGCCCTGAGTTTGAGATCCTGCAAACTGTTTCTGTTGGAAAAGAAGCTCGTGATAAGAGCAGAGGATCTCTGTACAGAGCTGCACTAAAGAATGTTTGAAGGTCTCATTTAGTGTGTATAAGAGGATCTAAACAACAACAAGCAAATTATTTTCCCTGTACCATCACTAGATTTTAGCGCAAAATGTATGGAGGTTTTTCTAACAACCATTTTATCAGAACTACTCCAGGCTATATTTCATGGTTTTGTACTATTTTCCTCTTTCTTTTGCTTCTCTTGTTTCTCCCTGATATAAAGGTAGATAGGTATTTCCTGACATCACCTCTGCCCAGTACATTTCATATCATTCCAGTCTCACATGGACCTCTGGAGTGAGTACAGGTGCTTGCACTGTGAATTGAAGGCATTTGTTTTAATAACCCAACTAAGCTTAAATCATGCAAATGCTATCCTGTATCAGCTCAAAAGAAAAGAGCATGGTGTCTGTGACTACTACCTGGACTACTAGCTCATACTTAATATTATGAAAATTTAGTTTCTTTTCCTTCTATTTTAGATGTTCTTTCTTCTCCATCTGTCCAGATCAGCAACCTTGCTATCATATCAGACTATTTTTGTTCTGTTTCCAGAACAATGAATTTGTCTGGAAAGTCTATACCTCTTTTCTGTGCACTGACTACCTTGTCTGTATAATCTTTACAGGGGTACTTTTGAAAGCATATTGGTTCTGGACTCCAAAAAAAGTTAAGTATGGAAAGGAAGGAAATTATGCTGCCGTGAGATCACTCTTCAGGTAATATGGAGTATATAATGCTTCAACTGAATTAATGAGTTCTGTACTTCACACTGTTCAAATGACATGATGAGGGAGTTCATATCAGACCAAGAACTAGAACTGAATCCCTGAAAACCCAAAAGAGTTCGTGAATATTTGACCTGTCAAGCTCTCTCTTTATGTCTAATCTGGCAGAATCATGCTGGTTACTTGTGGATAAGCCTAATTATTTCACTATCATACAGCTGGTTGAAGAATACATGCACAAAGTGGTAAATATTTTTTTCATATCTCAGGAAACCAGTTTTGGTTTTCTGAGATATGAAACTGCCTTCTGTACCTTGAGCTTCTTGAGAACTAATCTCCAGACAACTTTCTCCTAATTTTTGTTATTACCTCTCACAGTTTCTTCCCTCCAGTTTTTTACTCGCACCACCACTCACCCCTTCTCCCTTCCCTCCCTTTTCCTTTCCCCTCCTCGTTCCCTTTCCTTCTGTCTCTACCTCCTCCCTAAGTCCCCTCTTAAGCTTTAGTTAGTCATCATCTTTGACTCCATCACAAATAATCTGTAAATCATCCCAGTTCTCTCTCACTCTTTTCTTCTTGCCCTGTATCACACAATTGTCACGAGCATATGTGTGCTTCCATTCTCTGCCCCACTTGCTAAGTGCAAGATTTCACTTACCAGAAAGGCAGAAAGGTGCTCTAAGGAGGGCCAAGTTTGGATACCCTTGCTTTCATTTCCCAGAGGCTGGAAGATTAGGACTCAATGGTGGACTCACAAGGCAGAGGAGTACACAGTATTCCTATTGCAAGATGAGACAGTTTGGCCAGACAGTGGTGGTTTCCTCTCTTGTTTCAGGCCATGACTCAGTCTAAGCCAGAAGTTCAGAATATGTGATAGAAATTGTAAATTGGATGGCAAGAGGCCAGTCAAATCTGTAACTTTGCCAGTAAGACTGCCCTACCTGCCTAAGGCAGATGACATATTCTTTGCAATGACTTACTTTGTTTTTTATGATAACAAGAATCAGCCAGAATCTGAAAAAAAAAAAAAAAAACGAAAAAAAAAACCAAAAGAAATGCTTTTCTAAACAGCCATTAAACCACAACTTTCTGGAACTGTTTGGGTCCTGCTGGACAGCTATAGTTGCTACTTTTCAGACAGAAAAAGCCCTAATATTTTTGAGAAAATGGATGTTGAAACCCAAACAAAATGTTCTTAATCATTCTATTTTTTCCCTTTTTTTCCCAACACAGAAGCCTATCATTCTAGCAGAGGTACATCACATTGTCAGTGGAAATTTCACCCAAGGATTTCGTAATAGTGGGTTTTGCAAGGCACATTTGTAGCAAACAAATGCCAACCATTCCTCTTCTCCACTGCAGGGTAATTGTGTTACAGTGAAAGGCTTTTAACTATGAATCTGACTAAATTGCTCAACCCCCCAGGAGACATTCCTGGAACATGAATTTCAGTCTGGCATGGTGAACGCACTGTTCCTGCAGCTGCTGCTACCACTGACCAGATACTCTGTAGGAGGGGAGCACTGTAAGATAGGGGAGGCAAGGCAATCCTGAGAGAGTGTGGGAGAGAACAGTGCTTCTTCAGAGCATGAACAGCATTGACTAAAAGCTTCAGCATAGATTTCAGAACTGTTATACACAAAACACCCATCTGAGTAGTAAGAGTCACTGAATGTCATTCTGCTCTGATCACAGCCTTTTAACTGCTTCACTATTTGGTTAATCTCAGCAAAAAAAAAGTAAAAACGAATGTACTATATAATTTTTCTGGTTATTTTCAACCCCAAAATCAATTAAATTCTGTCATGTATTGTATGACAGTGTGATGAACAACTGTGCATCAAGGATTGCCCTTTCTCAACAGTGTCTGGTTCATATATTTATTTAATGAACATAAGCATGGAAAGGTGCTTATTATGGAGTACCTGTCACAATTTTGATATATAATTATGAAAGCATTGTTGGCACTAACCTCCTGGAACCTTACCTTTTGCTTTTCATCTTGACACCTTGCCCAAAAGAAATGAAGAGGCCCTGTTGCAGTTCAAATTTTTCTTTGGAAAACGATACAGGAACACACTTTGAATAATATTATTCTCTTACCCTAAATTGCTGAATACATAAGGAAAGAACACAAGACTTAGAGAGTCCTTCTATGGACATCGTCTTTTATTAAATTTTTATCTGATGTCAATTACTATACTTCGTGTTCCCAAAATAAATTTACTCTTCAGAAAATTCAAATTAGTATTTGAAATGCTCTCCGTGCAATTTAGGAAGTCCTGTCCTGCTCAGAACCCTCTTCTCCCTTCCCTGAGCTCACCACCTTCTGAGCAAGGGAAAAGTTTTTCCAAGAACAAGTCCCAGCACACAGCACTTTATGTAGTAAAAGACAGCAAAATGAGAACAGTGTTTTAATTTCTCATTGTATCACCTGTGTACCATGTGTACCAAACATGCACCACCATGTTTGTGTGATTAATCTTTTTTTTTCCTGTTCAGGAAAAAGTAGGTGCAAACCTAAAAAAAACAATGAGAAACAGGATACTTATAACAAAGTGACTCATTTATTTTTGGCCAGTGGACTGAGATGAAAAACGAAAGATTTCTGAAGCCTCACGACACACACAACCACTATCCTCCCTCTCTAAAAGCATTTCCAGGAACAGTTACGCATGAGAAAACCCCTAGAACTGTTTAACAGCACCTTTCACATGATCAACTCAAAGTGCACTCAGGGCTGAATATTGTTCTGATAAACAAACTATTCTAATGCACAGGATTTCAGAGTTGTGCTGCAAGGTAAGTGGATGGGCAGGGGCAGTTTCAGGATCCTCACCCACTTTGCAAGGTCACAAAGTCCCAGATGATGTAACGGTTCAGCCATGCTCATAGGAACATAGGTTCCCCAACAGCCTGGAAGAGAGAAAATGGCCAAAGTGACTGCTTCAAACTGGAAGTCTTGTAGCAACAGTATTTGAAATGTAGGATAAGGGAACAGGCTACAGGGCTAGGGAAATGGGAAATACTCTGAATGAAGGAAACTCATGACACATGAGAGAAATACATCCTTATGGCTAACTGGCATCAAATGAGTTCTCTTCAGTTTGAGTGGGCTGTTTATAAACGTGGTAGGCTTTGTGCTGTTGCTGTAACTCAAGGAGGATTTCAGTCACATATTTGCAAAGAAGTATAAATGTCTTTAAATATGTATGTAGTCTATTGAGGCTTTTTTATTTTGTCATTTCCTCTGAGAGCAAAAATCATACTTTATTTGCTGTTGATTTTAAAGAATTCTTCAAGAACATAGTCCTATGAAGAGCTGCCTCTGTCTATTCAAATTTGGACACTTTTGAGACCTGTATGGTAATAAACAGCTGTCATTACTGGGGTACTGGACATGATCCTACATGTCCAGTAACTACATCCTCAGGCAGCTCAGCAGGGAGAGACCCAGGAGTGCTTCTCTCCAGAGCTCCACCCTCCATGAATAGAAATCCTTTAGCTTGAGAGTCAAAAAGTCTCATTAAGTGGTCCAAACAGGTCTCAAATCCAGATGACAGGGATTCAGATCATGTGAAAATTTGCAGTCTATACTTGCAGTATACTACAGTCTATACTATATATAAGATGTAAATGTTTTCAGATCTCACATGGTAAGAACTCCAGAATGAAACAAAAAAATTCTCCTCAGGGCTTAACATCTAGAAGATATTTCACTTCAAAAATTAGATTTTTGAAAAGAAGTAGGAACTTCTGAAACTTATTATTGACTGTTCTGATAAACAACAAAATCTAAAAAATATTTTCCTACATGTCCCTCGCTCTCTTTCATATGGGCTTGGGATATCATGTATCTATTTTCTGAGCTGTATCAGGAAATCTGCCAGGCCTAACACGTGTTTTCTGCTTTCAAGCCTGGTAAGAGTGATAGCCACTTTTCTCAAGTTTGTTGAATGACACAGGGACAGGTTGCAGGCACACAAAGAACATTTTGGCTCATGGGATTATTTCTAACCTAAATGTGGCTCTTGGTTGATGTAGAAGAAAAAGAACTTTTACTGGCCTGAAAAGAAACCTCCAAAAAGCTGCTGGGCTGCAACCAAAGAGGAGGATGACTAAGGAGAACACCAGGCTTGTAATTCTTCTATTTCTCATTTTGCTGTTTACAATTCTGAGAGTTCCTTGTCTTGTTGGCAAGTCTCTCAATGAGTTCAGCCAAGAGCAGCCTATTTAATTTGCTTTTGTTGAAGCTCTTTTTGCCTATAATAACAACATTTAGGGGGATGTAGCTCATAAAGGTAGATGTCATCTCTTTAGAAAGCTTCACATTGAGTACCTGTCTTACACAGGTACAATGACAAGAATAAAAAGAGCATAGAAATGAGCTGTCCTCTCCCAAATACAAAAGAAACCCTGCAAGTAGGAAGTCTCAGAATGATTTGATGTAATGTGTGTGGCCCATACAAATGTGATTAATACATAACGAGGCAGGGCCTGTGTAAGGTTAATTAATATGTCTGAGTAACATGCATTCTCCAACAGAAAACAGACTAGCTGGATACAACTGGGGATCTCAGTAAACGAATCAAAATCCATATGGGTCAGCACTAAAGCTGTGAGATTGCTCACAGGACCCCAGATAGCTCAGGTATCTCATTCTGTTGTTCAGACTCCTAAAGTACTGTTTAAAACAGTCACTGTGCTTGGCTAAACCAGTTTTTTTTAAAAATAAAAAATTTCTTTATTTTTAGTGCAACTCAAAATGATGCCTTTCTAATGTCTGTTTTGAAATATGAAAACATGGCTAAACCAGATATTTTTAGTTTATATTTTTAAAGACTAGTTATTTTTTTAAAATCTGAAACTGTGGTAGAAATTGTTTTAAAATCCGAACTCCACAACTGCTCCAAGAAGTGATTATAACAGCAAATGAAGGTTTTACTTAAACATTTTTGAATGTATCTATCATTCTGTACCTTGATCTGAGAAAAGAGATACAGTATTCTTCTTACACATTAAAGTGCTGAAGGCAGAGGCATTGTCTTTGCTTCCAAAGTACCCAGTATATTAAATAAGATGGTAAAATATAGCCATGTGTACAGGCATATTTTTTTCAATCAAAAATCTCATCTGTTTCTATTTAAAGAAGATGAAAAATTTCTACCAGAGTCCCTAAACAATTAAGCAGTAACTGTACACTGCACATCTTCATAAGTGAATGTATGTATTGTTCCACATTAGAGCTAATCTGATGTAACATATGTGGAAAGCAAAATGCACTTCTTTTGTAGTTTTAAGGATCTCCTGGTCTTTTTAGATTTAAAGTGCTGTTACAAAATATATGTAACAGGTACAACCTTGCAGAATAATATTGGCATCATGAAGTTTTTTAACTTGACCTTTCCACATATCCCAAGGCAGCAATTCACAAAGTTGATGACTTAATTTCTGCTTAAAATTCTGAACTCAGATGTACATTTGAGGTGCAGCCCTCATATTTTTCAGTGGATTTGTCAGCTTAACAATACTCCTCAAAGCCACTAGTGATTAGTGGCGTGTAAAGTATTTTTTCACTGCTTTTTTTGCTTAGCTGTCTGAAAACAGAAGTTGAAATATTGATGCAGGTTGTAGAAACTTATGAATTCAATTTGGAATGACTCATGGGATAATTAGCATGGCATTCTCATGGAACATGTATTATCGACTGTCCAGATCTCTTTATAGTTGAGAGGTGTAGAAAATTCAACTTCTCAGGAAATGCCTATACAGCTCATTGGTATAAATAAGGACAAATACCATCCTGCCTCTGAGAAAAGTTGGGTCCTGTATAATACTGAATATTCTACTAAAATTTCTAGCTCAGGACAGATTTGAACTGTAGCTCTGCTACTTCCTTCATCCAGTGAAACCCAGAGAAAGGGGAGAAGGAACAGGATCATCAGGGATGGAGAAACAGCAGGACAAACATTTTACATAACATGGTGCTTTAAGTAACAGACCATGACCACAGGACTCCACAGTGCCAGTGTTACCATATTGGGAAGAAGTTTTTCTGGCCTGATTCAAGTGATGGTTTATGGTGTTAGGCACAGATACCCAAGACTGTATTACGGGGATGGTAGCACTGCCACTGTCTGTGATAGGGTGCTTCTAAGTAAGAAGTCAGTTTCAGTTAAAAAAGAAAAAAAAACAATTGAAAAAAACATTTCTTTGATTCATTCCTTATCTTCTTCTCTTTATAATCACGTGGAACTATTTGATGGTTTTGGAAAGGTTGTGCCTGGATTCAGCATTATCAGACTGTTCCACTGATATTTGTGGTGACAATGATTCAGTTTCATATTGGCTTTCTAAAAGTTGATGTATAACATGTTGCAGATTAGTGAAATCAAACTTCCAAGTAAATACAGATGTTTTAGTTGGGGGCTGGGGGAGAGGAAGACATTTGGTAAATCGTGCTTCCGAGTCGTGAACAACCTAAGTAGTGTTTCTGCGTTGCTTAGTTACCGTTTCTGTTTAGCTGGCAATGGTGTTCACTGAAAATATTTTAGTTTCTGCTCCTGACAGCTACAAACGTGCGTTCATAGGTCATCTTAGAAACTCATACACTGTTAAGTGGATGCCCAACACACCTCCTCAAATGTGAGCAATGGATAGCATTGCCAAGCTGCAAAGTCAACACTGAACAGCACAGTCATGCTCAGCTAATTGACAAAAAGTTTTCACTGGTTGGTCCATTTCTTCAGCTGCTAATAGTCTAGCCTGACATATGTAGAACAAAGTTCAAGAGCAAACATGAACAATTTGCTAGACTAGTTGGCAGAAGCCAGACTGCACGAATGGCCTCAGGAGACTGATGCTGACTTTATGCCAATTTCAAATCTCTGCTCACTCTCCCAGTTTACCAAAAAAGCTACTTTTCCTTTCAGCCACCCTGCTAAAGGCAGTATGCGGAAGCCTGGTATCCGACTAATGCTCACCAAGTGTTACAAGGCTTGAGCAGAGGGAAATATGCAACCTTGTGACCCTGACTCAGAATAGCCAAACACCATCTGCTCTGAAACTTTAAATGGTAAGAATGCCTCCATTTCTTACTGGACATATTTGGAGGTAAGGACTGGCAATGACTGCTGTCTTGTTCATTTTAAGCCACAAAATTTTCATGCAAAAAATTGCAAAAAAAATCTATTATTAACTTTTCTGGGAAAAATTAATCTTAAGAGCTAAAGACAACCCTCAGAGCTGAAGCTTAGTGATGTGTTGGATTTAAATGCAGTTAGGAGTCAAAAAGTAACAAAAGACTTGGTGTATTGTGAGCTGATGCAACTTCACAGTTCAGACAGCTGCAAGAACACAACATGCAAAAGGAGCAAATGGATCTATTTACAACATACAGGCAAAAAAAGTATAAACATGAGTGGTGTAATGACATATCACACATGCATATTGTTAGGACTAAAATATCTTCGGAATCTGAAAAGTTCTCAGGAAGCATTTCACGACTCAAGGAGCTGCATTCAGTACAGTGAAATCCTGTGAGACACTATTTGAAAAAATAAAAACAGACTAATCAGAGTGTTTAAAATTAGTGGTAGCTTATCTTGAAAGGATCATATGATCGCATTTTTAATCTGCAAACGGAAACTGTGAACTACTTAAATATATACAGTTGGTGAACTTGTGTCTGAGAGAAACAATTATAACAACATTCTCTAACTTTCTTGGTGCATGGATCATCTTTTATGAAGTTTTCTATGATAAAATTGTGTTCTTTTTAGTCATGATAAATTCAGTATTTTTTCCTTTTTATATTTTTTTTTTACACAGGACTTTATCCAGGGAAAGCTCAGAAACTGCAACTACAGAATCTCATAAAACCAGAGAAGAAGAACGAACAGGTACTACAGCTTACAGCATATTCAATGTATTAATCACTGCCTGATAGAATCTTTCACAACAAAATTTGTTATGATCCATGTGCTAGTATTTGTTGTAAGGAATCATTATCACAGATATATTAAAAAATATCAATGAAACCACAGATTCCTTCCTGATTCATTCCAAGTAAGTGTCAGTACTCCTGAAGCCATGTGTTTATACCCACACTGGAGTATGCCTGAAATCTCACTGGCATTTCCCCCCTGAAATATCAATATAATGCTTCTTTCACATCCTGAATAACTGGTTTAAAAAAGAAAAACACTAAAGGACCAGTAAGTTGCATAGTAAATACTACTAACAGTTAATTATGATTCTGCAGTTTAAGTCTGGTTCAATTATTTTGTCATTTCTTAGTCTGACAGTTGTCAACTTTGTGCATCTCATTGACTTCTTTGAATCTACCACCAGGGAAACTCAAATCATTGCATACCCTCTTCACAGGATGCCTGTGGTACTGTTAGAGATGATTATTTTTCTACAGTGAGAGATTATTTGTTTATTAAATGAAATAACTTCAATTCCTACAATGCTTACAAATCACTGATAAGTAGATTTACTGCCTTTCATGTTTGGCCCTAATAAAGTGGACAATAATGTCAGAGACTTCCTGTTGTTACTTTTTAAACCATCACTTTTATAGTGATACAACAATAAAAACTCGAAAAGAAATTTAAAAAATAGGAATAACACCCCATATCACATAGACTTCGGTATATACGCAATGGACCATCTCTATACTACTGAAATTGAAGGAATTCTCAAATTATCTAATGCTGCAAATGTGTAAATATCTTCAGAAAAGAATGCAAAATGTTAATTGCTCTTTGTCTGTGTTTAAAAATAATTTGTATATCCTCTCTGACAACAGCTGGAATGGTAAGTAAAGAGCATTTGGCTTAGAATAATCTAGGAATATACTTCCATTGCCCCATGCATTGCCACAGGCATTTATTTCCCCCATCTATTTTTCCAGATTTTTTCCTTGTTTCCATATTATTTGCAAAAATGAAATCTTTTACTGAAAGACTTTTTAATCCTGCTTTTGGAGGCAGGAAAGAAGGTTGGCTTTCTTTAAAAAAATTTATTTTTATGACAGTTTAATCGGAACATTTCTGGTGACAGCCAAAGGCCCACTTACCTCCCACAGGCTCTTGTCCAGCAGCCTGTGAGCTGATAGTTGGATCTGTTTTTCAAACAAAGTCTGATTTAGATTTATCTAACTTCACCAGTCTAAGAAGATTTTCTGTTTTATCATGAATTGAACAAGCTCAGTTTCACAAATGAATAAAGTTATTTTTAGATACTTTGTTTTGAAGAAGATTTCCAGAATTTTCAACCTAAGCTTTTCAACACATTTCTCAGTCAGGTGGTCTTTTCATCTCTAGCTTGATACATAACTGTGCAGTTCACTCGTAAGTATTTATTCTTCTGTCTACTATCTGGAAAGTTAAATTTAATTATAATCACAGAGAGAAGAATTAAAGCATGGATCATGCACACTGAGGAATGGAATTCACTTGGCAAATTATTTTTATGGCAATGTTGGAGAAGGTAGTAGGTATTCACTTTGTGCTGATAGAAACAGAGAGAACAGCTCTGTTTCTTGCAGTAGAATATTAAATAGCAAAGCCAATGAGAATAATAATAATAATGATCTTTTTACAAAGGGTCACATTGATGAAATGGTCACTTGGTCACACACCCAAATTAATTCACATCCAGCTTTTTTTTTTACTTAATTTACGAGAAATCTAAAAAGCTGTTGTTAAGATTACATACAAATCCTACTTTTTGCACCATGAGGAGATCAGTGGTTTTGGTTAAAACTAGAATTAGGAAAACAAAAATGGCAAGGCCATAAGGCAGTAGTCTAAATTAAGGCACAGTAACAATTTAAAGGAAGCAGAAGGACAGTATTATCAGAAGAGATAGAAATCTCATAAGCTTCTTGCACTACAAATGCTGACAAATTTGAAGCACAAACCCATTACTTTTAAATTCCTTTTGTATAGTGTCTTATATCTGAGGTGTCTGCTATGGCATTAATATTCTTCTGCCATAAAATGAGCATATTTTTCATAAACCGTGCTTTTGAAATAACTGAACATGTAAAGTACATTAGAGCATAATATTAGTTCATCTGATTTCATGTTCTAGCAGTTGCAAGTGCAAAAGCATCACGCATAAGTGGGATTTATACCAAGTACATTAATACTCTTGGAATGCTTGTTAATTGTAACAAAATTCTGGGGAGTTTTGTACCTACAAAGCAGATGTTTGTATGTCTTGTACCCAACAGCCTTTAAGGTGGCAGATTGAAGACTTTATTCACTTTCTCCAAAAACCCAAGTGGGACAGTGATTAGTAATGTCTCTGTCTCCTAAGTTTATGGCTGACAGGATCTACAGGGCCATTTCTGCATAACTTCCTGTGGGTGTAACATCTCCAATGTCACTTGAGTTAATGGCAAAACTTCTGCGTCCCGTAGGGTTTTTCTTGGGCTCTTTGAACCTTATGGAAGCAGAGCTGCTAGCTTGTTATGGATCCCTGTCAGACTGCTGCCGCATGCTTGCTTCCCAGAAGAATCTGTATAAAACAGAAGCTTTCAAAGTTTTCTTCTTCCAGTGCCCCATCCATCTGTCAGCTTTAAATAATATCTTGTGGATAAACTTACATGGTCAAAAAAAGAGACTGGGTACCTGTGTCATGTGGGAATATGTAATGGGTTTGTAACAGAAGCAGCTAAAGCAAGGAAGACTGCCTGTTGGAGTGCTCTGTAATTCTGAGACTATTGCACTGGTAAAGTACATAGTAGTAGTGGATACTTCTTACTAAATATCGCTGCTAAATATAGCTCTCTTAACTCTTCCAGACTCACCAGTGAGCAAATATAAGAGCCTTACCTTATAAGTAATTAAAATTATTACTCTAAAGCCACTCCACTACTGTCTAAGTCTGGAATTTATGTGCTTGAGACCTTAATACTAAAACTCAAGCACATCCCCAAAACCAATGTGTATCACAAACATCAGTGTAGGTGCACTTCATCACTGGTGATAATACTGTGTCACCAAATATTTCCTTTGTAAAGAACAATACCATTAAGCTAATGCCTGAAAATTATTTGGAAGGAAGTGAGTGTAGCACTGCAGCATTTTTATATTAGTTTGGTCTTGAACAATGCTGTCCCTCCTTTCCTTCCTGCCCAATACTATTTTAGCAATATTCAAGGTTTTTAAAAGAGGCCAGAAAACAAGATCCAGGACTTGATTTCCATACTAGTCACAAATGGCAGCTGAAGGGCAAACACAAAATGTTGCGATTACAATCAGTGCCTTTTTTCCTATTGAAAAGACTCTTTCCATAGTCACATAGAGTAAACTCAAAGGAAAAGCACAAAAAAGGTATTTTCTCTTCATAGTATTTCTTTGGAGTGCATAAGAAGTATTTAAAGTACAGCAGATGTGCCTATGCTGTACAATGGAAATGGAGTCTTTTATAACATCTGTTTAAACATTTTTATTTCAATACATACATTGCTGTAATTGGAAAGTGGCATGCTATCCTCATAGTTTTCTTTCTCAGAACTACGTTAGTTTCAAATATCTAAATATTTGTTTTACAAGATTACAATAAGATGACATAATATTTCTCAGCTTATTGAAGGCAAAACTAAAAATGCCTTAAAGAATTAAATTTGTACAATTTGTATGTTTCCTTGGTTTATCTGCTAGCAAATATTAACTGAAGCATTTTTGGTGGATTTGTGTACTATCTTCTCAACAGAAGTATCCTGTAGCATCATCTCTTTCAGTGAGAAGAAAGCCTAGAATAAATCAGTCCCTCTGCCAAAGTGAAATGAGATTGATTAGTTACAGACAATGTGTGCTTACTCAGTCTACATCACTCAAAACCCCAAAACCTTAACTGAAAACCTAAAAATTTTCTATGTAAATAAACCTGAAAAAGATCAACAATATAAGTGAATCAGTGTTTTGCTTTTTTCAAGTTTTCCTGGAACCATGCAGAAAGACCTGCAGTATCTGTATTCCCGATCCACATTGATTTCAGCCCAGAAAACTTACTAGGTTGGTGTGTAAAAGGCATAAACATAGTAAAACTCTCCAAACCTTTTAAATGCATTGTTTAGAAACTGTTTTGGCAAAGGTGTGCTTACAAATGCTGCTATTTTGAGGGACTATACTACTAAGTAGAGCAAACATAGGTACATCTATGAAGTCCTCTTTCCAGAGGTCTGCTAAGGAGGAAAAGGAGAAGGATGGATGCATGTGCTTCTAAAAAACATCTAGGGCTGACAACATTTTTTGATGAGTACATGGCTCATAGGTTGACCAATTTTAGTCCTTGTGATAGAGCTGTATCATAAACATCATAAACATCATCAGACTCCACACAGTAAAATGATGAAAACTAAGAATTTCATAATAATAAATAATAATAGTCTAATGGTTTCAATAGTATCTGTTGCAAATTTAGGGGCAGTCCATGGACTAATGCTCTTCCTGCCCAGTATACACATCTGTACAAGCAGAGAGAGCTGACACCAAGTTGTGAAGATAAAACTTGGCCTGAACAGTTAAAATATGATCATCTGGCTCTGCAGCTAAGCAAAACCACCTCTTCTTTCAGCCTTTGATGAAAATCTATGAAATACAGCAAAGCTGGCAGGGAAGGATAAAGGAATAAGAAACTAGACGTACAGACAATAAGAACCTCCATCTACTTTTGTACTTTGGATGAAGGAATGACCGAATAATTACAATTCAATAATTAATTCCATTACCCATGTGTCCTGGTTTGGACAAATGTGGGAGACAACCTCCAAAGGGGTTCCTCCAGAAAAGCCGACTCAAGCGGCCCCTCTCCCAACTGGTCCGGGAAAAAAAATTCCTCAGAGAGAAGTGGAAAAAAACCTGTTTATTCAACAGTCAAAGCACTCCCCAGCACAAAAATGAACAATACTAAACAACAAAACCTCTCACTGCTCTGAGGAGATGACAAATTCAGAGAAGTCCCTCTCGTGGGTTGCTCAGTCCCTCCAGCGCTGGAAAACGCTGTGGCCCAGGCCAGGCCCCGGTGGGGCACAGGTGGGAACTCCCGGTCCTCTTCTGGGTTTTCAATCCAGAGGAGGTTCAAAACAGTTCCAAGAAAAGAACAAAACCACAGTCCAGGGAATTTCTCTGCCTCAGCTAGCTAAACCAACTTAAAAAGCAAAAGATAGCTCTCTCTGGCCGTCCCCTGCAGACAGCACGGTCCAGCAGAAGGATGCAGGGGAGCGAGTGCAGTTGCTGATAACAAACTGCGCACTTCTTCTCTCCCCACTTTGCTCTCAGAGCCAGTCTTAAAGATGCAGCAACACCCAGCAGAAACAGACAAACGATTGGGGATACAAGCATCACAAAGTCACTCCAGGAAACCATGATAAGTATGTTCCACAGAAAGTGAGACATCTGAGCTGACAATGCAGTATGGACAAGGCTCACTGGAGTTTCCGAGTGCATGCTTTGTGTTGTAAATGAACACTTGTAGGGTCAGGCCCAGAGGCAACACAGCTGCTTTCAGGCAGTGAGGAGCTGAAATAACCTGTCAGGCTCTTGTGGGTATGTGGAGAGCCAGCCTAGCACTTCACGAATCCTATTCCTATGAGTGGGCACCAAGCCAGACCCTCTTCACCATGTCTGTGATTCAGCCCCTGCTAATCATTTTAAATCAGGTCTGTTAAGAACCACTGATATTTCTGCCCTGCACTCCCAGAATAAGGAGCAGGCTGCGTGGGTCTAGTGTGGTACCAAGTTCTATTGTCTCCCAAATTTGTTCTGAAAAGGGTCAAAGTGCAGTCTGAGTCCCAGACTGCCTTAGCCTGCCCAGCCAGTATCTTAGGCAACTGCAAAGTACTTCCCTAATATTTATCATCTTAAAATTCCTTATGTTGTCCTGGGTTCTGCATACAAAATTTTGCTTTAACACATTATGCTGATGTGTCCATAAACTTAAGCAATAACAAATGAACGTTTATTAAATGCATTAAAGCATTGCATCTTCAAAAAACTATACTTGATTAGCTAATTAATCTTGACAATACTCTTGTGACTAAGTTAGAATTTGTTTATTTATTTCAATAGACTTTCCTGTGAACTAACTGGGGAGTTATCCTGAGTAAGTGAGAAGAGGAACAAGAAAAAGACAACTCAGAACAATGCAGGAAGGAAAGGAAGTCCTTACTTGTTGTGAAACTCTCTTGCTAGTTTATTGTATGCTGGTTATATTGATTAGCATTGAAGAGAAGAATCAGTACGTTGCTTTACAGGACAGTTTTACTAGTACATGCAATGGTTTAAAGTATGTACATCATCACACCTTTTGCAGCCCTCACAGCATACAAACCCCAAAAGATCTCACATGCAGGTTTCTCTGTCTTTATTCCACTACAGGCTGATCGCTCCTTTGAAGTCCGTAGGTGGTGAGTGTGTGCAATGGATAACACATTTTGGTTCCTAAAACCCTGACCACACTGAATGTGGCCCTGCTGTATTCTAAACATGGATCCCAGTCCTGCCAGCCTCCATCTTGCTTTCAAGATTTCTGTGTGATACATGAATTTAAACTATTGCTTGAGGTAGAATTTATGTGCTTATTCTGGACTTATACTATTTAAATTGGCTTCCATATAACAATACAAAACATGCTTAAAATCAGCTTAAGTGAAATTATTACTGCAGTTACTTGAAACTTCTTTTAGTTTTTGGTATAATTAGTGGTATAGAATTTGCCACAGTAGCTCTCCTTTGTACTCTATTACTATGTAATCTTAATAAACCTAATAAGTAATTTTTTTTCAAGCTCTAACAACTATGATTTAGTCTTTTGGTTCATATTTTTCACAGCAAATTTCTAATTGAAGATAAGTTTTTTTTTCTGGAAAACTTTAGGAAGATCTCATTGTCTGTATTTGAGTAAAAGTGAGGGAACGAGTACTTGTACTGGCCAGAAAAGGCAAAGAAATAGTCAAAGTACTAAATTCAACATGATTTGCCTTATGTCCCATAATGCCAAAAGCAGTTTGGAGCCTACACATTTGAACCCTTATTCTTACAGGCATGGGATAACTGGAAGGCTGTCTGATTTCTTATTTTCTGTGGTTTAAGGGCTTCTTAAGAGCACGGCTCTGTCACTGCTTCCTAAACTGTGGAAAGTTAAAAGGCCAGCTGATCTTTCACATACCTCAGCTGGCAATTCTCCATTTCTCAGCAGCAACCTCCTTTGAAAGCACCTGCCATTTTAATTTTCTGGCTGCATAATCACATCTCAGATTCTAAAAAGTCCTATTAGCCTTCTGTTCAAGAAGGAGAAATTAAATCTCAAATATATTTTTAATAATCTTTTTTTTCATACAAGTGTATAGCTTAGAAATACGAGGAATGGGCACAGTGAGGCAGCAGGAGGAGGTACAGGATATAAACTAACGAAGCGTGCTTTCACATTTTCTTTCTAGCATACATTCTCACAAGCGACTGGGCACTTGACCCCATTAACATAAGGCCAGTACTCTAAAATTATGCTTCCTAGGCTTGCTATGGTCTGAATTCTTAAGAGTCACAGGATAACCTGTATTCTATTTGACTTGTCATGTGAGATATATAATGTTTATTTGGTACCTTTAATCTCAAGAGAACATGGACTGTCCTGGGGTCTGAGATTTTTATTTCAATAGTCAGGAGCTCCTGATATTTCTGTGCAGTTTGGAGACTCTTTGGTTGACACAGGTTGATCCCTGAACTCAAATATTTATTCATTGGTGTCTAAGTTTCTCTGAGAAGTTTCACTGGTGTCTTAATTAGAAAGCCACATGATTACTCATAATACAAATGCCAGAGTTAATTTTGGCTGTCTTGCTCTAATTGCTCTCTATTTGGGACACTTCCGAATGAAGTATGGATGCAGGCAAGGTTCCTAGCTGACTATGGGCATGTCTAGCTTACCCAATCCACAAAGTGTCAAAGTCTCTACTTAATGGTTACTCCACAAAAAGATACCCATCTCTGAGTGGCGTCTGCCCACAGCCAGGCACGTGAACAACACCCCCTTTTTGCCGACACGCGCGGCATTCCTCGGAAACCGAAGCACTGGTAGCTGCAGAGGGCAGTCCCAGGGCAGGGCCGTCGCTCGGACAAGGGCCGGTTGATGGCACTGACCCGGCCTCTGAGAAGCGGCGCTGCTGGAAATCGCTGCCCGGCCCTCCCGTCCCGCCCCGGCCGCTTCCCGCCGGCCCCGCTCCCGCCGGCGGCGCCGCTCGGCTGCTCTCTGGCGGCCGGGCCGGGGCGCGGCTCTGATGAATCTTTAGTAATGGAAGTACAAAATTAGTGAGTTTTATTGATTCACCGGTAATGTACGTACTGTGTTATGAATCATTAATTTGATTGAGAATTTAGAGCTCCTTACCTTTCAAGCTCTGGTTCTACTGGCTCTCAAACACTTGCAGATTGACAAATGAATAGCATTGATTTTCGAGTAGATTGATCATCTGCAAAAAATTACCTTTTTTTTCCCCCCCCCATGGACGATAGCAAAGGAAGAGCTGCAGCTTTGAGCTCACTGACTGGCAGCCTCTTCTATTCCTCTTGCATGCACTTTAATTTTTTTTGATTTTTTTTTTTTTTTGAGGCAAAATGAAAGAATTGCCTTTTATGGCATTCTCCTCTGCTATGGCAATTTCTTAGCTGTATCCATTTAGCAAAATGAATCTTTAGATACATTTCCTTAGATTTTTCATCATACTGTTCAGCATCACAATGTTAAAAGTTATTTCTTTAAAGTGCTAAAGAAGCTGTGGCAGCAAGGCAACCAACTAAAAGGCAGATGTGAAATATGAAGTAGCACATGTATTTAAGAAAATTACTTGGTACAACCAAAGAAATTACAACAGAGGGTAGACAAGATAGCCCATGGAGAAGTCTGAAAGGCACTGGCAGATGACCACCATTTGAATTAATCATTTGTCCCCACGCTGTAGAGCAGAAAGGAGTTATGAGCCTGAGGAAGGCAGTTTGAGTTATGCTTTAATATCACCTACGTGTTACCCCAAACATCCTGCGGACATTCATATAGCTTCCTACTCTTCTCAAAAGGTACTCAAGGCAATTTGTGTAGACTGTAAGTGGAAGCTCAAGGTCACGCACTGATTACTTGGAAGCAATCCAAGTAATCTTGGATTTCTACTATATAGAACCTGAAACAATTTATAGAAAATATTTCATAGAAAATAATTAATGTAGAATTCGCAAAACGGGGAGACCTGCTGCTCTGCATTCCTTCCTCTCCTCGTCAGTTTTAAAATCATGTATACATTAGTATCATTAAAAACCCTGCACTTTGCAGGCCACACTAACACAACAGAAGGGTGTGGGCGTGTTTCACTGCACACTAGACTCACCTTCCTCATGCTAGGCTTTGGGTTCCTTCCAAGTGTCAAATCCTCCTCACAGGCTGTACTGCCCAGCTCGTTTTTCACGTACGAGAAATGAGAGGCTTTAGCACACGGTTTCACGGGCGATGATAAGATGAACAGCAGACTGGAGGAAGGGTCCAGGAAAAATCCTGAAACTGTACTGCACCTTCCTTTCATTCACCCGCTGTGCCTTTACTGCTGGGGGTGGGGGGACGGGGCAGACACACAGTGCCCTGGAGCGCCGATAAAATACTCCTGAGCTGCTTATTTCGAAAAAAACGCTTGTATTGCCCCTTCAATTCAAACCATGTCAAAGTGAAGTGAGGGCAGGGATCGGAAAGCCGGGTTCAGGTGTGGGCACTGAGGAGCTCACGGCAGCCGGAGGGGGACACCACCTTTTAGAAGGGGAGTGACTTCTTTCCGCCCCCTCCCCGGGCCGCTCCCTGCCGGCTGCGCTGCAGCAGGGCCGCGGTGTCTCGGCGGCCGCAGGTCGCAGGCCGGGCGCGGGCGGCCGCGTGAGGGCGGCGCGCGGACC
>VXBQ01009508.1:532568-695762 GCA_013400175.1 Phainopepla nitens
AGATCCTGCCTTACATAAGGAGCGTGCAGGTGGGAAGCAAAACGCCTGGGGGAAGCCAGGGCGGCGGGCAAGGATGCGGGCTGGAAATACTCCGGGCAGTGGAGGGGCAGGCAGTCCCCCTAGGGATTGCTGCTCCCCGCCCGGCAGGTANCGGGGAGAGGGCTTGGGGCTGCCAGCCGGGGACCCGCCGTACCGGCCATGGCAGAGCCGCTGCATTCTGCCCTCGTCCGCCCTCGCTTGCCCTCACGGCGCCCCAGCGCACCGGCCGCTGCCTCCCGTCCGCTCGGCACACCGCCCCCGCCTCTCGCAGCGGCTCTCAGCCACAGCCCCCGCCCAGCATCGTCGCAGGGCGGGCGGGAGGGAAAGGACGAGTCCCTCTGGTCCGCGCTGCGGCGGCCCGGGGCGCGCGGTTGTCCCCCGGCTGCGGGTCAGGTGCGGGCGGGCGGCGGCGTGGGTGGGAGGCTCGGCTGGCTGACGTGTGCTCAGAGGTGGTGTGCGCGCTGCCAAAAATACGGGCAAATTATTATTATTAAAGAAATAAAATTAAAAATTCTCTGGAATGCTTTCTCTCGGGTGCTGCAGCCCGAAGTCGAGTCGCGTGGTGGGTGGTTTGAATGCCCTTTGCTGTATTCATACCTTTGATTCCTGGATTAGTTCAGAAGTCATTTAATGTCTGAGTACTCACTGTGTCTCCCGTGGTCTAGGAAAATAGTTAACAGAAATGTAGACCACAGATACCCTATGCAGCTCAAAACAAAGCTGTCAGAGAAAATTCCCTTAGGTGGTGTATGGCAGTTAGCTGAGCATCGTGAGCCAGCTTTTAACGGGTGGTACCATTTGGGGGTGTGCTATGGAGAGAAGCCTTTGTGCACGTAGAAGGGACCTTCCCCTTCTCATAGTTTCTCCCATTTCAGGTAACTTCTAATCTTGTAGGACTGCACTTCTGATTAGGTTTTCCTTAACAGTCCAGGTAGCAAACCATAAGTTAATGGAACTTCTGGGCTAGACACTCTAGACACCCACCACAGACACTGATCCCACTCTGTAACATGTGACTCAAGACTAACCTCTTAGAGATCAAATAATGTGTGTAAATGTTGAAAGCACTTGTAAACTAAATACGAACAGAGCTTTTGATGGTAATCTATCTGTGTAAAAACCAAAGTGAGGCCTCTCTGTAAACTGACATTGAGTGGATGTGAAGGAGAGTATGAGTCCCCATACTTTTTGATAGGTGATCCTATAGTTTTTGTTTTCCTACATGCAATACACTGTGAGATCCAAATTGTAAACTAAAATTCAGGACATAATGAAGTACATAGTCTTGGGGAGTAGATGATGTATTTCGGAAACGTGTGGCATTTAATTTAGAAATCTCTCTGTTGTAATTAATAAGCTGACCCTTTCTGTAACACAAATTTCATTAGAACTGTTAAGGTTAAACTTCTCTTTCACTTTTTGTTATTTGGAGTAAGCAAATAGCACCAGTTTGTTCAGTGGAAAGAATCAGTTCCAATTCTCTTAAGAATTATGCCTTAACTTTTTCCAGAAGGCAATCTATATGTAGGACAAACCCATAACGAGAAAGACTGTAGGTTTTTTCCTGGTCTCTGCTGTGCTTTGCTTTGTGATCAGAAGAAGTACACTTATGCATTTTATTCTGTTTTTCCTCCTAAAAACGTAGATAAAGTGTTCTTAATTAACCTACACACTTGTATTTCTAAAGTGTATTTATTTGCTATAGATAATCTTATCAGTGTACTCATTTGAATTATTATCAATGTATATGTATTTTATGCCTTTTAAAAATTGTATAGCATTTTCTGTCCTGGGTGTGATAGGATGTGTGAATTCTGTGAATATGGGATCATTTAATGAGTCCATTCTCTATAGAGTACCATATGTTTTTGCTAAATAATAAATAGAGTTTTAGTGTGTTTAAGTCAATGAATATATTTCCAGGAGGAAGACAGTTCTAAAACTGGTATGCTTTAGAATGTTAAGTGAGCCTCAACAAAGACAATTAAAATAACATGTCATATGGATTATCCAGTATACTCGTGTGGAAAAAAAACCCGAAATGGAAATTGCAAAATACATCATGTATAGAAATTATCTATTTTGTATTTGTTCTTCAGGTTTTTTCCCCAAATCATGTGTCAAAGCGGAATGACTAGTATCTAAAATTAGAGCGTATATAGAAATGAAGGACTGCCAAAATGTTACAGGAGAAATATTATTAATGTGTAGGGTACTATGGGCTGAGACCACCGGTGCTTTTTCCATGCAGCTTCCATGTGTAGTTACTGACCAAAAAAGTCAAAGATCAACACTTAAAAATCAAATACATGGGACAGTATTTATATATAAAGTTAGAAGTGTAAAGGTAAGGAAAATTTCAGAACACTGTGCTCTATCAAGAATATTTTATTTTTGCAGGAGAGAGGGAAGATCAACAGTGAGCAGTTGTACATCCTGGTTATACCTGGAGATGTAAATAATTCTTCTCGTCAGGAAACCAGTCCTTTTACATTTGAAGTAATAGTTGCCTTACCATTGATTTCTTGGGAAGCAGAAGTATCCCTCTAATCTTAGCACTTTTCTGTATGTCTGCTCTGCCCATAATTTAAAAAGGGTCATTGATTTATGCATGTGTATACAGTTTACTTAGGAAGAATATCTTCTCTATTCTCATGTGTTCTTTCACACCAAAAACCATCTAACCAGGAAATTTCCATGTAGATGGTATCTTTACTGAATAGTAGACAAAGTATTTTTTACGTGACTGTTACTTCTCTAAATCTGATCACATTTATGAATTCAGTTAATTGTTTTAATTGGATTCAGATGCAAACTTTTAGGGATGTACAGCATGCACAACTGCTAGAGGTGCCAGGATTTCATACCTGGCTGTGGCATCTTGTGTATTTCTCTAAATTAAATGTAACCTTCAGTGCCTTAACAGACTGGAGGAGCGGATCACAGGGCAAAGCATGTAGCTTCACTGGCATGTTGTGCTAAGAATGTTATGATGTTTGCCTAATGACTTATAAATGATTTAAGTTGGAATGGGCTTTTCAAGGACTTATTGTACCTACTGAGCCTTTATAACCTTGTCATCCTTGTTAGTCTTGCATTATGTATGTCTAAAAAAACCAAAATCATGCATACTGGGTAGTATCTCAGACCTGTTCCTTCCACAGATTTGAATGTAAATTCAGATTGAAGCTACACAACATAACAACAACATATTTGAATCAGGATTTGATTTTTTAGTTCAGTGTAACATGTATTTGAGATGCAAGCTTTGTTTGCTTAGTAGCAAACAAGGGATCCCTTGTGAGCATACGGATAGGCTAGAATAAAGAATTGATATTCTGAAAGAATTGTTGTAGAATAAATAGAGAAAATAGTTGTCGTCCTCTATAACATATAATTATGTCAAAGGTAATGGGATATAGATTTATAATCAGGCAGTATTATGAATACAGTTGCCTTATGATACTATTTTATTTTAAAATATGTTTTTGTGCAATTGATAAAAACTTCCACTGTCTTCTATATAAATTTCTCTCCTGTTTTTTATTTGTAATAAATCCATAGGAGTATCACCATTTTCATGTAGTTTGCAGGGGAACAAAATCCCGGCCACGCAGTGCGGTTCCGGTTGGCTTTTGTGTTTCGTGTTTTCTCTCTGTGTAGTGTATGACTAAGCTGGTATATGCCTGGATCAAGTCTGTGTGGGGATGTAGCAGCAGAAGGCACTGCAGTGGATGTGGAAACTCAGAGACAGAGCTGTATAGACATAGCCTAAGTGCTTTCTAGCACTTATGTGAGGGTGCAGTCTTCTGAGAGTGATAAATGACAAATTTATCTTTCCACATTATGCATCTCATTTTCTAGTCCAGTGCAAAGGTGCGGTCTTTGATGAATAATAAAAAAGCCTTTTCCTTTCTGTGTTTTCTTAGAGAAACGAAAATAATTGTTTGTAGGTCTGTGCATTTTATATGAATTCAAGTTAAATGCTGGTGACAGCAGGAGTTGTATTTTAAACAAGCTGTTTTATTCTTTGCTCTCTGGGTTACACGTTTGCAGTATATCCACTTCCATTTGTTACATGTGATTGCAGTAAGTTACACACCTGTGCTGCTAACAGGTATTAGGAGGAAAAGAAAGTGATTGCCCCAGCATGTATAAACATTGTCATAGCCCACCAGAGCAAGGCAGTATGTGTATGTGCGTTTTAGGGCATGATATATTCAAATTTAGTTGGCAGTCTTGTGTAATGACTGCACAATTGGTATGCTACATGTGCGTCTGTAAGTTTTCTCTTTCACCAGATGATACTGGAAACATGTCTGAACTCTTGTTGCCTGAGTTCTTTCTGATGTTTTGTTAGGATTTGATCTCTAAAATCCTATACTCTGAGCAGATTCAATTTCTTTTATAACCAAACTCCATATTCCAGCAAAGGAATAAAAAACCAACAAACTAGCTAATTGAAATTGTGCCCTCAAAGTCAGGTGCTCACCAGATATTTTCCAAATACAAGTATTTTTCTTATCTAGCATGACATCTGTTTTTGTCTGCATCTTACAATTTGCTGCATTTAACAAAGCTTATCATTCTAATGACACTCCCTTTGTGCTGTATTTTCTGCAGTGTATTTGCATGATCAGTTACTCTTTCTGCTGCTTTATCAATATTCGTGAATGTTTCCTGAACTGACTTTCCTTTTCATCTCAGAATTCATCAGTTGTCACAATGCATGCAAATGTAAATCTGTAAAACTTATTTCATTGTTGCTGTAAATTTAAAATTTTCACTAGCTGTAACAATGTAGATCCTAAATCAGGAAAGGTGCATTTGGCATGGTATTATTGGAGAATAGTGGTGGCCAGAGTTTTGAATTGAGGGATATCATCACTTGCATATTGTTCAATTACAGATTTCATTTGCAGTGTATCTCAGAGTCTGTCTTCATATTAAAGTGCTTTTTATGTTTATTATGAAGCTGCAGTGCTGGTTAATTTAATTTCATCTGGATTTACTGCTGTCAAATGGAATTTCAACTGTCCTGAGCTCCAGTTTATGTTTATGAAATTTGGAGGTTTAATTCAATAAGATTTAGTCACATCTTGGTTACAAAGCATGTGTAATATGTAAAGATTCTCACAAATGAAAGAACATAATTCTGCATTTTGATTTTTATTGAATAATTCTGTCTTTCTAGACAGCAAATGAAGGTGGAAAAGAGTCTCTTTTCTACTAGATCTGTATTGTTCAGGCATATTTTTAACTTGAGATAAGTCTAACTTAAGTCTTTATGAATGTAATTAGTTAATAAATACATATTTTGCCATTCTACTGTATATACAGATCTAAAAATCAACCTTTTGGAAGGATGCATAATTTATACATCAGGATATGTAAAGAAATGAGCACACTTGGTTGCTCTGTTTAACTCTCCAATAATTTTCCAGTGTATTGATCCAACTTAGTTAATTGAGTGATATGATAATGAGATGGGTAAAGAAGAGCCCCCTATATTTGCTTTCTTCTGGTCCTCACTAAAGAAGACAGAACTCAACTGTAACAAACCCTGCAGCTGGCAGCCAGTCAGTCTGCCTTTAACTGGCTGGTCATTCAGTACCTGCGTAGCTCAGCATTATTTGTATTTCTTGTGCCTTATGTGGCAGGGCCTGGGAGATTATCACAGGCATTCTGAGTGTAGGTGACAATAGTAATTTATTGAAAACTAAGCATGAGCAATTTTACTTTTGTTCCTTTTTTTTTTTTTTTCCTAAACTCCAGAATGATTTGGATGTGTAAGAGTCTTAGGGAACAGTGTTTAAATAAAATTCTGTTTCCTGTTTGTGAGAAGAATAATGAGAGCTGGAATCTCAAAGTCTCTTAAAATGACGTTCAAGAGAAAAGAATAGTAATTTGATTATTGTTTAAAAGCCTCGTGAGAGGCTTTTCCCATGACAAAGGAAAGAGGATCTGAAATGTGAGTGTTGAAAACAGATTTGGTTATACTACTGTAAAAAGTGGAAAGTGCCTTTTGGTGGGAGTTAATTACCTTCTGTTGCCATTGAAGTAAACTCTTTTCTGGAAACTACTTCAGATTAAAGGAACTTCATTTATTGTTAGCCTTACTACAGGTCTATAATGCTTTGAGAGATCCCTGGTATTCCACTCAAACTTTTCTTTCTCAAAGAGAAATTAAAAGTCGAAGAGCCTTACAGTGTTGTGTGGAGGAGAGTTTCAGTAATGTCCTGGTCTCACTAAGGGAAGATCATCTATTGGTACTGGTATTTTTCTGCATCCTAAAGCACTGTTTTTCTGCATGTCAGGAGAGGATAGAAGAAAGTACAGGGAGCATAGAGAAATGATCTGGTTTTAATTGGCATTCCTTGGTGCTGTCTCCTTGCTCATGTCATGTCAGCCGAATATATTTTAAAGTACTATTAAATTCACTAAATGGTCCAGAGTGGGGGTTACTGGTACTTTCCAGCTCATAGAGTTTGCCTTTGCATTGATGCTTTGGTTTTAACCCAGCGATGAACTTGTTTTATTTGTCTGTTCTAGTGTTCTCGCTGTTTTCTACGAACAGTCTCAACAGTGGAAGAAATAGATCCATCTGCTCATCTTTTGTGGGCTTTTCATTGCTGTCTGAATTGAAATACTGCTGTTTTAAAAAGTTAAAAAGATCAAGGGAGGGAAATGCAATGCTTTTATTCAGTTAGAGCATGATTCAGGTTTTTGAACACATTTTATAGAAATAAGCACTTTCAAATTCTGGAGGCATCTTGGCAAAGAAGGTAAAACCACATATATTCTGGGTTTCCTTTCCCAAATGTCAAACCCACTATGAGAAAGAACCTAAAAAAAGTACATATGGTAACAGGAAGTAATAGGTTATAGCTGAATTAAGTTTACAAAAGCAAGCCGAAACACTCCAGCTTGTTTCTTTCTTCTAGGTTAACAAGCCTTTCATAACATCCTACATAAGCATTCAAATGCTTACTCTTAAAACCATCAGAATAGGTTCTTTTACAAAGTTGTATATACTACACATGATCAGAAGTGCTTTGCCTAGGTTGTGTATGTGAAGAATTTTAACAGTTATCCTCTGTCTGTATTTGAACTTTGAGCTTGAGTAGTTTGCATTTAAAAATACAAGAGAGAATTATAGAATGGCTTGGGCTGGAAGGGACCTTAAAGATTGTCTCATTTCACCCCCTATTGCCATGGGCAGGGACAGCTTCCGCTAGACCAAGTTGCTCAGGGCCCTAGCAAACCTGGCCTTGAACACTGCTAGGGATGGACCATCCATAGTCTCTCTGGGCAAACTACTCCTGTGCCTCACCACCCTCAGAATTTAAAATTTATTCCTAATATCTAATTTCAACCAACCTTCTTGCAGTTTAAAACCATTGCCTCTTGACTTGTCACTACATGTCTAGTCCTTCTCCAGCTTTGTTGTAGGCCCCATTAGGTACTGGAAGGTGCTCTAAAATCTCCTTGGAGCCTTCTCTTCTCTCTCAGCCTGTGTCCATAAGAGAGGAGCTCCAGCCCTCTCATCACCTTCATGCCCCTCCTTTGGACTTGCTCCAGCAGGTTCGTGTCCTTATTATGTTGTTGGTTCCAGAGCTGAATGCAATGCTGCACGTGAGGTCTCACGAGAGCAGAGTAGAAGGGGAGAATTATCTCCCTGGACCTGCTGGCCATGCTGCTTTTCATCCTGCCCAGGATGTGGTTGGCTTTCAGGGCTGCCAGCACTGCCAGCTCAATGTTGAGCTTGAGAGCCTTATGAGGATAGACTTCAGGCAGATTTTCTTTATAATCGCCTTTTGCAGGTAGTCAGGCAGACATTGTCAAGAAAATTGTTTTATCTCTATAAAATTTGCTCCTGAAATCTTCACATCCAAATAAGGAGGGGTAAAATAATCTTTAAAAAAAGCCTTATTGACATAATTGAATACTAGCATTGATGCTGTCAGTTGTATGCTGTGATGCTGTATTGAAGAAGCAGAAGATGGATGTGTGAAAACATTACTGTCAGCTAATCACGTACTATGCTCTGAAGAGGCAAATTAGTAATATAAATAAGAAGGCATTTTGGGGTTAAACAAAGTAGAAAGACTTGTAGGGTAGTGAAAATAGATTACTCTTGCTTTTCGTCCCTTCCTAATAATTTATTTGAGAGCCCTGCTTTGCAACTCTTGAAGTGCCCCCTTGGCTTTGGCTACAGTGAAATGAGATGTCAGCACAGTTTAACTTAAAATTTATTTTAAATTGTGTGGGGTAGTCTAGGGAGGAGGTACTTCACTGTGACAGAGTCATAGATTTTCTACAAAAAGGGTGGCCTTGCCTTAAAATGCTTTTACTGCAGCTAATACATCTACTGAATGATAGCTGAAGAATCTTAATTGATCTAATATATTTGTTCACGCTTTTAGATTAACCTATTGTCATAATTCCATACGTTGGTCTTGATGTTTCAGAAATGGGTACAGGACAGAAGCTTTTGTAGAAAATCCAGTGGTAGCTGAAGACTCACTGAAATGTGTTTTTTGACTTCTTTGCTCATGGGTATGAGATTGTAACTCTGCAGCATCAGCAGTGAAGGGATACTTCAGTAGCATCAGCATCAACGTGACAGAACAGAACAGAAATAAATCTGCACCAGCAGTAGTTTAGCAGAGGAGGGATAAACTCAGTGACATTGCCAAACAGTGGTGCTCACAGAGAACTGACTTTAGGTATTCTGATGAGGTATCTGGAAAAATCTTTCCAGGGTCTTTTGGAGCTATATTGAGAGTGTACGGATATTCCTTGGGATTGAATTTTGCAGCCTATCTTCGTGTTCTGGAGAATGGTTCCTTTCTGGCTTAATACTATTGCCTTTTTAAAGTGTGACTACAGTGTAAATAAAGCTTGAATAATTCTCCATCTGCCATCAGTAGTACTTTTCTATTAATAGATTGAATCATTAATGTTCTAAGGACTATATTATAATATTAACTGTTTAAGTATTACTCCAAACTATGCTTTACAAAAAACAAATTTACAGTAAGATAGCTGTGATGAAGAAATAAATTTATATTGTCCCGTCCTGTTTATGTTCCAGGTTAGGCAGCTTGTAATTAGGAAACAGAAAATAAAATTTGGCATTATAAATAGATTAATGTTAAGTTAATGATAATTAATGTCAAGTTAATGATAGCTTAAAGTTACCATGATGATAATTTTATTGAAAAACGCTTTGTAGAAAGTGGTCAAACTTTGCCTGAGTTTTGCAGGCCTATGGAGAAGCAATTAATTGAAGCCATGGTACATTTTTCTCAGTGAGTAGTACTTGGCTTTTGAATCCAGATGCATTGCTATAGGTTATAAACAAGTAATAGAAATGAGTTTGAGTGCTACTAATACCACTGTTAGACTGCAGTGTGAAATTTTACACAGGCTAAATTTCATGTGCTCCTAAGGACAAGGGCCACCTCAGCTTGGGACACCTGTTGTTAATTCCTTGCTCCTTAATACTGAGGACATTTTCCAGGAGCTCTGAAAAAAAATCCAAAGGCATCTTGTGGTCAAACAAGTTGAATCCTTGTTAATTTTTTTGAGTAAGAATTCATGATCTTAACGAAACAGCTAAATCTTGAACTGGATGATTTTCTGAGAATGATCTCACCTTTTTAACTTTTTGGGTTTTGCTGTTATTTTTGAAAGTCCATAAATTAAGGCAGTTAGTGTTTCAAGAGTTAGTGTAGTTTGAGTAGGGACCTTGTATAAGTAGGTTGTAAATCTGTTTGCAAGCTGCACCTCCTAATCTTCTTAAAAGGATTTTGACAAGAGAGTTAATGCTTATTAGTACTTGTCAGCTAGTGCACAGTCAAGAAAATAAGAAATGGGTGAAAATCTTAATTGAAATATTTCAAAAGAGAGCTATTGTAGTTGATTGTAGTTTGAAGCAGTAAGAGGATGTCACTGTGATGTAGAAGCAAGTGCATACACCAGAGAATTATTATTCTCATCTGTAGTCAATAAGGGTAAATTGGAGTATAAATGAGGATAGAGATTTAATCCCTCCTAGACATAATTTAATAAGAAAGATGAGATGCAGAGATTCAGTGCAAGTAGGATCTGAGTTCCTTTACTGAGACGAAGATTTGGATTCCTTAAAGTCTTTGATTTCAAAGAAGAATCTTTAAAACATCTTGTTGGAAGGAGTGCTTACACCGTGGATATAACAAAAAGGTGAATAAAGATGCATATTTGTGAACTTAGTCTTTGTTCATTCTACCTGATGTCTGTTCGTTATAAGCTCATCCACTGGCTGATTGGACATTTTTGTCAGTAAAATTAACTAGCAACATTTGAGTGAGTGGTAGGTCTGATGACTACTGACAGTTGTCTCTCTTTCTGTTATGCCTTTATACATGAATAATTTCTGCATCTGATCCAGCATGATGTCCTAGGAAAATTCTGTTTCTTTCTGTCCTTAGTGGTTTGCATTTAGTCTGTTATAATTTTTTTTTCTAATGCTGTCAGCTAGCATTTGGCTTACCTGCTGCTCCAGAATGTTTGATAATCACATTTAAAGTGTGTTACAGAGCTAATTCACTTCGTTTTCATAAATGTGTAATAATATGCTGAACCTGCTGAGCTGCCTGGTCTACATGCTACTTTGTTGTAGAGAGATCTGCAGTTTTATTTTTCTTGAAATATATATATATATATATATTTTTTTTTTAAAGGTGTTGCTGTCAAAGATTTTAAATATTTTAAATATTTGAATTAAAATTCATGACTGTTACCAATGAAAAACTAAAATTCTTGCTTGCATTTTTAATTTGTCCAGCACTAAGAGACAGAATATACTCTCTTATACGTGGAAGAGAATATACTTATTAAAGTTGTTATTCTTCCATGCAAGAGAGAAGAGGAAAGTCAGTTTGTAGTCAGTAAAATGCAGAAGAGAAGCTTGGATGTAGGAGTTACTTTTGGTATATAATGCTTTCCATTTAGCCAGATAGAGAACATCTGTTTTGAGTACTGATTCCACAGGCCTCTTGTGTGTTTGGACCTCTGTTTGTTAATGTTTTCTTACAAACCTAAAACTATTTATCATTCCAAGATCTTTAGGATAAGGACTGTATCAACATAAATACTTTTACAGTGATACTGCATCAAGACTTTGGTGCTAAACAGACTTCTGGACAATGCCTGTGTTGAAATTATAAGAATCATGCTCAAGTTGATAAAGGTTGTTCAGATGTCTTGGAAGGATTTCATAATGTAGTTGTAAAATGCATTTTAGTTTGTTTATATTGTGGTGTGATATTTAATGCAAACATCTGTAAGTTTGGTGCATGCAGGTGGGGATGTTTCTCTGATAAAGCCCTTGAAAATGTTATCTTTTGTTTTCTTGCAGGCCTTTGGAACGTTCTAGTGAAGATATAGATATAATATTCACACGACTGAAAGAGGTGAAAGCTTTTGAGAAATTTCATCCAAACCTTCTCCAGCAGATATGTCTCTGTGGGTATTATGAAAATCTGGAAAAAGGAATCACATGTAAGACAGCTTCATATGATTATGTATTTTATGTAGATAAACTTGGGGGTTAGACTGTGATTGTCTTTAGGAGATCGATAAGAGCAGAATCAGTGGAATGTTTACAGTCACGGGGCAAAGCAGGACTATAGTGCTGCTTGCTCTACAAATGCAGTGTGTAGTGAATCTATGGTAACAAGGCATACAGTTGGATGTAAGACTCTACCGCTGTTCTGTTGAAAGCTTACAAGCCAGCCGTTGGACTTAAGCCTCATTGTTCCCCTGTAAATGTATTATTGATGGCCTTTTCCGGTGCTGTGTGCTGTCAGGGGCAAAGGTGTATCAGCGAGGCACAGCACTGATAGTGTGTGGTTTCCAGGCACCCTGGCTAGCACAAGCCAGACCCGCAGAGCTGCAAACTGCTGCAGGGTGCAACAGCTCCGTGCCTGCCTGGCAGCCCGTGGGCCAGATATGGGTGGACACCTGTGCTTGGTCTGTGGAGCTGAGATGGAAATAACTGGTAGTCCTGTGATAGGAACGCGTACCAGGGGAATAGCTGATGAAAAGCTGTGGTATTAGTAAAGTCTCAAAAACTCCTCAGGTAAATCTGGCATGCAGCACTGGGGTTTGCTTAGAGTAACAGGGATTTTGATGCTCTGTAGTCACACAGTTGAAATGCCTGGACATCAAAGTCTTGCAGTTGCTGTTCAGCCAGAACTCTTACTGAATTCAGTGGTAGCTGTGTCTGCACTGGAATGATTATGAGTTTCAAAGGGATGTTGTTCAGGAAACCTTTTTCCTTGCTTGTTTTGTTTCTTTGGTTGGTTAATTAACTAAGAGAACATTAGAAGAGAAGCAAACTGGGGAGAAGAGTGAAGCAGTTCTATGTGCTTTCATTGTTTCCATAATGTATTTACTAAAATACATGCTTTCCAGTGTCATTGGAAATATTACTTTTATTAGTAAATAAGTAATCTCTTATGACAAATTGCCAGCGGTGACTGCAGTATTTCAGTAATATGTGAGAAAATGTTTATTACTGTTGCCAAACTTAAAGAGATAGCTCTTATTTACAAGATTTCTTCTTTCCAGTATTCCGTCAGGGTGATATTGGGACGAATTGGTATGCTGTCCTGACAGGATCACTGGATGTGAAGGTGTCTGATACGAGCAACCACCAGGTGAAATAGATTTTTCATTGCAACCATCCAGTTAGTAGTGCAAAGAAAAAATATCATTTATGGTGAAGTAGATAGCGACACATTCTGTACAGATATTTTGTCATATCACAAGGATGTAAATGTTTCTCTGAATCTCTTTTCGTCTCAGTTGTCCTTAGTCTAAGGAAGGCAAATCGTGACACTGATTTCATGAAACTGAAACATAATGTTTTGGAAATGGTCTACATTTTAACGTGAAACAAGACTCCTCTGTCTTATCTAGTAGTGCTATTGAAGTTGTGCTAAAGATTGGAGAGTTGTTAATTCGTTCCCTAGAAATATTTTAAATCAGTTCTTGTTCAGAAAGTTCAAAGTGAACCCACTAACAGTGCAGTTTATTAACAGCATAATGCAGTCTCCACTGCAGAAATTGTGAAGTATTGTAGTAATAGCAGACTATTGGAACTGCTGCCATGTTGGACAAGAAGCCTATAAGTAATACCTATTCAGTGGTAAGAAGCAAAAGAGCAAGTAAAATTCTCCCCAAATTTAAAGTGGTTTCTCAGTACTTTGGTGCTCCTGGATTTATAAAATTTAGAGTAAGTAAAAATCCAAAAGGATGAGATACTTCTCTTAGAGTCTCCCATCCATGTTGTCTAATGTCATGCTGACAGGTCATGCACTTGCTGCTGTGAGCTTAGCCTTCTGGGAAGGCACCCTGTCCATTCTCTGCTCCCATGTTTGAGATTGGTGATTGTCCCATGATGTCGCTCAGCATGGGGTTGTACCTCTGGCAAGGGCCTTGTTGTGCCTTTGCATGAGTAGTATAGCTACCCAGGACTTGATAGAGACTGCTACCCATTTTCCCCACCTGGATTGAGTATAGGATGTGTAAGGGTTGTTGGTGGTGTATTCTTTGCCCAAAGTTTAGCTGACTGAAGAAAGTTTTTTGCTCATAGTAGAAATTGGATTTTTTTCACTTTGTTGAGCATCTCATCACCATTGAAATTGGGTCAGAATGCAAGTCAAGGCAGTGTGTGAGTACTGAGTCTTTCTACTTCCTGCGGTAGAAAGATAGACGCAAAAGGATCTTCTTTCATATTATTTTTAGCAACCTCTTCACTGTACTAAGTATAGATTGACTGAGAGTATAATTAGCTTAATTTGAGCAATTCTTGGCATGCCTTGGCTGTCATTGGTATTGTCCCTTTTTGGACCAGTACTGGGCTTTTATGAGATCCTTTTCCGTGCAGGTCCAAAGCCATCAAGATTTTCTGGTGTTTGCCAAAAGATGGCACTACACTGTTGTGAAGAATCAATGCTGTTTACTCAGAAAGTAATGCATCTGCACAAACTGGATGTTAAATTAAGAATCTCTTTGGAATGTTGATTTGTTCCTTTAGATGGAGTATGGAGCACTTCAGTTTCTTAAGGAATATAATGTAAATATTTTTTTCTGCTTGTTCAGGTTAACTTCATTTTCCTGCCAGTAAGGAGCTGTTGAACTACAATTCATGTAATTCTAGTTCTAGAAATTATATTCTGCAGTTATTTCTTACTTCACATTTCCTTCTCACACTAACAGTGAAATGAATTCTTACTGCTGCCTAGTTGCCATAGAATACAGCCTCACTGCCAAAAAGATGGCAGCCCATGCATTTACCATTCCTGTCTGGATAATGTTGATGTTTAGGGACTCCTAAATGCTATTTGAATCCAACATTTTCTCTGGGTTTGCTCCAGCTTTGTGTTTATACCATGTCCCTCCTTGTCCATTCTTGTTCTCCTTCTCATTCTCCTTCCTGTAGCTCCTGGATGTGGTTCCAGTCTTGTTTGTACTTTCTTGTTGGCATGGTACTGATTATTCTTGAGCTTGAAGTACTTGCTAGCACTCCCTGCTGACTGTGCTCACTACAGACCCAGATATGGAGGCAATGTGGTGTTACATTGCTGTCAGGGCAGCCTTGGCACACTCAGTTGAGAGCATTGTGCTCCCAGCTGGGAGTGGATGACCAGTGCTTAGGATGTAGGGGTGCTTGGAGCGTTTTCCAGTCACATCACCCGGGAGTAAAGGGTTCCTTTGCAAAAATTGTAATAACAACTAATTGCTCTGCTGTTCCTGTTGTACCATAAATGGCACTAATGCTAATGCGAAACTTCCAGAAGAGCAGGAGAGAGACAGATGTTTGCCTGAGTTTAGAAGTTTGCAGACTCATGTAGAAGTACAGGATTATTCTGTCTTTCTTAGTAGGAGAGAAGCTAATTTGGTATTTAATTTCTGATTGGTTTTTAGACATGACTAATTAATTGGGACACTGTTTAATACTTCAGATAAATAGGAAGGAGGTTGTATTAGATGACCTCCTGAGTTTTTTTGCAGCTTGAATTATCCTACGATTATATGATGATGCCTGCAGTGTTAATGTAAATACGGAAAATCAACTCTGTTGATTAAAAAGATGAGTCCCACTTTTGCTAGGTGTTTATCTGTCAGCTTGGGAAACTTAAATTTCATCAAGCCTAGGAATTAATGCATTGTGTAACAGCTACCATGTGCTGCCTCTCTGTGCAGTCACTTTAGGTGATTGGTAGCTTTCTTCCTTTAGAAATGCGGTAAGTTGCGCTTGTAAGTATTGCACCAACTTGCACCAAGTACTGTGCACTTGGTCCCTACTAAAAATGTCTTAATAGCCTTTGTTCCTACAGAGGCATGTAGGAACATGTCTTACACTAGAAATTAAATCTTAATGTACTAATGGATCAAGACTTCAGTGTAGCTATTGAGGTATTGATTCACACACATTCTTGCTGCACAGCAGCTTACTGATGTGGATGCCTGTGATTTCTCTCAGGAAATATTAGTAATACAGATTAGGACCAAGTTGAGAATTCATATAAACAGAAATATTTATGTTAGCTCTTATTTGATATTATAATAACACTATTGTAACTAGTGCATCTGTTGTTTTAAGGGCTTTGGTAGAGACAAATGTGGATATTTAGGACCTCGTAAAGCCTTGCTTTCATACTGGTTTGGAAAAATCCTTTCTGCTTGCAAAGCTGTGTTCTGTCACGAGAGGGCAGTGTTAGAACACAAAGCAAACCCGAGTGCCGGCACTGAAATGGGTCCTTTGGAAAATCTTAGTCGTCTGTTTACCATACACACCTGTTTTAAAGCGTTTGGCAGGGAAAAATTCCCTGTTAATGTTAGTTTTGTTCCACCGAGCTGGTAAAATGTGCTGGTAATTTCATCTGCCATTGGAATGGCTACCGAGATTTGACAGGATTACTCATCCAGTATGTGAGTGGAGTCTGCTGTCTGTGCAAACTATTTATGGATTTTTCTGGGTATTCTACAGTCAAGAAGAGACCGAAGAGGACTTTTTCTAAGGTGAAAACGTCTCACTGTGAATTCCAGAGGTAACTGTAATGAACTGTTTTGCCTCAACTTGTTTGTAACAAAAGTCTAATAAATCCTGTACTTAAAGGTCATAGAAGAACATAGTTAAGTTACCTTCAAAATAAACAGAAAATGCAGCCCCTGTAGAATAAATCAGAAAGAGGTCTTTACCCTCAGTTATGATCAGATTCTGAATTTCATTTTTATTTGGCACTGTTGCCTACTCAGTATTGAGATATCTAGTAATAGAAGTTTCTCTTAGGGATATTCCTGCTGTGGTGTTGTCTTAAAAACACTGCTGGCTGCCTTGTGTATGTTTCATTTTTGAACTCTGTTTTGAAGCTGAACAGTGTAAGGATGACTGTTGGCAGTGTCTCAGAATAAAGCTGGGAAATAAATGCATTATTACAAAAGCATCAGTGTTACAATGTTGTCAGATTCTGCAACACTGTGATTTTTCCGAATTAGATTTTTTTACCCCAAAGATTTTTCTGATAAACTGTCAAGGAATGAAGAGTAGAAAGACAAAGACCAAGTGGCAATTTGATCTGCAGTTTTGCTGTATTTTACCAACTGAATCATAGTGTGTGCCGGGGCCTATTGCAAGTTTATCTTGCCTGTGTTATGGTGGAGTTTTTTCAGCAGGTCAGTTTTTAAAAACAGACCAAACTGAACATAGGGCATTGACTTAACAAACAATTAGTCCATTTTAGAAAAGCTTTAAAGGAGCCATGAGCACTTGGATGGTACAGCAGTGTCAGCTGTAAGAAGATGCAGAGAGCTGGGGATGAAAAGCCAAATAAGTTAGTGAGGCTGCTGAGAAGAATGACTATGAATAAAGAGGTTCAGATGTTCACGTAAGAAATGGAAGAATTTCACAGCTCTTTGAGGACAAAGGAGGTATGTGATAAGATGAAGTGGCATCAAGGAAAGGGATTTAGACAGGGTAGTTCTTGCAATACTGCTTTCAGCATGTAAATGCCGTTATGTATTTTGGAGATAACCTATGCGAAGTTGTGACATAGGTTTGTACTGTAGTTAGTAGTATAAATATGCCTAAGCTAGCTTTAAATTATTTAGTTTGAGCATGAGAACTGCAGCACCCATTGTAACACAGAGGTTGGCTGAACTAATGTACTAAGCTGAGAAGCAGAGTGTTTGGCTCGTGCTGAGCTCCACAGTGTTGTGGTTGTGCTAGTTTTGGTTTTCAACTTATCTTATTGAAAGTTAATATAGAAAAATAATTTCACTTCTCTCTGCCAGGTGATGTAGGAAAACATCCAAGGCCCTGCAGGTAGCTTTTAGAAGATCAGGTAGAAAGGTATGGAAATAATGAATGTGATATTACAGTACAGTTAATCTGAACCATATATCTTTTAATTAGGTAATAGAAGAGAAGCTGCTCAGAGTTTTTGTAGAAGCATAATGCCTCCTTTAAGCAAATAACCATGTCTTGTGTAAAGAGGGTGGCCTAACATATGTTTGCAAACTGCAGTTTTAGTGTGTTCAGAAGGTATTTCTATGTTATTGCTAGAAATAGTTTGATAAGGATTTCTTGTCCAAATGGTTGGAATGCTCAAGTGAAGGTAATGGAACAGAAAAAATCACGTCCTAATTTACTTTCATGTATATCCTTGGTTTCTCTGTTGTAAAGGGAATTTTTTTCTGAGGACAAACTGAACTGTGTCAAAGTAATAATAAGCATACTTCTCAAAGTGCCAGCTTTTGCAAAACTACAGTTAAACGTAGAGATAGTGTGATGCCCTAGAGAGAGACAGATGCAGAGGTGAGATAAAGATGCAAGGTGTAGGAAAATTATGAAATCAAAACCAATTCTGGCTACAACAGCTCCCTTATAAACTCGAAGTGTTGAACAAACTAAAATTTCAAAGAAACGTCCCCAGTCCCTTTGAGCACTGGTAATGTTTTTCCCTTTTCTTCATTTCTTCACTTGATTTCTTCATTTCTCTTTCTGACACTATGATTTTATTTACACACAGTACAAAAAGTCTGTTTGTCAGGTTGAGAAACAAAAGGGGTCACAAGTCAAGGAGGAGGATATAGGATGATCCTTGAGATGGTGGGGAGGGGAATAAAGCAGAGCCTTGTTTCTGATTCTCATCCATTCCATAAAATGGTCTTGCAAATTCAGTAATGTTTTAGATTGATGGGGGGAGGTGAGGTAAAAGTTTAAGAATGCTTTCCCTGCGTGTGTCTCATGTGGCAATATGAGTCAGTGAAACTTAATACACAAACAGTGTCTGGTTTCAATGCTACTGTTTTATAGTGTGTACTGAGGACAAGCAATCTCATCTTTCTAATTCTCTAATACTGCTTTTTAAATAGCTGTGTGAATGTTAGCTGGTTACCAGCCACTAGAACCCCCTGCTGCTTCTGGGATTGCAGAGGGGAACAGCAAACCGGGAGTTTTGAGCTGCCAGCAATCCTCCTCAAGTCTTCACTGAACAGCAGGAGATTTCTTGGGTGTAAGTTTAACAGGTGTAATGGGGAACACACCTGATTCCCCAGGAGGCTGGAGATGTGTAAACAAGGGGTAGTGAGAAAATGAGGTTCTGAAGCCTCGAAGAAGGCATATAGGTCTGCATCTGCACCCCAGCTGGCTGTGAAATTGCATCTCTGTGGAGAACTGTGATGGCTGGGGAAAAAAATCTGAAAGAACTTGATGAAAGCCTTTCCTTTAATGGATGGACTTTCCTTTAATGAATGTAGATAGAACCATTCCAGCCTCTTGACCTAACACCCCACAGTGTTAATTTATTTCTTAAGCTTAACAACCGCCTCATCAGAAGTCATCTTATAGAATAATTTCTTAACCAGCACTGATTCTTTTTTCTTCTCATGTCTGTTCTGTCATTAAAGATTATTCTTTAGGGTTGTAAACAGTCAGAAAAGGTGAAATGTTTAAAATGAGTTTTATTTTTTGAAGGGAGGGGAAGGAGTGAGAAAGAAGATAGAAGATATAAAAAATGTTTATGATCCACCTATAGGAGAAGTTTCTTTTATGTCAGGCTGTTTGGTTGTCCTATCCTGAACAGAGCTCTTTTGTCTGAACGTTCTGAATAGGATTGAGGATAATGTATTGGATATCTGGAGATCAAATTTTGTATGAGCAGTAGGCACATTTTCTTTGTAGCTCCTTTGAGCGCCATTGTGAGTATCGTAGCATGCATAGAGTGTTTCACCTCTTAAATGTAAGCTTGGGAAGGCAGATTTCAATGTATAGACTCTATTATAGTCTGTTTGTGCAGACTTCTATTTAGGTGCCTAGATGCTCATTCCCAAATGTTCCCAAATATTCTTTCTTTTAAAGAAAATCTGTTCTTACTTTCCTTCCTTGAAAATTTATTTCTGACAGTTCATAAATTTTTCCTAGATATTCTCTGTGACATAATTGATTTTGTTTTCCTGAGCACACAATTTTATATGGTAACATCTGTGTAAGAGCAATTTGCTATGGTTCAGGGAACTGGACTATTATAGGCTTTTGTCTTTGTATTGCAATTACAAAACTACTAACTTTATCTTAATAACATTTGCCTATTATGACTTATTAGATGCATGAAAGGAAAGCAGTGCAATTCTAAAAACAGAAAATGATGCTGAAACACACTCATACATCTCTCCTGGATTATCAGCCACAAGGATAGCAAACGTTTCTGCTTTGATTTTTGTAGATGTTATGTGAATCCTACATTTTAGAATTAAACTCTACTTCTCATGTTGTATCGAGTAAAGTTAGCATGTGTTTTTATGTTTATGTGTAATTGTGTGTACGTATATGATTTCCTTTGTTAGATACAGTTTGTATGATTTAAAATTTTTATGCTGTTGCTAATTTTTTTTAAATTACTTAACAGACAGTCAGATAAGGCCCATCTCAGAAAAAAGATACATGTGTGTTCAGCTTCAAGCCAGTGATGAGGAACAAAGCAACTTGTGAGCTGAAAATAGAACATATATCTAAAGATCTTGATTCAGCAAGTTGTTTAATGGCTGCTTTTTTCTCTGCAGTAGCTCATAATTTTTATTGGAACTACTACAGAGGAGTTCCTGGCCAAGGGAGATTCATTTAGACATCATTTGGAATGGCATGTGCTCATATAGACTCCTTTGAAATGGACTTTGCTGCTTGTTCAGGACCTTCTTACTGCTCTCTACATGGATACGATTTTTCCAAGTTGTTTGAACTTTAATAGTTTTCTTGAAATCCCTGATTTACGTGAAAACAATTTTTTTTTATATCTGATAGTTAATTGGCAAACATCCATCAACAATCTAAAGATTTGCTGACATTTTCAGCAGAAGGGACAAGAGTTGGTTCGACTGTACAAGTGCATTGCTTGTACAATAGAGAAATGCAATATAAATACAAGAGGGTATTATGATTGGAAGTTATGTTTGCATAACAGAAAACATAATAGGCAAATTTTCTTTCTGATGAGGGTAGCCTGTGTAGGACAGAAGTTTATATTCCAAGATTGCATTTCTGATTCTAGTTACCTTCTCATCACCTCTGAGATTTCTAAAGATCTCGTCATCACAGCAGTGCTTAGAGATAGGTGGACAGAGATCATAGATTTTTATAAAGGTGAAAGTGTTTCTTGTGTTCTCAGCTTTGCATTCAGAAATGTCTACTTCAACTGATGATCATAGAAACAGAGGTTCACTTGTTTCCACATTAAGGCTTCCCATGTTGTTTACCAGCATATTGATTTTTTTGTTGTTGACACTTAAATTAATTTTCTTTTTAAGCTGATTGCTTAAGAAGCTCAAGGCAGTGCTATTAGAAAATACGACACAAAGACTCTCAAAACATCCTGAAATATTTAATGTGTGCTTTTTTTTTGAATCAAAGGATGCTGTGACAATATGCACTCTTGGAATAGGAACTGCTTTTGGAGAGTCCATTCTGGATAACACTCCTCGCCATGCTACCATTGTTACCAGGGAACATAGTGAGCTCCTTCGAATTGAACAGAAGGACTTCAAAGCACTTTGGGAGGTAAGTTCAGATTTTTTTGGAGTTAATGCAGAAAAAAAGACTTGACCTTGAAAGTATTTGTAATAGAGTATGAAGATATTTATACCATGAGCAAAGTATAATTTTTTTTAAATTAGTTTGCAAAAAAAGGGAAAGTTTTTACTTCTCTTTAGTGCTTCGTATTATGTATGGTTACATACTCCTGTATTTCTTTCTTATGAGTCTCTTGTAATGAAATAACTTCGGTGAAATCTCTGGCAGAATTTATTTGTATACTGCAAGTGTTGCTCTCTTAGCCTTAAACTTGCTTTTATTGCCAGCAATTATGAGAAGAGTCTATTCTTATTATACTCTGAAATTTTAAATTCTTCTTCTTTACTCCTGTCTCATCACCATCTGTAAGGGGTTTAGAATTTGCAGATGGATCAAGATCACTTAAAAATTAACTTACTGATTACATGTGAATTCCCTTAAAATTCCTTTGTGGAGAACATACTGCTGAGGCTCTTCAGTCTGTAGTCTGTGTACTTTGGTATCCATGCAGAGAAGACTTCATTAACATGCTGCTGCAGAAAGTTACTGAACTTGGATCTGTTTGCATTTTTGCAAGCATCACATTTGGTTTGAAAAGTGCTGTGGGGACTGGAAGGCATCCTGTTGACCTGGCCTACACTATTGGCAATTTGTAGTGGCAGCTTGTTTGAAATGGTGACTGTACAAGTGTAGGTGTTGTGCAGAGCTGCCAGGTGCTGTGACAGTGTCCTAAAGTTGCAGGTCTAGGGACACTAACTATAGTTAAGATATAGGTGCTTTTTCTAACATTTTAGTTCAGCTTCTAACTGCAGACAGATTTTTTTTTCTTTCTCCTTTCCTGAGAAAGAGCAGTATTATACTCCAAATAATTGTCCTAAAGCAGTTCTAAAGTCAGTATCAGAAAAAAAGCCAAATCCACAACTATCTACACTGATGGAGGAAAAGGCACTTTGATCACCTGCCTACAAATGTTATCTTGAGCCCAGTTAATGGTGCAGCATGACCAAGGCATGAAATACCACTGTGTGACTGAAACATGCTTGCCATTGAATGCCCTGACAATATCAGATATCATTCTTTGAATTGCATAGCCAGAATTTGTACTGTCTTTTGGCAAGTTCTACAGCTAAATTAAAATGCTACTGAAGTTTTGCGGCAAATTTGAAGGATTTGACAAGGCAATATTTTTTTGCAGTTCACAATTATTTTTTTCACTACAGCAGCTGCAATTTCAGTTTTAGGCCTTGGCATGGAAAGATTAAATATGCCAGTGGTCTCATCTGTTTTAACATATGAAGCACTTGCCAGTAGTCAGAAATTTGGTAATGTAGATAGTGCTTTACAAGATAATGATGGGGAGAATAAATCAAATTTTAGGTTTCTCTGGTAACATTTTTTTAAAAATTCACTTTTAATTGGTATAAGCACTGTCATTTCTGCTATGCATATGAATTTCCTGCTAAGCATTCAGAGATTGTTTTTTCTCTCATCAGGATTATTTGGGGCATGGAGGTTCGCTTTTAAAAATTTTTGACTCTTATATTTAAAGTTGTTTTAAAACAAACATTTCAACATCATTTGCTCTTTAATCACTAATACAGTTTTGATGATTTTTCTGAATTCGTGGATGATAGAAGCTTTTAGGGAAGGTGATATGTGTTAGAAGTAGTGGAGTGATTATAGGCAGCTTTAGCACACACCTTGTGTTACAGCTTTTATGAAGTTGGGCAGTAGAACACGTCACAAATGCTGCAGGTGTCAGTCATAGACCACACTTTAGATTGTGGTGCTTCTTTGCCTTTTGTGCCTTTTTACAGTGAACTTCTCATATATTTTGGTGTGCTTTCTTTCAAGGAGGCTTTCCCTGTGCTCTCAGTGAGTGAAAAATTATTCAATGAAATACAGTTTTTCTGATTGGTCTCAGATATAATAAAGTTGTTCATTTTTTCAAGGTAATATTTATTTCCGTGCAGCCTGCTAATCTCAGAGTCTGCATAAGCTGTAGCTAACATATGATAAACAGAAAAGATTTAAAATAGATAGAAAATGATATAAGAAAATTTTCCCAAAATGTACTAGCAGTAGCACCAGTAGTATATTGTTATTAATATTATTTTTTCCTGAAGAGAAGCAAATACTTTTCTAAAGGGAGACTTTTTATGTTTTGGTTGTGGCATTGTTTTTTCTGCCTTATCCTAAGGTATATCTTTGCTGTGATGAAGTCTGTATGAGGAAACGGTTTGTGTTACATGTCATTCAGATTTTAATTGTGTTTAATGAAAAGCCACACAAAGTCAAGAGTGGATTACAGATATTTAATACATATGGTACCATGGAAAAATGTGGAAGGGCAACAAAGTCAGTTAGCTTCTACAATATCTGGACTGTAAAGAATATCTACTGTGGGCAAATTTCAGCCCTCCACATAATGAGAATTTAATTCATGAAAGAAGTAGCTTATCCAGAAAAAAAAAGTTGAATAATTCCAAAATAATGTAATACTGTAGTATAAGAACAACCTAAATAAATTGTAAGGTTTTTATTCCTAAAATGGTTACTTAAAATGGATTTTATGTATGTAGAATTTTTATGATTAATAATAGAAGTGCAAAACCACAATATATGTTATTTTTTCATTTTTTTGTTTTTCCCCAAGAAATTAATTTTTGGGGACTTTTACTTTATTTCCTTGTTTTGAGGGAAAGAAAAAATCAAAACTCTGTTAACCAAATAGAGATTTTTTGACGTAGTGAGGAAAGAAAATCCAATACTGCAATTTTAAATATTTTTTCTTATTTTTAGATTGTGAATGTAGTCTTGGAAAATGAATCAACAGAAATTGATTCAGTATTGACTTTAATTTACTGTACAACTACTCTGAAATGCTGAGACTAAAATCTATGAAATATCCTTCTTAACACTAAAAATTTGTTAATACTGAAGCCTACTGATATATACAGCAAAGGTATTAATTTCCAAGAGTACTATTGTAGTTTGGTCTATACCTGAAAGATCGAGATAGCTACTACTAAACTGACTTCTTTTTTTTTTCATCAATATTAGTCTGCTAGTTCTATAAATTTAAATATTCTTTGAGGAAAATATAGGATATTCTTTATCAAAAATATAGTAAGATGCCTTCTCTAACACATGCAGCCCCACATTCAGTCAGCCCTTTAAGTACAGAAAGATTTTCTGTGACCTTCATTTCTATCAGTCAGGGGATGCTGGTCAAAACAAATGGCACTGTCCTGATAACAACAATTACCAGTTAAAATGGGCCAGTCTTTTCTCTAATGGCTGTGTCTGTTGAAGTAGCATCCTGGTGGGGAACATCTGTGGATCTTCTCTGCTTACTCATTCTTGGAGACTCGTTGTCTATCAACACTGTTACAGAGGATTAAAGATGATGAAATCTCACATTGAATTCTCACACAGCTGGACACTGTTCCTGATGAAGAACTAGTAGGTTATGGAAATCACTGGTGATGTTCCTTTGTGCACTGATTGTCCCTGGCTTTGGTGTCTGAAGAGCACTAACAAACATGAAAAAAAGTAACTCATTACTGTTTCAACACTGTAGGCTTCCTAGATACTCTATGAATCTGTAGGAAAAAATACTGTTTGTGTTGATGAGGGCTTGTTTTCCTTCCTTAGCGTGTATAAGTGATGGTGGTGCTAGCTACCTCCCCCAAAAAAACTACTTCAAAGCACAAAGGAAAATACATCCAAAAATAAACATGAAAGCAGAGGCTACACATGAGGAGCTCTGGTCACGCACATCCTGTTGGGTCACTACCTTGCTCCACCCCTAATAACTGCATGCTTTTAAACAGAGTAGGAGGGAAATGAATGCATTTGAGCAGTGTGATCATTACAGAAGTTCTCCATAGTTCATTCTCGAGCTTTGTCATTCTATGCAGTCACACACTGATTCAAACTCAGACAGGAAGGGAGTGAATCTGCTGAGAGGTGACTTATTTTTAGAGGCCTTTCCTACCACAGTGTATTACTCAGCCTTCCTTGGATAACTTACAAATAACCAATTTCCTTTTGTGTGGAATGAGACTGTGTTAGAAGTTACTGAACATGCCTTGAGAAACACTTGAGTAAATGAAGAACAGCTATTACTTTGTTATGCAGTGACTTTGGAGAGAGGGAGACTTGGCCCCTGTAAGGTCAGAATGATTTTTTTTTTTTTTAAATTCCTAATCAGCAGCACATACACATCTTGTAAACTGATAAACTGTAGTGTAACTTGCTTCCTGCTTTTGCCCAGCTGCTGTTAATTCCGCAACCCTCAGCAGACTGAACTGCTCTGTGATCCTAGCTTTGGGAGAAGCAGCTTTGTTACTCCCTTTGTTTTCTGTGCACTTTGAGTGCTAGGTTTGAAAGAGCTAGTTTAAAACCAGATCTGTCAGAATAGGAGTTTTACACACCATTTCATTGCAATGCCATGTAGGAAGTACGTGTATGAAAGTGCTGTAGCACTGTTCTGTGGGGTTTCTGAATAAGGCTTAAGTTTGTCAGAATAGGGACCATAGCTCTCCGTATATTTGTATGTAATATCAGTTTGTCACTTTAAGGTATATCCCGCCTCTCATATCAAGATATAATATCATTTTATGCTTCATTTTATGTCCTAGGCAGTAGGAATTATGGAAGCGCTGTAAAAATACATTAATGAAAACAAATATGGAATAATTTTAATTTGCTTTTATCCATTTGGTCATATTGTAAGTGCATTGTTTATCAAAGGTTGTTACTGCATCTTGTGTGGTGTTTTGCAGTGTAATGCAGTAGGCAGCATTTCAGAGAGGCAGCCTTTTCCTTGCCTTAGGCTGTCGGAAAATACATGTTACATTGTTACATGAGAATGTTCTTGCTTCTTTCTCTGGTAGGCTCCTGAATACTTTAATGTGTTTAAGGAGTATTAGAAATCTCACGTAAATGTCAGTACTTTCTAATATACCTTTTTAACAATGAGTATTCCATACCAGAAGTTCTTTCCAGTTCATTTGAGTGAGAGATTAAATTTGATCTGAGAAATGAAATATTGGAAGGGGGGAATCAAAGAAAAAAATCAGATTAATGTCCAGTCCCTAAACTATCACCTTGATTTATGGTGTACCACTCTGCCCGTTTATTGCCCAGTAATCAATTGAAGAAGTCTCTGCCCTGATTTACTGATTTCCCATAGGCAAACATAGTAGAGGTATAAAACTATAGTTAATAAAATACAGAATATTTAGTTTTGCAGGATGGGTGATCATGTGATTTAAAATAGTGAAGTGCTTGGAGACTCACAAAAGTATAAAAAGGTGGTCATGGAACACTCACCTGTCTTTAAGTGGTTCATGTCATTCTCTCCATTGACTGCTCAAATGATTCCTTGATGATTTGTCTCTCTAATGGGATTTTATTTAAGAAATGTAAAAGTGATCAAATTGCGATAGCCTGCATTTTCACTGTACCTGGAACACTGTGTTCACCAACCTCCCAAATAGTCATCTTGTCAGAAAAAGGAAGAATTATTCCGTGTTATCAGATACAGAATACAACACAAAAGAGAGTCCCAGAAGTGATGCCTGGAGAGGCTACCTAGAACAGAGGCTAGACAGAGTTAAAGGATAAAGGTAGGTATTTATTGAAAGGCCACCCAAGATGGACAACATCACGGGTTTTTCGGACAGGTATAAGTTTGGATATTGCCTATCAGACGTTCATTGTCCGAATACAGGACAGGTAATGGAGTCACATTCCCCCAGTTTGCCCCCTACTTCGCTGTTGTTTACATTTTTGGTGCCTGAGAAATTGAGGTGTCCTTGAGTTTCTGGCCTAGAGAGAAATTGTTTTGTCTGAATAAAATGGGAGAACAGTAGCTGACAGTCTGTGGAGTTTTAGAGTTATATACTAAAGCAGTACTAATATGAAAAATAGAAAAGCTAAAATTTAAGGCATTGGAAGGACCCAAGTGTGTGGAATCTGTTGCCTTATGTTGTCAGCAAATCTCAGCTGATAACAAATACAGATTTTTATGCAAAGAAACACAGAGCTGGTGTGAAAGACACTGAAGAATGAAGTGGTGATAGGCAAGACTTTTTTTCCTATAGGAACACATGGAAGGAGGAGGAATATAAAAAATCCGTGTGCCCAGTTTTAGCATATGACAGTAAACACAGAATTGTGTAGATGTGAGCAAAGGTATGAAAATAGCTAACATCCCACCTTCATACTTAGTGTTAAGACTGGGAAAGGATGCAAGTGAGTAGCAGAGAAAGATTCCAGAATTGTTATTATACCAAGAAGAAGTGCCAGATAATGCTCCCAGTTTTGCTGGTATGAATTGAACATATTTCAAGTGAGTACAACACAACTGATTTAATACATGAGGAGCTACATGGGAACAGATTCTGTCCTTTAGTACTGCTGTTACATTGGTTTTGATCATCTTCATAATATGCTTTTACTTTTTCTTCCTCTTGTTTTGCTTTGTCGGACATTCCTAATTTTAACAAGTAATGCTCTGATAGAGCAGATTTAAATGAGCATGAAACAGCATTTAACCCTTGGTAGCCAAACATACATCAGAACCAGCCATGTTTGTCAGCATAGCACCATGGTGACTGTTGCTTTCATTTGGTTGTATTACTCACTTCATATTTTAAGAATAGATGCAGGTTTTGTGAACACTATTTATGACAGTCTATCTCCTAAGGTAACCTTCCTGGCCATTGGCAGTGGAAAAACTTATCTAGGAACAAGATTTTTCATTTCAATAATGCAGCATTTCTCTTGGTGTGATATGTACTGATGAAAGTGTACAAGTGTTTTGGTAGACTCTTGGTGTGATAAATCCTTTGCTAAATAATGGCATTGTGACCGAAAGATTCATAATTGGTAAATGCTCTGTTTCAGATTATTTACTGTGCCATTATTATGATATCCCATATTGTCAGGGAGGCAGAATTCTTGGAGAAGATCCAGTTAGTTTTAACTCTGAGTGTCCCTTTCTTTGTTGTTGTCCTTGGTTTAAGGTGACAGTCACTGGTACTTCAGACGTCTCTTAAGCACCTGAAAATATTGAAAAATAAAAATCTGATTGGAAAGGCCTTGATCTTTCCTCATGTCTCTGCAACAAACTTTCCTGGTGCATGTTCTTGTGTGTCATCCCTACAACTGATTTGCGTCTCAGTCTCCCGGTTTATTTTGAATCTATTTCAAAAGCAGCATTTTGTGACTCTGTCCCTGATCACCATGCAGAGGTGGAATAGAACTGTGTAGATGTGACTTCTCTTAAACCATCCTACTGTGTCATTTCTCTTAGGTGCTATCCTGTATCAGTGCAATAATGACCATCTGCTTGAACCCGCTGTTGAATCCTGTTATACCAGACACTGTGCAAAAATAGATTGTCATTCCTATTTACAGTCCATATAAATGTTTCTGTGTTCATTAGCACTTCAAAAGGTCTTAAATAATATTGCAGAAAGCTTGACTTATTTGAGGTTGTTTCTTGGATAAAAAAGAATCAAAACATCCAAGAAGCATGTCAGTCTCCCTGTTAAATAGTGCTTTTATTGGTTTTGTCATATTTTATCATGGTTAGAGGTAAAGTTGAAAAATATTAATTCATCTGATTTCCAAGAAAATAAAGTATTTTGATTGATTCTTAAAATATTTAAATTACAGAAGAACATCTGAAAACTGAAATGTATACACTTAAGGTCTGCAGGTGTTTTTCAGGCTGCAGTTTTTCTTGGAAGCTTTACTGCCAAGCTTGCACTTTCTATAACCAGCTTTTTTATTAGCACTGAAATGCTTTTCATCCTCAGCAGATTGTATTATTAAATGTGGTATCTCTAAGCATGATGTGCTAAATGGCAAAAACATATATTGCAAAACACAACTGGGAGGCTATGAATATTACTTCAGGAAACAAACTTCTGGTCTTTCATTAGTTCATTTTTATTAAGTAAAAATGTCTTTCAGAAGAACCATTGCATTTGAAGCTTGTAGAATAGATTCTGGCTTTTTTCCCAGACATACTTTTTATTATCAAATATATGCTCATTCTCCTCTGTCACAGAGAGAAAAACAAGCTTAACAGAACTGTATTTTTCAGATTAGTGTGCATGTATAATCTGCTGTGTATCTAATATGTATTGTGTGTATGTGTGCTACAAGGAAAATGTAGATTTGCCTTGTCAAACTTCTATGTCAGATTGTCTGGAGCTTTGGTACTAGCTGTTTGTGGCTAGTGTCCTTATCTGCCTAGAAGTGGATACCAAAGTGATCAGCTGCATAGGGCTTTGCTTACACTTCTCAACTTCTAGATTTAACACAGACCATTCTTAACTGTGGGGTTGTATTTGAATGGGTTATTTCAGAGATGGGCCCTTTCTTATCTTCTGGTTGGTGTTATCATCTCAGTCCTTCTTCTCTTTTCAGATGAGTTGTACTTTTTCTTCCTTACACAAGAGGTTTATCTATTATTACTGTTTGTCTCTAGGTTATTGAGAAAAATAGTAAGCCCTTAAAAGTCTGAGTTTTTTGTTGCTTTACAGCAATTGATGAAAGTGGTGTACTCATCCAAGCAGTTGCTACAGAGAGTGTGCGCTTGCATTCTGCGTTTCAGTGGATGCTTTCTGCTTGTACTATATAATAGGTGAGGCAAATTATCTGATACCACTTCTTGGATCAATGGATATGTTTTAATATTGACATTTTAAAAATCCATTAGCTTAAACCTGCCAGCATTAAAAAAATGTAGAGATCTTTGACAGTGAGTTTTGTGGCAGTGGACAATCTTAAACAGATTAACGGAAGCTAAAAGCAAGACTGTTGTATCATAGTATGTATTATTCCTTTTTATTTCCACAGTCTGGTGTAGTTACAAAATATTTTGTAAAAATATTTTTAAAATGTTGGCTTTCATGTAGCAAGATTAATGAAACATACAAGTCCTATTTAGTGGAATGTAAATTCTTCTATTCTTAGTAAGTACTCCCTTGAATGGGCATTCAGCAACTTAAAAGAAGCTAAACCTCAGACATTATGAATTGTTTAGGGATATGGATTAATAAATGGGTTCAAGAGAAGAGTGCCCTTTGCTTGCATTAGATAGTACAGTTCTCATAGATATCTCTTCCTGGTCATAATTAGAGTTCAGTGATTATTATAAACCTTAGCCTGGTTCCTCCCCACTTTTCATCCATGGTGAAACACTACCATATTGAAATCAATGAGCATTGTGGGATTTCAACCCAGGTAATTACTAATTGCTTTTTTCTCCTTGTGTAATATGTAGTGCAGGCTGGTGGCGGTGGGATTCAATTCTCTTTAGCCTCATCCTTTCTGTAACAGTTTCTACCCACTGACACAGCTGGTATAATGTGAGAGCAAGAGGCTGGAATCACTCAAATGATTTTGTGGCTAAGTAGTTCAGGGGTGCTTAACGCAATGGTCAGCCCAGTACTTGTACTGAGGGAAATCATATCAAAGCCTTATGAACTCTAGGCATCCCTGAGGTACACTTGAAATGGAAGATATAGAAAACTAAGGCCTAAACATGGAATATCACTCCTGTGGCAGAGAATAATAATTACAGGGTGCAGCCTGTCATCTGTGCTGATTATGGCCAGTCCCAGATATCAAGAAAAGGAAGAGATTGAAAAAACCCCAAATAGTCTATGTGCTTGCTCTTGAATCAGTCCTCATTTCAATCTGAGCAGTAAAACTTCAGCAGTTACAGTTCTCAAGGTTAGTGGATATTGCTCAAATTTCATTAGTTCAGTGAGCTACAAAATTCCTAGAAATCTGTTCACCAGGAATGTGAAAGGGTCTGCTGGCCCTCAAAAATGTTTAGATCTCAATGTGATTTATGAAGCAAGATCTGCTTATGGATAAATATTTTTCTTTTGGTGAAGAATTGTTTATGCCACTAATATTGAGGAACACTACATAAGATGTGGTGCCTTTTAAGGCATATATTCCATGTATTTTTGAACTATGCAATGAATTGGATGTTCACAAAATTTGAGTTTTCATCTAGTATTTCTGTTACAGGCTGTTGTTGAAATCACTGGGGTGGCAGAATACATGGATTCGTACCATCAGTCTGGTGTAGCACTTAAGGCTCAGTTTCTTTTTCCTTTAGCACACACCTGATTAGTTATGACTGTTATTTCCTCTAAACTCTGCTTAAAATACTTTCTCAGTTAAATCCCAAGTGAAGAAGTTGAAAGAAAGCTGAAACTCACAAATAACAGTTTACATACTAAATATCTTCTGAATGATCTTTACTTCTGTTACTTTCACATGACATTGATAAAATACTCTTTTCTTTCTAGATGCAGTAAATAGCTTTAAGCCAGGCTTATATAACAGCTGTTTGAGGGTGAAAAATAATAAGCATTTGAAGTGAAACCTTGCTATCCTGCACCTAGTACTTACTGATATAGTTCCACTTGCTGACATTTTAACCTCTAACCATTTCCTGAGTAATTTCTATTTAATTTTGCATACTACCACTCTCTTGACCTTTGAAAAATCTTTTCTGACTACCTCTGCAAACCATTTTCTGAAGTATTAACCAAAATAGACAAACTCTATTCTGTTAATTCCCACAGAACCCTATCCACATATTTCTGAGTGCAGCTTAGTGGAATCAGGTACAATTTTGTTTTAGCGTAATAAAAATATGCATTACAATATGATTTTTGCGTGACCTAATCTTTCAGAAACTGAGTCCTTCAAAGAAGTCATGCTGTTCTGAAAGGACTTTTTATAAAGGAACTTGTTTGAGTAACTTAGTCTTTTATGCTTAATTCTCTCTGGGGATAATGCTGGAGACTCTCAGTACAATTAAGGGAAGATTAAAAGCTCAGTACAGACTTATTTTCTCTTTTCTTCCTTTCTGCCAATACCCTTCAAGCTTCTATCCTCTGGAAGCATAAAACATTTTTCAAATGCCTTTTTTCTTTCTGCTGTCATTTCTCAGTTTTTTGGTATCTGTCTCTTGCACAGATTTATTAATAATGGTTTCTCTTTCTACATTTATCACTTTTGTTCCTGCTAGCATTTAATGGAAGCTTTGTTGTTCTCTGCTTAAGGGTTTATTGGGTGTTTCTCCTTAGATTTATCTGTGACATTTAGATCTTACTAGATAACCAGCAATCATGAGGAAGTAAGGAAATAATTCTTGCACTGTTGAAGGTGGTGAGAACTGTGCTGTCACTTAGAATTTCTTAGCGCATTTGCTCTGCAGAGCTGAAGGAGTGAAATGTAGTAGAAGTGTAGACAATTAAGTCGATCTGTCTGAGTACACTGATGCAGCAGCAGAGTTGATTACTGTACCCATTTTACATAATATGTTATCAAGGAAGAGCTGTACTTCAATCTGAGCACGTAATAGCTGGGGCATTTACTTGTGCTGTTGCTGTGGTATGGTTGAAAGATTATATGTTTTGAGATTACAATAGAAATTCACATCAAAACTTCCACTTTTCTTTCTGTCTGATGTATTTACATACATCTGCCACATGGAGTTGCCTTATAGAGGGTGTTACCTGCATCTGACCTCATATACAAGAAGTACTTGCTGTAATTTTTATTCTAAGAGACAGACTTTACCTATTTTAGCAAGAGAATGTGGATTTTTCTGGCTTTTAAACTTTCTGAATAATTAGTTTGTATTTGACTTTAGAGGTTGGTATATGCTACCAGTCAGCACATAAGTATTGATACTTGAGTGGATTGTTAACTTTGCACACTAAAATAATGGGAAGATGTGAGGCAAAGGAAGTAATGCAAATGCTTCAAGCCCTTGCAATGGCTGGAATACGTATTTTCCTACCACAAGAATTCTCTAAGTCATTGATTTTCCATGGGCATCCATACTGTTAAGCCAAGTATAATTTCAAAATGGTAGGTGAATTTCCTTTCCTGGTATCCATTAACTGGACAAAGTCTTTGGATATGAATTGAGTTAATTTGTATTGAATAAGATGTAATAGTTGTGATATCCTGGAGCAGACCATGAGCTGTATTTTCCTTTCTTGTTTAACAAGATAATTCATACTACTGTTATGAAGTTTCTGCTTTTTAATGTGGGAATGAACAACTCACAAAAAACAATCTCTGAAACTGTTCTGTTGCAAGTAGCAACTGCAGGGAGATGGAGAGGTACTTTATATTTGCCTGTTCTCCTGGGATAGAACAATGGCAAAGCTCACCCTATGTGGTAGTAGTATATGTAAATACAATATCAAGTGTCTAGAAAGAGATAGGTACTTGACTATGATTGACTGTTTATTCTTTCTTGCCCCCAGCTTGTTTAGGTGAAACCAGTCTAATTACACTAATTTCATTGCAATAATGGTCAGTAGAATTTGCCATCCCTGTGGCAAAATGTTGCATGTACTTAGTTTTCTGTGTCTTGCTATGACCAGTACCTGCTATTTCAGTGAAGACTGTAGAAAAACCTTCAAACTGTTTATGTACTGTAAAAAATGGCATCCTGCATAAATAACAGCCTCTCATGCTTCTTCCCCATCAGTCTTCAAGGGTAGGATTAGTTCTGTCCCTTCTTTTGGAACTAAAATGATGTCTTTATTTAATGAGATCTTTATTTCCATTTCTCTGATTTCATGCACTCTCTCCATCTCTCCACCTTGTTTCCACTGAATAGTTATTGGTCTGTATTGTGTGCTCTGTAACGTTTTGTCTTTGTGCATTTTAAATATCCATGCCAAATGTCTTGTGAATGGATGCTGCTTTTAGAGAAACATTTCACAGACAAGTGCATCACATGCTACTAATAAATTTGTTCTGATTTCCCCTCCAGAATTTGTTTTCAGAGTTCATTCTTTGGTTCTTTTGTGAACTGTTTTTGTGACCCTCAGATGATTTCTCTCTGTCCTCAATATTTATATTTATCCCTGTTTGCACTCTATGGTCATGCCTGTTTTGTCATAATTAAAAAAAAATAAAATCTCAAGACTGTTTTTAAATTACCGGAAATGCCATCATGCTTCTTGTGTGACCTCTCTGGAGCACAGAATTATATGACTTAGTCTTTCATATGTATCTGGAACATACCTAATCCAATGTTTACTATTAGTTTTACTTGTTATCATTTGATAATTGTTGAGACAAGAGCATTTTCCCATTGCATTAGGAAGAACCGTCACTAGTTAAGCTTGCACAGATACCTGTACAGAGGTAGAAATGGTGACAGTGGAAGGCATACTGTTGTATACTCCAAATATGTTCAGAATTATTGCTTCCTAGACTTTATTCAGTCTCTAGCTCTATGCCAATGATGTCTCCATTGAATTTTTCCAAATATATCTTTTTCTCTGCATTGCTAATTCCCTAGAGACTTATGTTACATTTATTTTTTGTCCATTTTTTATCTTCTTCTTCTCCAATGTTTTCGTGTTATCAAGTTGTTTGTTCTCTCTTTGAGATTATGAATAAAAAACCCCAAACAAACCAAAACCCAGCTTTTTATCACTTCTTTAGATGTCACCTTTTTTTGTGTTACCATGATTCACTATCTTTTGTTTGCAGTCATTTGGCTAATTGTTAAGTTTCATGACAGTGATTCTACCCAAGGCATTTTCACTTTTTTGAAATGAGCTATGACTATTAAATATTTTACTGATATCCAAATATGTGACAGCTATTGCATTTCTTTCTTCCTCTACTTCAGTGATTAAAAGAAAATAAACCAACAGCAATCCACATAGCCATATTTAAAGCCTCCAACTTCTGTTAAGTCAATTTTGTTGCTTTGCAGGTTTGTTTCTGTTAACTATAAGTGAGGTCTGTCTGATCTAAGTGTACTGCTTCAGTCTTGAAGAATGATTTCCAAGCATTTTTGGGTTTTTGTTAAATTTAAGGAACCTTGTTAAATTTAAGGAACATGGTGCTAGATACAGCCTGGTCTGAGCTGAAGTGGTTATTGGCATCCACGTGCATTGGATGGAAAACTGCAGTTCTGGTATTGTAAAGGTTTACAGAATCATTTGGGAAAATTCACTCTCAAATGAAAGAAGGAAAAGTGTATTGGAAAATAATGTATTGGCCAGAATCTATAATTCCATTTATTTTTCTGTCTTAACCTGTTTTCATTCATCTTATGAGTTATCCCTAGTTGTCCCAGGACAGAATACACCCAGCATAAACTGGTGCAACCTGCATTCTGTTCTCTGGCACATCTGCTAACATTTAAATGAATGAAAATCAAGGTTTTTATTGGCACTGCCTCTCAGTGACCTCTTAGCACTGTTCTGCTACATTTCCCCCTCTATCAATGTGTACATCAGTAAATAAATAAACCCCATAAATTCTGAATGATTCCTTGTCTCAGTGAACAGTGTTGATGACTCTGTATTCTGATAAAGTCTTAATTTCCATGTGTTGCAGATGTGTTCTGGTGTTTGTGGAATATCTCTTTGTGCTCACGTTGTAAGAAAGCTCACCTCTAGCTTCACCTTTTTGCTTCATGTCGCGTCTTGTTTTCCAGTCAAACATTGGCTTGCTGTTTAGTAGTAATTAGTTGAGTTCAGGAAGATAAAGCAGAAATATGGTAATTATACACTGTCTACAGAAGCAGCAACATTCAAAGCATGTGATTTCAATGACCACTACAAATTATTTCCAGTCCTCTTCTGTGCAGAATTTGTGTAAATATTGAAGTGAAAGTATACTAAGCAATTTCATTTTGTCTTCAGAATGAAATTGCTCATCAAAAGTTGGACCATTAATCCTATGCTTCTCCCTGAGACACGGCTGAAGCAAATAACTTGTTTCTGTGTCCTCTCAACAAACCTGATTTTTTGTTGGCCCTCCTGACTGCTATTTATGTTCTCACAGTGCCAGATCTCAAAAATGCAATAATGTTCAACAACTATAGCTGACTTTTCAATAACATTTTAATTGCAGGTCCAGCTCCTCTTTACACTCTTTACTTCTTACTAGTCCATGATTGCTATTTCACCTTTTGCTGCACAATTCTTTGAGAGAACTGCCTTATGCAAATCTTACTGTTGAGATTAGAGAATGGTAGGAACCTGAAATTTATAGAAACTTTTCTGCATAGAAGAGTGAAAAAAATGCATTAAGTATCATGAATTATAATTAAATCTAGGATTATTAAAAACAAGAATGTGTAAAGAATCCCCATTGAAAAGAAGCAGTGTACCTGTCATGTCTAGATTTACTTAACCCAAACTTAGTTGCAGATGAAGAAAGTTACTATGCGTGATGTACAACGATGTACAACCCATGGCAGCTGATCTCTGGATAAGAAACCTATCCCACACTCGTTGTATGAAGTGTTACCTCTTTACCTAGGACATCTGTCTCCATTTGCTAAAACAATTTTTTCCTGCTTTCCTCACCCAAGTTGGATTTTCACGCCATGTCATGTTTAAATAAGGTGTAGTGTGTCTTACAGTGGTCTTTACACACGGACTTTCTGAAGCTGAACATTTTTTTATGAGGCCAGGTCTGTCCATTGGGCAGATTCCCCATTATCAAATGAGGAAGCTCATTCATCTGGCTGGGTTTGAAGGCTATAAAGCTAATTTTATCTCTCTTGGTTATTAAATATACATTTAATGATGATTCAGCATGCTGGAGATACTTTAAGGGAAAATAAGAAATAAAACATTTCTACTATGACATTGCCATGCAGTAAGATTGTTTGTAACTGTCACCTTTATTTAATCTTCAACTTTGATGTGAAGTGAGAAAGGGACTTTTCACAACACTGACACTGAAAAGCAGACATAGATGATCACTTTGAGAGAAGTGAGAAACTATAACACTGTTCTAAGGAAAAACAGAAGGATAAGATATAGGCTTGTGCTTTCTGTATATTCAGCTTTTTCCAGTGATTCATAGAACAGTTTTGTTTAGCCAGTGGATTTTATAGCCTGTGGGACAGCATGTAATCACTCCAATTTTGTTCCTCATCCTTGCTGCTTACATAGCCCACATTGTGGCCTGTGCAGTTTGCAGCTGGAAGAGTACCCTGAATTTTAGGGATCTCTGTATTTCAAATCCCAGTTGAACTTTAATTCTGAAAAAAAGTCTTTTTATTTCTTACAGAGAGATCCTTGAGACGTAGACTAGATTCCTGGAGTTAAAGTGTTCCCACTGATTTCTTTTCCCTAAGAATTATTAGGTCTTCTACTCACTAAAACCATAGTCTGTGCTAAAAATTTTGTTGGCCAGGCTGTGGGGAAAATGTCATAGTGTTAGGTTGGGAAAATGGGGGTTTTGTGTAGTAGACTTAGCCTAATGAAGGACTGATATAAGAAATAGTTGCAAAAGAGGTTTTGCTGGCAGAAATACCATTATCCCTAGGATAATTTGCTGAGGTTAAAATGTAGGGCAAGCTCTGAGCTGGCCTTTGGAAGCTTGTATATTCCCTTATTTTTTTTCCATGTCATGACAGTGGGAGGAATGGGTTGTCAGTGATTAGATAAATTATCAGTACGTTCCTGTGCTCTTCCCTGGGGAAAGCCTAAAGTTGGGCCAGCTCTGCTGTGCAGCTATTGTGATTTCTGGCAGCAGAAAGGCGAGTCATATAAACCTGTCTCGTGGAAGTCATCTTATTGCAATTTTGATCGAGTCATTAAGTTTTACCCTCTTCCTTTTCCTATATGCAAAATGAGAAGACAGTATACATTTGTTTTTTGAAAGTGTTGTTGAATGGCTGAACAAGCCTTTATCATCTAGATGCATCATATGCAACACTTACTTGAGCACAAAGGTTCTCAGCTGAAGAGGTTTCTTTTTACTAAGCTTTCTTGGGACCTCAGCACAAGCAGCTAGGTGCCCTTTCTGTGATGGGCCTCAAACTATGGCTTAAAAATTCTGGAGATCAGCTTAGGGTTTTTCTGTGTGTAGTTTTTACTAGATTTTAGATAGCTCTCTGTTGATCTTTAATAATATTGCTGATCATTTTAACTCCAAAATTCTTCCTGCTTGTTTCAATCTAAAATTTGACATTTTAAACAAATCAGTTACTTGCATAAATAAGCATTCTGGTCTCTTTTTTGGGGTTGTGCGAGCCTCAATTTTTTATGTGCATGTATGTTTGCTTGAAATTGATATGGGCTTTGAATCAATAATAAGTTAGAAATACTTTTAAAAATCTGCTTTGCTTTTCTTTTTTTTGTGAACAACACTCTCTACACAAAACAGTGTTTTGTTCATTCCTTCCCCTCCCACTTCCCCCTCCTCATTAGCTATCTTCCCTTTTTAGTAGGGTTTTAATGTGTTTTTTTTCAGTAGAAGAGTCATGTTTAATTAAAAGTTACTTGCATGTTTTCAATTATAGATGATAATTTCTTTGACTTTACACTCTCAATTGCCCTGAGTAATTTCCTGTAGAAATACATATAATCCATTTGCATGTTTGGAGAATTAGTGTGTTGTTTGCATAGCTTATGTGTAACACTTAAGGAAGCCACTGGAGCTTAGAAAGAACAGATGATGCTTTTTAGTGGCAAACAGTGATATAGTGGGTATTCTTTCTTCTCCTTGCTGAATAGTTACGGAAACAACTTTTTTCACAGAACTGGAAATTAGGTTATCAAGCCAATATGATGTTTCAGTAAAAAATGGGGAGTTAAACAAGTGGGCCAGCAGTAATGTTCCATCCATAAGCGCTTGACATAAGACAGTGCTGATTGGTGTTAATTCCTAACTTCATGGCCTCATATGGTATAGCAGAGAAAATACATATTAACACATCCCAATATGTTAATACATGTCAGAATTTCATTACAGATAAATATGTAGCTTTTAGCTGCTGGGGATAAGGTAGCAGGAGGCTTACATGTTATTGCACCATGTATTAAAAGCACAGGTTTTTTGGTCTACCAGGATGAACCTGTGTGTTCAGTCCAAGTGGAACATAGTATATGATTCTGCTCTCCCAGGTTTAGAAGAGATGAACTCAAACAGGGATAGGTGAAGGAAAGGACTTCAGTGGTAAGGGAGATGGACTATCTGTTTTATATGATAAAAAAGCATGTCTGGGTTAGTCTCGCTGACGTGAAAGCTGATACGGAATTTGCTTGCTGCCTATAAGTACACAAGACCATCATTTGGGGGATGTAAACTGTAACAGGATAGTGCTGTTCTGGAGCAGATGGGTATTAATGCAGCTTGAGTGTTTTGAGTGTACATCGGAAGCTTCTTTGTAACCATCAGAGTGATGAGGTTCCAAACAAACATCTGATGGGAGTTTGGGGACAATATAAATGGTAATGTTTGAAGTGGAGTTGATTTTTTTTTAGAGTGATTCTATGTGTATCTGCAGTAGCAGCTCCAAAGCTTTTTGTTCACCAGATTTAAAGATTCCATTATTTTGGCTAAATAATTTTTCCTAATACAGGGAAGACATACATGAAACCATGGGATCCAAATTTTGTTTCAGTTCTTAGTGAAAAATGTGTCCTTGCAACTGATACTGCCTTCAGAAGTGACAGCACTTTGCACTTTTGTTTGCAACATCCATGTCACTGATTCCACCAACTGTTTTGTTGGTGGAATCCTGTGAGGAAGGTCAACATTGTTCTGCCCTCTCTCATGGAGTGAATCTCCCTGTTTTGGTATTGTAGCATGTTTCTCCACAGAAGGGCAGGAACACTCATAACTGGAGAATTGCTAGTGGAATAGAGCTAGTTTTTTAGGATAGTGTCCTGACATGACAGTTGTGAATTTTAATCCCCAGGGAAGACAAGTGAATGTAAAACTGCGGCTCTTTGGATGAATGCAGTCCTGAGGAGGATTCAAAGACTGATGGAAGTTTAGCAACAACCTCCATCTTTAATGAAACAGAGACTTTCAGTTCTTTGAATGTATAGTGGTAGGCACTTCTCACACAGAGAGACTTCTCAAATTCAAAACCAAAAGATGCTTACTCAGCATTTACAGGTTGCTCTCTGAAGGCCAGAAGGGCGTGGGATTGAAGGTACATCGGCCCCTCAGCATTTCCATTGAGATGACCAGGTGCTGTCAGCTCAGTATTGGGGATACCTTGAAGCTCTTTCTTCACATACCTTCCCTCAGGAGGTTGTCACTTTATCTGGATGCCTTCCTCAGTCATACATTTTATTCCTTATCAACAACACACAAAAAGAGGAGGAAAGCTGGGGAGGCTTGAAGTAGTCTCATGCAGTCCCACACCGAGATCTAAAACTGCCTTTGAACAAATTCTCTGCTAATGATTGTGCTTATGTCTTCGTTACATTCTGTCCCCAAGGTTGTGTGCTCCTGTGGCAGGTGTAAAAATCAGTACATGTATAACCCAGAAAGCATGTTGAAATGGATGTTACCGCATTAGACTTTCATATTAGAGCAAAAACAGTCCTTTGTTTTTAGCATTTTTGTAAAGTAATGAGTTAATTCAGTTTCACTTCCTTTCCTGATTAGGGTGAGACAGTCCATGTAATGTTTTTTAAAAACGAATGCTGATAATAGACACCAAATAGGTCTTTATGAGTGGCTAGAATTTTTCTGCTGTTCAAATAGTGCTAGTGTTCACACAGCACATATTTCTTGTTTAATATTCAGGTATGGCATTTGGTTCTTAAAAACAGAGAGAAATACTTCTGTGATCAGAAAGAGTAGCAGCTAGGAACAGCAGTGGTGTGAGTCATTTTGACAGTGAGCAGACTTGTCAGAATATTCACATTTTCAAGACTAGATGGTCTAAGACATCCGCTTTTTACTAAATATTTTTCAAAGTCCTAATGAAAATTTAAACAGCTGTGTCTCAGGGTGTCTTGAATTGAAAAGATCATGAATTAACAATTGTATTTTACTGCTAAAATAGTAGGTGTTTACTGCAAAGTGCAAATAGTAATAAAAAGATTCAGTCATGTTCTTTGTAATACTTTTAATAGCTGAATTTGCCAATCCCATAGTGTAAAATATGTCAATCCTAAGGCAGGAAGACAGAATTTATAATGAATGCATACACCATAAGAAACTGAAATAATTTTTAAATTAATCAGTTTATATATTAAGTAGCTTTAACATATAAGGCACTTATCTTGCTTTTTTTTCCTTATAAACCCTGTTTGCATTAATTAATTTCACACTGTCCACTTCTTCGGGATAAACTTGAGTTTCACTGTGTGCAACACAATACCTTTGTGTGACAAAGTGAAAATCCCATGATTTTGGCTGGAATGTTGCTGCAATACCCGTTTCTTGCCTGGGGCCATCTGCATAGGAGAATATTCCTTTAACAGAATAAATCATCAGAAGACTATAGCAGACTTACTGGAACCAGTCTTCTGTATCTCTGGCTCTGTTCTTGCCAAAAGTGTTACAGAGGAGGCTCAGTATATAAAAGATTCTATTTGTGTGAGACTACCTGCTTTGCAATGGTTTCAGAAAGAAAAAAAAAATTGCGCTACATTGGCTGGCTCTTTAATTCGGATTGCCAATGATAATGCAGAGTCTATGCTGAAGAAAGGTAGGATACAGAAGCAGAAACATTAGTGCTAATCTGCTGCAGAAAGACGAGATAAATCAGCACAGCTCTCATACATCACTGAGAGAGAAGCTGATTGCAACTTGACCATGTGCCTAAGTGGTCACATCAGCAGCAAGAACGGAGCATGGATAAAAAACCTAAAATGCATCCTTAGGGCTACTTGCTGTGCACGACCTATAATATCACATCAATGTAAGTTTAAGATTTCTTTTTTGTTTGTTTCCTTCTGTTGCAGTTCTTGTTGTTTACAAGAGTATGTTTTTATTTTGCATAGATTTAGGGAAAATGTAGTGGAGTGTAATACTAAGCAGATGATACTTCGATACTGTTTATATCTGTGAATAGTAATGGGCTTATTGCTGTGCATCTCAACATAGTTCTTTCTTTGAAGATGTTTTAATATTTAATCCTGTAAGCCATATTTTGTGAATTGAGTAAGGTTTTGAGTGAGATGATAGTGAGCTCTCCCTTTGTAATTTCTGTCATCTTATGTTTCAGGATGATCTTAAAGACAGAATACCAGAAAAAAAAATACAGTTCTTTCTACTGTGAGAATTTTTGCTTTTTATATATTTTTTTATGTTAAGAAAAGTGCTTATAAAAACTGATTTCTCTGGACCTTTTTATTCATGAATTTAATGCAGATGGTAATTTTCCTACATTTTTTAAAATTTGTGCAATTGTTTAATTTAGTGTCATTTAAGCATCTGCAAAAAGGGAAGGCAGGGATGAGATGAAAACTGAATAAGCATTGATTGCTAGTCTGAAAATTGAATTTTAAAATTTTTTGCGTAAATCTGATTTCAGTTCATTTTTACTAAATTAGATTATCATATTTGAATTGAGGCTACTATACAGCAAACAAATGTGTGAAACTATCCTGGAGAGCACACGTTTCCTGCTGTATCCGACTTTAAAGATGATGTTGATGGTAACTACCCAGGAATCTCCTAACTGCAGAATTCAGAGCAGCATGTTTAAATAATGCATGGGAAAATAAAAAGGAAAGATAGAATTTTACTGTTCAGATGTGAAGGTGATGCTTTGTTCAAAGAGAAAAAAATGTGTATTAAAAGCTATTGATGTGAAATCTCAGGCTGTCTCTCATGGCTTTAGGCAAAAAGGAAGGGAAACCCAAAGCAAGTCTTGCTGTGCAGTTTGAAAGCAAGGGAAATTTGGAAGCATTTATAAAATCCCACCAATATTTCTATATTTATTTGCTTATTTGTAGGGAGAGTGGCTTTAAACAAACTAATTCATAAAATATATAAAAGGAGGTGTGCAAGGCGCTTCATTAATAGGACCTTGAGAAAATATGTATAAAGATATAAAGAGCATCTATTTATTTTATAACATTGTAACTGTGGCCAAATATAATAGCAGGATGCTTAGAAACAGAAGTAGCCTGCGTGAGTGTGTCTACAAATGGTTTATTTTTGTGGCCATTGAAAAATGTAGGAATAGTTGTGTGGCTGTTATTCCCTTCACAGACCAGACCTCAAATATTCAGAGTATTCAGCCAGTTTTTGTGACAGGTATTTTTGTAGGTCTTAGCCAAAATAAATGGTTTATCTGTTAGTAGTTGCAACTTTCCTACAAGATTGATGGATGTAAATAGAGAAGAGGGAAGGTAAAGCTGTATTGCAAAAAGGGTGCTCATTCTTCCCAACAGAATAAATAACCAAACTAGCCAACTGGCAGATGTAGCATGGACCAAGTAGAGAGTTTATTTTTGTACAAATGTGCATATGGATGATCACACAGGCTCTCAGTTGTACTTAGCCCCTGAAGCTGAGGTCCCATTGGGAACTCATAGCTTTAGCAGTCTGACTTAGAAAATAATAAACACAAAAAGAGAGGAAAGCTGTACAGCAACAGGAAGCAAAGAAGAATGGTGATTTCTTTGATCTTGTTATGTCTGTTCTAATATACCCATTGTGGTCTTAAGCTGTAAACTCCATGGCAAAGATTCCTCTGTTTTGTTCTTTGAAATACTCTCTTTACACATGTGACAGAGTAATATAATCAGTCTGGCTCCTCTTAATGGAGCTGGACTTCTGTTGGTAAAATAAAGACATCCTTTTTTTTCTGTCATCTGTGTTCATTGAAACAGCAGAAGATTATTCAGGTTTACAAAGATAACAAAACAAGTAGCTTTCTTTGTCTTGAAGTTATTCTGAAGAGTTAGAAGTCCTATATCTGCTAAGATGATCTATAGTTGTCTTGATGTGATCTTAAAACAAGCATTTGCTTCACTGTGTTTCTGTGAAGTTTCATAATGCAGTAACACTTGAATTAGGTGCTAAATTAATTGTAATGCATATGACAAAATTGAAATTAGGTAACTGCTTTTTAAAAGTTTCCTTTTTAGTTGAAGAGACAAAAAAGTCTGTTGTGGGCTGAATATGATCTTGATGAACTTTCCATTTGTCAAAACAAGACTCACCGTCCTCCTCCAGAGTGAAATTCTGTGTTTGTCAGTCTGTTATGCTGTTTCACTGTTACCTGTTAAAGCTCTTTCACTAGACTGCAACATGGTCTTCATTTTTACTGTCAGTTTTAGTCAATAAATTTATGCTAAGTAGTTTCTTGTGCTTTAAAATGTGCTAATGGGCACTAATCACTGCACTTTCAGAGCTGCAGGGGGCTCCTGATGCCAATTTCAGCATATTGAATTTGCTTCTACTTATGAAATTTAGGAAAACAACATAAAAATATTCTTGTTACGTTTGAGTTCAGTGGAAAAGCTCCTGCCAACCAAAGTTGCCAAGAGAAGGCCTGAAACCTTAAGCAGCATGAGTGCTATGGTGGCTTCACATACAAACAGCAGGCTGTCTTGAGAAACATACAGTCATATGGGTTCAAACTGTATTGATTAAATATAATTTCTTCTAGTTTTCTGGCTACAGACCAGTACATCTTCCACTTGAGGTTGAAAGTCTGACCCCTGTTATCTCTGTTGGTGGCAAAAGAAAGCTGTATTGCCCCAAGAAGAGGCCTTTCAAGTTCCATGATAGTGGAGAGGGCGAACCTCTGTGTTGGTGCAATGAGTATATTGTGTCTCCATCACAAAGCTTATGAAATCTGCTGTCCAGGAAAAGGAATGACATGGCTTTCCATCCTTCTGCTCCTCCTCGTCCTTTTTGGGTTTAGTCACTTCTGATAAAAAGAGGCATAATTTTGCAAGTATCCCAAGAGACCTAAGAACTATAGGTTTTTAGAGCATGCGTAAAAAGCTTCTATCTTTCTATATGCATGCAGGCCTAAGAGCTCATTGATTTGTTCCACAAGTTCAGTAGTCACTAATCCATCTACGGAATTGTGTCTGGAATACTCGCAACCAACTTCTGGCATAAAATGTTAGCTCACAAGCTACAGAGTGTGAAGTAGCCATGATCAACAGCATCAGGTACTGCCAGAAGGATGCTTAGAAGATTGTGATAAATGACTTTGCCCTCAGACAGTGTAGCATATGCTGTGAAGAGAATACATTTGTAACTATTTCAACAAAGTTGAGATCTCTCATCCAAATATCATTGTGTTCTAGGGGAGCAGGGTGTTGCAGTAGAGTCAGACAAGATACCTTTTCTTCATGTAGCTATAGCTAATCTTTATTTTTTGAAGCTGATATTTATATGTTTTTTTAAAAGCATCATGTTTAATTATAATTGGTTAGTAACTTGTTGCTACCCAGTTCATTGGTTAGTAGTTACTAGTGTACATGCTTGCTGAAGAAGATGTTTGAAGATGTTTACTTTTTCTTCGTGGGTATAGGATGGTTCTCTTGGATACAGAATTCTTTGCTCATGGGTACTTGTCAGGCTAGCTGTTAGCTGTACGTAGCCGAAATACCAGACCTGAGCCATGATTTTACAAGGCCTTTCTTTTGTAGGTTTTACCTATATGCAAAAATAGGGAATCTCTGAATGGGGCAAAAAAACTTATCTGTAAATTGACTCTTAAGAGAAATAGTACCAATTACAGCTTTTAAGAAAAACAAGCTATACCTTGATCGGGTCCTCAACCAAATTTTGGAGCCTCTGTTGAAAACCGTTAAAAAAATTATAAGCTACTGAGGAAGATCATACTTGGAAAGGAGTTTCCTTGGTATCTCTCCTAGTTTTCAGATAGTCTTTCCAGCCTTTCTAAATGTTGTCTGTGAAGTGGATGTCTTCCAGAGCACAGTGAACTGCATGGTATCGCACTACTGGGGCGCACAGAACAGTGATCTCAAACAGGTAGCTTCTAAGGACAACCACTCATCTGATATTTCAGTCTTTTTTAAGGAAGATGTATAATAATGAAGGTGTGTTTCAAAAGGGGATCATTCAGACTGATGCCTAAAACTCTGCTATTCAGTGAAAAGAATAGATTCCTGATTAGGGTGACAGTCTTCTGTGGAATTTTGTGAAGCTTTTAACAGTTTTCATTACCTCTGTGATTATCCTGGAAAGTAAATAGTTACGTATTGGGTAACCATATGGGTGATGTGTTAGTGTATTTAAAGAAGATTGCTCAGATGGCTCAGAGCCCGTAGTGGCAATGCCAGGATTTTTATGCACTTAAAATCTAAACAAATAACTACAAGATGGAGGGCGCAATCACTGAAAGGAAGAGTGAGCAATAAAATGTAGAATTCACCTTTACCATCAGTGACAGAGATTAAGGCCATGGGAGAAGTTATAATGTGACTTCTCATACTACATTTGGGTTGTGTCCCAATTAGCTTTCCAGCTTCAGCAGGGAAAGTAGTATGGGGTAGTTGTTCCTTGTTTCCAATCAACAGTACTGAGCTGCCACTGATCTTTTAAAAAGTCCAGGTTTTCACCTTAGTTTTGTATTTCCTCAGTGACTCCAGTTGAACTTCCAGCAGAAGGGATGGAGAATCAGGTTGTACTTTTCACCACAAACCATACAAACCCCATTTCTCAGCATACCAATGTACCATAACAACTTCTTATGATAACAAGGCCATTGAATAACCTGGCATGATTTTCCTTGGACAGATGATGAGTGGTGGGAGGAAGGAAGGAGGCAGAAAGAAAGGTATGAGGTATATTAGAAGGAAAATTCTTGAGGGACTGAGTAATTTCTTCAGGGAGACATTTCCCATATTTTTTGTTCAGTGCTTGAATGCTGCTCATGCAATATCTACAAATATTCTCAGTCTCTTCAAGTGAAAAAGGACCCTGTAATCCAAGTCCACTCACTGAACTGTAGATGTAACCTCACAGAGGGAAAGGAACAGTTTGAAAGACTGACTTCTTCATATTTTAGTCAGGATTTATCATGATCTGTAAAGCACATAATTCTCATAATAGGAAAGCTTCAGTTGTTGTAAACCCTGGCAGTTTTTCATTCGAGAAATACCCAGGGCAGCAAGCCTCTTCTCAGATCAGACAGAGTAGGCTGTTTTATATCAGGAACTGCATTTCCTACTTTGCTTTGTCTGCCAGAAATTCTCTTGCCAGAAACTCTGTCATTTCAGTTTTTATCTGTTTTTGAGGGGAAGTTAGTTAACCATCTCAGTAGCATCACCATCACTACAGAAAAATTTGCAGATAGTGAAAGGCTGTGGAAAACTGATAATTGTACACAAATGCATAATTTTCCCCAGGCCGTGATAAGAGATGATAAAATTGCCAGCTCTGTGTTACAGTGGAGAGGACTGTGGTACAGATCTACTTTAATATTAAAGTAATCTGTGGACAATTCTGAAACAGCAAGGTAGCAAATATGTCTGGTCCACGCCTGTTAATGCTCTTGCTGTATTGGTATACAGTCAATAAACTCTCACAGCCAGTTCCATGTTCTGGTACTGGATCTGTGTCATTGAAGGAACACACATACACTGGCTAGATTTTTTCAATGTCTTAAAAAAAATTAAATGTAATAATGAAAATTTTCATCATTTGGCTACAGGAGTCAGAGCTTTGTCCTTTTCAATTAGATTATATGCACAGACCAGACCGATCTCACTGGGACAGCCATTGCATGCATTTGACAGAGAATTTGACCAAAAGTGTTTGACAACCAAACAAGCTGAAAGATTAAACACACATGAGACAAAAATTTTAATACTATGTGATGAGAGTATTGCTGATTGCTAATTTATTGGTAGGCTGTTAGATGACAGTATTTGAATATAAGTGTGGAGCTGAGCTTGCTGAGACTTGGTATGTAGTCCGAAAATACCCGCATTCAGAGATACCTCTGTTTCATGTGTTGCTTGTTATGTCAAGAATTACTTCTATAGTACATGGCAACATTCCAAATTGTATCTCAGTCAAATGGATTATTCTTCAGGGCAAGGCTTTTCTCAGGAAGAGAATATCCAGGGTCCAGATCTGAAGGGTCTGTTGCAGTTTTACAGAGCTCACCTGAGAAGAATGGTCAATTCTTTTTTTGCTCAAAGTCTGTAATATGTTTGCTGTCTGTGCCAAGAGGCAGTCAGTGAATGTTTGCAAAGGGAGTTTGTAGGTGTGGATTAAAAAACATAAGTGCAGAGAGACTGTGGCAGGGAATAAAATAAAACATGATGTATCACTACTTTTTTTTAAACTTCAAATTCAGATCTGTTGTGTGCTGGTAACTTCATGGCAATGGCGATTAAAATTATTATTATGCTTGTTATATATGGATTATAACCAATTTTTGAAGTGCCTAGCACCTATCCAAAAGGTTCTGTTACATTTTTTGAGCAGTGATGATAGCAGTGGTAGTGGAGTGAGGTGTTGCAAAACAAGACAGGAGTGAAGAGCAGACTTTTTGAAGGAACTTAACCACTGCAAGACTTGCAGAAAGCTGTTAATGCACTCACTTCAAATACAGAGAGCAAGTGATCAGAAATACAAGCCCACTTGTATTCTTCTTATCTGAGAACATTTTTCCCCATTGTATTCAGTCTTGAAAACACTGATGCTGCTTTTCACTCCAATATACTCTCCCTAACTGACTATATTTTTATTCATATATGTACGTAAAGTCCTCCAAATAGTGTAAGCCGAAAAATTCGGTGTAGAAAGAATTTTGTTAAAAACTAGATCTTAGTGTTCCATAGGAGACCAGAGGATCTCTTGGGATTACTGAATAGATGGGAGGAGTTGATTGCCTCAGGCATAGCCCAGGGCCATTAATTACAGCTCGACATTAATTCTTCTGTAATGCCCTGTGCTGATGCCACTGTTCCTGTTACAACACAGAGATAGAAAGCCAGCCGACCTGTGGACTTTGATGGGTTATGTTATTCTTATAATCATTCCTTATATTTCTAAATACTCTTCACCAGAGTGTTCATCAGAGTTTCAGCTTGTAAGCTTCATGTCTTTCCAGAGAGTTAATGTTTCACTTGTTACTCACAGGAAGCCTTTAAATAGCTCTTGAAAACTCTATAGCCTGTGTGCAGTATGCTCTGTGTATTGAATCCTAGGAAAGTAAAATTGATGCAGATACTCTCTAAATATAATCAGTACACCTATTTTCATATCTAGAGAAAATGAAAATTGAACATACGGTTCCCTTACTCTGTGGTTGCCATATAAGGCAAAGTGCGGTCTAAATTCTAAGGACCAAAAACTAAGGATTTAGTTTTTGGATTGTTTTTGAAAAGAAAAAAAAGTACTGAAATTTTAATGAGTTTATTTCAATTCCTAAAGAAATGCTAATAAAGGACAGAATGGTTATAAACCATTTAGAAGCAACTTCCATCATATGCCCTTTACATGCATGCTCATGTTCTCAGCACTGCACAATAAAAGCATTGCTGGACTGATTGTAAAGTGCGGAGGAAAAAGTTCAAGAGCAAGAGACAGCCCCCAGATTAGCAGATCATGTGAACACACATGACTCTAAGCAGCAGAGTTTAGGTAGCAAACAGCAGCTGTGAGTATTTCCAGATTGCTAGACTTGCATGTCTGTTTTAATTATCTTAAAATGTTTTGCTCAAGAAGAAAGTTATTAATCTGACCTTTACCTAGAGTCCTTCTTTGTCAGGGATCCCAAAGTGTTTTACAGATGCAGAGGTTTAGCACTGGCATGTGCATGTCAGCGGGAAAATTAACAGACTGACTGCACCATGGTTGCACAGAACTTTGGCAATGCAGAAATATGACTACTGATGGGCTTCACTACTGCTTTCCCTGAAAGGCCATGCTGCAGTCGGGAAGCCTGAGATACTTTACTCAGCTGAAAATATAGGTGAGTTGACAACACTCATAGCCTGTATGAGAACACTGGTAAATTACTTTAAAAAGAGAAGAAGTGGCAGCTGAACTCTATAATTAGCACTTGCGGTGAAGACCACAAGATGGATTTGTATTGCTGAAATGTGAAATTCCAGCACTACGTTCATTCCAAGAAACAGGGTATAATGTTATTTGAGGGTTGGTACAGGATAACTAACCACTTCCTAAGGTGTGTTTGTTCTCATTATTTACCCAGCTGGACCTTGTTTACTTTATGAATTCAGTATGGATCACAGGAATGTCAGGGTGTATTAAAGCAAAAGAGGATGGACTGGGTATACTAAAATGTCCGGGGTTTATAGAATATATTTGTAGGAGAAGTTGTACTTGAAGTTCTGTAATGGGTATAGGGATTTTTCCCTCTACTTGTATGTTAAATCTCATTGACCTTTGTGCCTATTTCATACCCGTAGTGGGAGTAGAGCCTAAAGCCAATGTTCTTTCATTTTAAAAAGACTAGCTGGAATACTTTTCTGTTCAATTATGTTTGATAATTCTAAGATTTCAGAATGAGTGTTTTAAAATAGTTTATGTTCTTGCTTTTCCTTCCTCTGAATTTGCTCTTACAGTTTGGCTTGCCACTGTGCAGGAGAAGAGATGAGGGAAGGAGGAGGTAGTAGCCCTCTTTGCTGTGCCAATTTTCCCCCTTTCCGCTGGCTCAAAATAAATTCTACACAGTTTACAGGGCTTTCAGAGAAAAAGAGAGGTGGGAGGGAGGAGGGGAAAGAGGAAGAGGACAGGAGAGACAAAGTGAGAATGGGAGGAAACCTTTGCCCTCTGGGGTCATTATGAGGTCAGCATGCATCCATCACCCATATGAAAAACCCTGTAATATAAATTAGACCATTTTAGGGCATAATGAGGATTTACTCTCCTGCAACTGGTACTTGGCTAATAAAGTCTCAATTTAATTTTTCTGTGACCCAGTAGTTTTTAAATACTGAACATGTTAAACTATAATTGATTCAGCAGACAAGTCCCTCAGAGACTTGTGTTTACCAGGTGAATCACAGGAACTGAGTGATGTTCTGATCCTATTGTTCGGTGAAGTTATGGGTGAGGCTGTATCGAGTACCCCCTATTGACCAAAGCAGTCCTGCAGGCAGCTACAGAGAATTGTTCTCAGTGAGTGCATGCCCAGTACTGAAGAATGCATGTGGAATTAGGGGTTTATCTCTTTGTCCCAGAAACCTGGAAGTAGTTTCCTCTGTTATAATTCTTTTTTCTTGACAGATCTCCTGTCTATTAGCTTTAATCGTCTGGGGTCTGGAGTATTCCAGCCTTCTCCAGCCTTCTGTTCCAAAGATTATTCCATAGATAGGAGTCTCTGTAATGGAAAGTACGGATCTCTGTGAACACCTAACATAGCAGAGCTGTGTGTGTTGTACCACTACATACAGAGACAACTGGAAAACATTGGGCTAAACCCCTCCGAAGATTGAAGTGACTTCCTGTTCTCTGTCTCAAATATTTCAGAGAGGTACAAGAAATTCATACGTGCTGTTCTCAAAGAGATATCACAGCAGTTTGATGGTGACTTACTGCTATTTGAATTTATCTGGTTTGAGTTTCCTTTTTCTTTGAAAGGACTTAAACTTTTTTTAAACTTCCTTCCTGATGTTTGTCTTTTTTCCAGATTCCAAAATTAGATCAAGTCACATTTCCTCATGGAACTTCGGCTTCAAGGAGGCATTGAGCTATTGCAGCCCCTAGTCTGGAGGTTCCTGCTCCAGTGGATGACCTGCACTGTCATGCACAATATCCAAAAACAATTGGACAATGGCAAACTTTAAAAGTTAATGCATGTCCTGCTTACTGGCCCATCCCCCTCAGCTTGTGCTTTCTGACACTTGCTTGATGTCACTGAGTCCTTTTTGTTGAAAGTGCTGTTTAGTTCATGACTTGCTTGCTGCATTCTCATTTGACCTGTTAACTGCTAAAGCAAAAAGAGTTATTTTAAGGATTGGCTTGTAAAAGAGAGCATATCTCCTCCCTTCAAAGACCTCTAAAGATTAATATTTGATTAAAATGTGACTGCGGCATTAAAATGGGTGCCCTGTGTCTTTTTACAAATGAATGGCTGGCAAACTTGTGTACTGTCTAGCTTTTAATTGGCAAATCATTCAGTTAGTGCTTCAGGGGAAGTTGCAGGGGAGGACAATGAGTTACATGATTTTTAGATACATTCATTACCACTTTTATTAGAGATAGTCTGAGGATGACTAAATCCCTACATGCATCCACAGATTCAGTTTAAATTTTTTCTCTGGAAATAAATAAGAGGACATGCTCTAAATCATGGAATAAAACCCCAGGTCCTCGTTTGGGCAACCCCATGTCAAAACCAGGTGGCTGGATTTGTGGTCATTCAGTGGTGGCTGTACCTGTGACCCATGCAGGTACTGCGCTGTTCTTTTTGCCTGCCTCTGTTTGCTGCATTCTTTTTAAATTCCAGTGAGTGGATACTGATAAAATCAGCTCTCAGAAAGATTTTGAGTCACAATACCTGTCCATTTTTATGCTCTCATGGATCAGAAAGACAATCAGATGTTTAGATATTACTATATGCTCTACAGGATAGTCTAGGACAGTCCATACAGAGAGGGAAAGTAATGGGTAGACTCAGTGTACAGTTACCTACTGTACTGCAGCAGTGTTAGAAACACTTATCAGTCTGCTGCAGAAAATACCGTGGAATAGGTATCAGGAAAAGGAAAGAAGCACGGCTTGGGTCTTTAATTTTACTTGGAGTTTGAAAGTCTTGATAGTGTTTTGTAAAGAGAAGAGGCTGTCCCATTTGGTGTGTATGAGTTTGATATTGCTACCTTTGCCTCTGTAAGTAGTGTAATCCAATGTAACAGCTCATGAGAATTAAGGTAATTCACAAAAGGGCTCCAGAAACAGCCTCTGACTGTGTCTCTTGTGTCAGTGTGGGACTCCTGCGAAGGTCTTTGACTAATTTTCTTGTCTCAGTAGTTGTGTGCTGACTTTTTATTAGAAACAGAACAGAAGAAAATTAAAGAACAGCAGAAAATTCTAAAACTAAATACCAAAGGGCTGTTGTTATTTCCCAAAGATTCTCTTCCAAACTAGGAAACTTGGTAGAAGTGAGATACCTGGGCCACCTCTTGTTCCTGGATTCTCCCAGCCATGTAGACAGGCAGAGCACTATGAGTGGCAGCTGCAGTCAGTGATTTTTTTTTTTCCCCTTAATGTGCTCCATGATCTGGAAGACAGACAATTGGAAATGATTGATTAATCTGGATATTAATCTTCATATGATTGGAGACAATGAGACATTGCATGAAAATTCAGGGCAGACAGCAGTCAATTGTCATTTGAGCTTTTCTTTCAGTGGAAAAATTATTTTTACTTAGAAGAAAGATCATACAGATAGGTCTTGAGTCACCTTCATGTTATATTTTTCTTTTCTGGCTGATGTTAATTAAGTCACTTCAGTGAGATACTCTAAAATGCTGTATGGAGTAGAGTATATGCAGTATGTACAGATATATGCATCTTTGTTTCCATTGAAAGGCTGCTAAAATTTTATTTCTAAGATGTAAAAGCAACTTTATGTAACAGTGGAAAGAAAAATCAAGTGGTGTGTTGCTTTTTAGAGGCTTGCAGTATGCTTTGGTTACTTTTGTAAATGTCTAACTGGTCTACTGCAGGAAAATGTAGATATTTTCTCATATTACAAGACAGAGGCAAATTTTGTCTCAACCCTTGCCTTGTCCCTTTCTGGCTGTTCTTTCTTGGCTGTGGGGCAGTTTCTAAAAGACTCAGATCTGTTCACAGTAGGGCCCCCTTCCCAATCTTTGCAGACCTGGCCAAGAAGATGACATGTTGGGCACAGGAGTAGGAGCCAGTGGCTGGCAGGGCATGGGCCATTGTTGTGTGGAATGCTGTGTATCGTGGAACCATGGCCAGTAGCCATGGGCTGCAGGGAAGGTGTGAAGGGCTTGGATGTCATCAGGGTTTGCGCTGGCTCTTCAGAAAGGGAATTCTAAGAAAAAGGGCCTGCAAACGGCATAACATCGTGTTGCCACTCAATATCATCAGTGTCTGCTACAGAGTTTTAAAAGTGGGATTATAGGTAATTAGATTGACTACAGGAGGGAGGAAAGAGTGTCCAAGAGGGTTACAAGAGGGTGGTATTGAATAACTACATCCATTACTGGCTTGAACTCCTTGAAAACTACATTAGATGGAGTTGTACCTAATGAAAGCTTAGCGTGTGAGATGTTTCTTGAAGTCGGAATTACTGTGTTAGAGGTGAAAACATTTCAAAAAATGTTTTGTTACAACTTTCATTTATAATTTCAAGGTTAGAAAAAGATGATGCTGCAGTGACTTCTATAGCTAACATGAAAGTCTCGGTTCATTCCTCTACTCTCTTAGGACTTCCTGATTTTAAGCAGTGGCTTTGATTTTACTAATATTGGGGATTTCTATCCCCTCTGAAAAGGACACAGAAAGGCTGGGACTGGGTTTTTCAGTGATTTTCAAGATAGATTTCGGGAAACACATCATAGAAGTGTTTTGAATCTGGCTGGTCCTTACTGTTGCATAGCAGTGTGCCAAGCACAATTGGGCTAGTTGTCATTATCTTTGTAGGGCTGGTCCTCCTGGGAATTTATAGGTTTGGTTATATGGCCTGGTAATGAGACATATGCAATAGTACCTCTTTAACATTAACTACTGGTGCTCAATATCAGCTATACCTATCATGTACTCTTGTAGTTTAAATTGTAATGTTGTGGAACTGTAGCAAAAGCTCAGTAAGAACGTATTTTTTAAACAAATGCACACAGTAGATTGAATTTTTGGTCTAAACAAAGTGTTACTGGTTACTACTCCAGGTATGTTGTGCTGGATTTGGACAGAATGGGGGCCTGTGATGAATATACAGTCCCTGTGATACTGCTGGACAGGAAATTTTTTACTTATAATGCAATTGTAATTAAAATTCCTCCCAGTCTTTCTTTGGTGATTTTCCCATATAGCCAGGAGAGCTTTGTCAGTCTCTGGTTATGCACCCAAGTTCCTGTTTTTGTGCCAGCTTGCTCACCCTTAGCCACACTCCTGTCCTGGGGAGACAGTGCTGGCTCGCCAGACCAGAGTTGCCCTGAACAGCCCAGCACAGTGGCTGAAGTTATGGCTGCTTTTCAGAAGCTGCCACTGACATTAAACGAAGCAGAACTGGCCCAGCACTTACTGCTTTGGAAGAGCCATCCTCTTTGGAAAAAGCATTTTAATTCTGAATAAAACATTGGGTTGGCTTTTAGCTCATGAATAGCACTTTATTCCACTTGAATAAATATCAGTAACGACAAGTAACCACATCATGCCGTGACCTTATGTAAGTGCATGGCAACATTCCAAGTAAATTTTGGCTGTTATTTCCACAAATATGTAGGACAGGCTTTTGTAGGTATTTGATTCCTATTTAGGCAGTGCTTTAACAGATGGGCTGTAAAACAACCTGACAATTATCAAGGCTCCATGGACTGATTAGTTCTGGCTTCAGACACTGACAGTATCTCAGATACTTCCTTCCCAGGCTCCTCCTGGAGACTTTGCATCTTCAAGGACCATGTGACAGATGAATGTTAACAAATGACTGAAGAGCTACAGTTTTACAAAAAGGTTTGGAAAGCAACATTGCTTTGTTAACAAGGAAAGTTCAAGCGATTGAAAATCACTGGAAGACAAATACCTTCTGATCTTACTTTTGTTCTTCACAGTCCATGAGGAAGGGCTGTCTACCAGTGTGTAATCAGGGAAACAAGTTTTCTTCTTCCTCACTGGGCCCATGATCAACCAGTCTGCTTTCTAGTTGGACAACTGAGTGAAATACCTTGGACAACTAAATGAAGCTTCTAATGCTACTGTAAGATCACTCATGGCACTGTCCCAGCTGGTGTTTGCTTGTCCTTGCCATGTGCTGTCATTGCAAAGGTAAACTTGACCATCATGGTTCTACTTTTTAAGACTATGTTGAAATAGGAGGTCATCTTCATTTAATAACCCTCATACTGGAGCTGGAATGTTGGTAAAGATAGATCTTAACCTCACATGGTAGCCCCAAGTTGTCATATGCTTCTAGTGGGATTCTTAAGAGGCACAGCACTTAGGTAAGTGTTTCTGAATGCTTAAATATCATTAAATTGTGTTCCTGGGTTCACTGAACATCATTGCTGTGTAGTTTCTGAAATGCCTAAGTTACTGCTCTAAATGCAGTGTGGTGAAGTCATTCTGGTGCTGTGGGAAATTTTGTACCTTCAGCTTGCTTGCCAGTTAAATAGGACAGGTTGTTTTTGTTGCAGGTGCTTTGTGTAGACTATCACCCAAAACATTAACTTCTGTAAACATACACTCCTGCCAGATTTATCTTGGTATTTTTTATTTAATATAGGGAAAAGCAGATCGAGTTTGGTATTAATGTTTGATGAAAGGCCCTCTCAGTGCTCTGTTGCTATACATTAGTCAAATCCCACATACTTTACTATGCTCTGCCAGGAAGCCCACTGACTCTTCTTATAATATGTAATAGGTGTTATAGCCAGTGATGCAGAGTTTTTTCCATACAGGAGGATTCTCAGCTATTTTTTTCTGCTACCTTGGTAAGACTTGCACCAGTTCTTTCTACAGGGCCAAATGTTGTACATAAAGCAGGAAATTATATACTCTTCTCTTGCTTATTGAGCAGAGAAAAAAATCTGCTTTTAAGACCTAGCTGGGAGAGGTTGCTAGAAATGCCAAGTTTAAAGAGAGAGATCAAGTATAGGAGATGAGAAGGCAACACAAAACTCACTTGAATGTGACAATGAATGTGACAATGAATGCAAAATCTCAACTGAAACACATTTGATGTACTGACATTAAAGGGATTGTACTGAATATATAATCATTGTGGATATATGCAGGGGGTTTTGTATTGTGAAATAAACGAGTGGTTTTTGTACACTGATGGTGATCTCGGGAGAGCTCTAATGATCTAGATTTAAAGAGATACCAACCCAGTTACCAAGAGTACTATGGTAATTGTATGTTCCTGAAGGAATGCAATGCCAGAATAATGCTATGTGTATGTGATCTTTAATCCACGTGTCTTGAAGCATTTTACAAACACTAGGCACTTAATTCAGTAACATTCTGCTGGGCAGTGTTCACAAGCATGGTGAGGCACTAAGTACAGAGATCAAGTTGAAGAGGCCCTTGTGGATAACCCCAGTGCCCACCTGGCCATGCCTGGACTGCAGGTTCTTTCTATTTGCCCTACAGTTTTTTCCTGTCAGGTACTGAGGAGCAGTTGTTTGGCCACCATGCTCCTTAATAGCCAAGTGTCTTGTGCTGCCCATCAGGCTGTTCCAGTGTCTGCAGACTGAACTCTGCCCCCTGTCCTTGCAGGAAGAAAGTATGGTCTGGGATGTGTGGCAAGGGGCCACCACAGAACTGGCCTCTGGATGCTATAGTTGCAGAGGTTTTACCATTCTGCTTCAAAGCATGAGAAGAGAACAGTAAAGGAAGATATCAAACATACTAATTCTCATTAGTAAGCAAAGCCTAACATGTGACGCTGAGTATTGCTGTTTTAAGGGGATACGTCTTTTGTCTTTCAGAAATTTCTAAAGCATACTGATAAATTCAGAGTTGATTCGGGTCAGGCTCTTAGTAGCATTTTCTGCTATAGACAGAACCATTTTAGGAGTTCTTTGTATGCATGTGTGTTACTGTTCTTTTTGCTGTTTGAGGCTGTAGTAAGATAACTAGATAAAACAGCTCTGTGAAGGTTAGAGAATAGGCAATCAAATTGTCTACTGGGACTGCTGCTCCAACAAAGAGTGTCAGTTGAGTACTAAGTCTTGTCTGTTTCAGCTTTCATCTTCTGGTAGCTTGAAACAGCTTTACTGGCCACCATCATCCTTCTGCTACTAGTATACGCCCTGAAAGCGTCTCCTGAGTTATATCTCTATTGCTGTAGCTAACCTGATATATGAGCATTATTTGAGTTTTACACCTCTTGACAAAAAGTCACACTGGCCTGAAGCTGGAGTAACACATTGGTGCATCAGACCCTTAGAGTTTCTGTTTTGAGGCAGGGCAGATCAGCAGGTCTATGCTGGCAGCATTGGTGTTGTTTGGCATCTTGATAACATCTGCCCTTTTTTACTGACTTCTTTATTATACAGACACCTTTGAAACACTTGCAGCAATTTTCCTTTTTTAGGAGACTAGATTTTTTCCATGCTACTGCTAAAAAATAGTTCCCTGTCAAGTATTCAGGCATTAGAACTTGTTCTTCTTGTCTGGATTTTCCCACTGTTTCTGTTTGCAGGAAGGATTCTATCTGAAGCTAACACTGCTGATGCTTGCTGGGCAGTGTAGTCATCCAATAGATCTGGAGGCCTGTTCACACTGCTTTTTCTGATCATGTCTGTAATAGCTGTCAAGTTTGCTAAACTTATAGGATGCCACTGATGTGACTTTTTGATTTATGATTTTGCCATGAGGAAACACCACTAGGTATTTTCCAAGACAATGTCATTCTTATTTCGTAGAGTTTTTGTTTACTTCTTTTGGAACCTGTGATTTCCTGAAGTTTAGAGGTGAAAACAATTTCTGAAATTGCTGTGTGGTTATTCTGTAGCACAAAGGATGTGGTGGGGACCTTTAAAGTCCTGTGCATATCTGTGTTCCCTCTGGGTATGGTGCTGAAACAGAGCCTGGAAGTAGAAGAGGGCTAGGACACAGCTGGAATGTAAGCTGTCTCCAAGTAGCCCTTCCTAAGGATGAAATTTCCCACTGCAGAAATTACAAGAAATCTGCTAAAGGCTACAGTGTAGTCAGACATCACATATCCCAGTTTGTACTGGTTTTGTTTCAAGTGTCAATTATTGTGAGTGAATGGCATACTTGGGAATGTGGCAGTGATCTCATGAGATTTAGTCTTCAATGCTAGCTAGTGGACAATGGGTCTTTTTTATCTGAACATGGATGATCATTAGTGGATGAATCATTTGTACTGGAACAGATCAGCAAATGCAAATCAGCATTGCTGAAGCCAGTGACACTGTTAATTGAAGTCAGCTGGGCATCCATTCACACACAGGTGAATATAATGAACTTCAACTCCGTAGGAGATATGCAAAGGATAATCTTCTACAACAGACAGAGATTACAGTGCCAATTTCATCTAAGAGATACCAAGATTTTCACAAAAGTCTGAAGTTTTTGAAACTGAAGAGACAATATAATGCTAAAATCATGTTCTGTGATTTTCCCTAAACAAGGAGTTAGCAGTATGTAGGGAAATACTTGTAAATTGGAAACCAGCCAATTAAATGTTAGGCATATATGTACAGTTTCCTCATTGTATGACACTGAATTCCCCTCAGTACTATCAAAGGAAAGCAAGATCAGATAAACAGCATTTAACATGTGAAAAAATAGTTATATTAAATGGAAAAAAAAATTCTTGCCTTATTTTCCATGTGTTTGATTTTTATTACAATATGTTTTGTAAAACTTGTCTCTAATGTAGTTCTAAAGTTTTAAGATACCAGAAGAATTACATGAAGTGGATTTACATGTAAAGACAGCTTTTTCTCTCTTAATAAAACCTTCCTTACAGGCAGTTCTGTAGTTACACTTGTGGCTTGGTGGTTAATGCCTTGTTCTCATATGCAAGTCAGTTGATTCCTCTGGTGCCTCGTAATACTCAGGAACCGTGGACTCTTGCAGTGTGACTCATGCTGTCGCTTATTTTACAGTGTATTCTATATAAAGATTTTCTTTGAACGGTGAGTGGATACGCAGGATCAAAGTGACAATAACAAGCTTTGTCTGTCTTGCTTCACAACGGAGAAAGAGCCCTACAAAAATAGACTGAAGTGTAGGATGTTGCAAATTAGGTAGCCCTCCAATTAAGACATCTGGCTCTAGTATTACCAGTGGCCTCGTCTTGTCTTCTAGAGGGACTGAAAGTCTCATCCCAGTATGGCAATACACTTGCTTCAAAAATCATTCTTCTGCTGTCAGGAAAAGGATGAAGTATATCAGATAACCTCAATAAACCTGCTCTTCTTCTATCAGGAGTGCAGAAGAATGCTTGTTTATATTTTCCACCACTGCAACAGCAGGTGATAGCAGTGCATTCCAAGCTAGAGCTGCCTGGTTTTAGTGCTCAGCACCTTCAATACCAGAGTCCACAAAAACTTGAAAAGTCACACCTTTAGGACATCTATGCATGGTTTTAATGAAAACACTTAGAAGAACTGTTAATTATAAGAATTGAAATTGCCAAATTAACTTGGAATATAAATATAATCACAAACAGTGAAAACAATCAAAGAGTTTTTCTATGAGTGGAAGGGATGAAAAAGCTTATTTCCTTTTCCTTTTTGCTCTTTTCTTTTAACTATACCATAGCTTCCACAATGTATGAGTTTGATAGTAGACAATGTATGTGGTGTTTGGAGTTACACCTGTGAGGATTAGCCAGCTGGCTGTTAGTCAGTGAAATGGGATGTCTGAGAGTGCTGCCCTCTTTTCTTTTCCCTTAGTAGTGACACTTTATTTGGGACCTCTCTCCTGTTACTAATTTCTATTTGGCTTCTAGGGCCCTATTTGAACCCTGTCTCAAATTTGGTTAATGTTTTTTCCACTGAAATCAGAAGAGTTTCTGTGAAGAATGAGGGAAAGGGAGGAATTGCCTGCTAGATAAAATATTTGCATTTTGTTGGGAAAGTAGAGAAGCAGAACAGAGTCTGTACCCATGCCTGGCTGAGTACAGGAGGTCTGACTCATAGTGGTCACAGTTATAATAGAAGTAACATTAAAGTTTGTTTGGGTATGCTTTTAATGAGAAGGCTGGGAAAATCCTAAGAAACTTGTCACTGTAAAAGAAGTGGACAAGATGCTTTCTCCTCTCAGCTGCCACTGCACAGCTGGATTCACAATTATTTACTGCATTCTCCTAGCAAGACTTTTTGCAAAGAATTTTGTATTGCCTGTGTTGAATTTCCAAAATCTACAGTCTTAACCCATTTGTCTTCGTATGATAAAATACAGAAATGACATAAAATCATAGTGCAGTAATATCACACACTGTTACTTTTCCTCCTTTACTGAAAACCGGTTTAGTTTGCTCTCCATGTAAGAACTGTGCATTTATCTAGTACTGCTGTTTGCTTTGGGTAAATATTATCCCTTGTAATAGATCATTTCCAATTGGTTCAGAACAAGAACAGCCAGGGCTCATGAGAACCAAGTGGTGGGGACTCCCTGGTACAGCCTGATGTATTTAATACTGTTTGTTCATCCTTTAAATGAACAAATGAAACATTATTCCATAAGGTATAAGCAGGAAATACAAAGATACATAAGAAGTGAACAATTGAAAACAGTGGACTGAAAAGATGTCTTACTTCCATAATTGATGACCTGCTACTGTATGCCCTGACATCATGAAATCTATCCATCTAGTGGTTAGGTTGAGATTTTGATATTGTAGTGAAATTATTTTTAGAAATGTGCAAGGGGAAACACAGAAGAAATGGCTATTTGCTGCAGTGGAATGGAAACATAAAAGTTCAGAAAAATTGTATCAGTTCCTGATAAGTTGTCTATTAAATAGGTAACTTTTAAAACCAAATGTAAATTTTAGAATACATTTCTAAAAGCCAGATCTTTCAGAATGACAACCTAAATGCCACAGGTGTTTCACTCAGAGCATCTTTTAGCAGTTTGACAGAAGTTGTCTTGGTGCAAGAATCACCTTTTCACATTGCTCTTCTGATGGGGAATATGCTTCCTAAATTTCCTCAAAGAAAAGCTGTGTTGTTACACGTGTAGTACATGGCTAAGCTTGAAGGTCTGTCAGTGAATCTTCAGCAACCTCCTTTCTCTTTTTCCTATAGTTGAATGTTTACAGTCTTCCATCATCATCATCATCATTTGTGTAGTCCTATGTCAACTTAAAAGCTGTGGATCTTTCAGTCTCATTATATCTAGTTAAAACTCTGTCTGGGACATGGTTGACTCCATTTTTTTTATTAGCTGCATCCCTTTGTGGTGGTGCAGTTCAGTGCAAGCCTGTAACAAATAGATGGGAAAGAATTTCCTAAGGCATTTTTGTTTCAGCCTTTGGAGGTCTGTCCTACAATGAATGCCAAAGCTGTGAACTTCTTGTTCTCAGTTAGCTCATGTTCTGACATAATCATACTTGCTTTATGTGGAGAAGAATCCCTGGTGAAACATTCTCATCTTGGATTTAGTTAAATTGTGCCATTCTGCATCTTTTATGCTGTGTCACTTGCCTGCTTGCATCCTGCCCGTAACTGCACTCTAGACATTTCTATTTAGGAGGAGGAAGAGACATGATCTGACCTTTTATTTTGTGTGTAGAAAGAACTTAGCAAAGCTGGACCCCCAGTTAAGCTGATTTTGGGACTCTACTTGACAAAGGAGGAGACTGATAAAATGTTATGCTGTTCTCTGTTCACCCTCTTTCTTTTTCTGGAAAGATTATTATTCACTTTAGTTCTGTAGTTAACCGTTCATTATCATATGTGTCAGTTTCATTGTTCCTCTTGTTTCATTTTTCTCTTTTAGTCGTGTGTTCAGCCTTAAAATCTTCTTTTTTTTTCACTAAAGAAATTTTTTTTTCACTTAAGAAATTCTACAGTGCATCTCCATTACTGTGCCCCACTGTATATCTCAAATGCTGCTTTAATCTTGATGATGAATAACATGACAGATTGTAGGTAGGTAGGATGAAAACTGATAACGAGGAATGAAAATCAAGTTTACAGGTTTTTTTAATAATTATATATTGTACTGTGGAGGAAACATCCATTCAGAAAATGAAATCAATAGAAAACAAAAGCTTTTTAATACAAAATCACTCCCCACACTGAAGTGTCAGCTAGTAAGACTAGGCTATATACTTGATGCCCAACTCAATTGGAAAAAATCCAATTTGAGTAATTTTTAAATGGTAACTAGAAAGATTTTGATTTTTCTTTTTTTTACGCAACTGAAATTAATCTACGAGAATGTTTCATCATTTCTTTACCAAGTCACTCTTCAGAATCACAGAGTAGTTTGGACTCTGCCTAGTGTATAGTGTTTTAATCTTTTAAAACTCACATACTATATTTTCTTCTGATTTTTCTTTATAATATACATCCCAGAGCCACATCATGAAAACTATCGCAAACATTTAGGATGCCTTAATGTGGAAAATAGAGATTAAGCTTGTGATTGTATAATTGGCACAGACTTGTTGATTTATGTGCTGTTCATCTCAATCTGCATAATCTTTAAACCTAAACTATTGCAACACCAGCCAAATTTAAGGAGCCAATCTTCTACCTGTCGTGGAATTGCATACCTGTTTCTAAGACATCAACAGATAGGACAAGAGCACACAGTCTTAAGCTGCACCAGGGGAGGTTTAGCTTGAACATTAGGAGGAAATTCTTCACCCAGAAAAGGTTATTGAGCACTGGAACAAGCTGCCCAGAGCACTGATGGAGTCACTGTCCCTAGGGGTATTTAAGGAAAGACTTGGTGTAGTGCTTGGTGCTGTCTAGTTGACAAGGTGGTGTTAGGTCATAGGTTGGAATTGATGATCTCAAAGGTCTTCTCCAACCTAGTTGTTTCTGTCACTCTGTGAACTGCTTCTTCAGTGGCAAAAAGAGAGAGGAGAGAGTTTGTTTACTAGACATACCCATAAGCCACTTCACATTCTCTTTTTTTATCCTTTTCTTCATCGTGTGCCCTCTTCCTTCAAGTAGTCTCTTCACTCCCTGCGACAACTCCAGTGGATTGAAGGAGTCTATTTAGGCTGTGTATTGCACTCCCTCCTCCTTTCCACACATTTTCACTCCTTTCCTTCTTATTTCTTGTTATTTTTTCTTCCTTTTCTAACATTTAACTTCCCGTGAGACTTTCTTCCTTCTTTCACATCCCTGCGTGCCTCCATTCCTCACTGTTCCCTCTTGTCATGAGGTTTGTAAATGTTTCTAGGGCTAAGCTGAAGTGAATACTGGTACTTTATTTTTTTGCCTAAGGAAAGAGTTGTTCAACAAACAGTCACAGTAGGACTCCAGGTTAGAGCTGCAGAACAGCGTTTGTGGGCGGGCTTTTTCAGTCTTGCTGAGGGTCTGGCAGCAAAATAAATTGTCTTATGATTTGAGGAAATCACTTGCACTGACTTGAGCCTGTAGGAAAAACCTTGGAAACTGCCCCATCCGAATAAGGCTGTTGCACTGCAGTTTGTTAATGCCTTTTACCTGATCCTTACGTTACGGCACAGCTGAATCACTGTTACTAATGTTGGCACTTCAGTTGGATAAAATCAGTCATTCCCATCTAATACGTTTTGAAATCTTCAGACAAGATGCTGTTGTACAAAAAGAGACTATGTTTAACAGACTGTTTAGAGGTCTTTTACAGGGAACTTCAGACATGAGAACCATGAGATGTTGGACTGTAAATGTGGGCATAAAACCATGTAACTGAACACTGTGTTACAAAATAGCTGAAACATTATTGTGAACCCCTGTGGGGAAGTACCACGGGCAGCATTTTTTATAGGACAGTGTGCATGAAAGGGACTCCAGATTTGAGCAGCTTTGACCCATGAGAGGTTTATGCTGACAAGGTAATTCCAGTGGTGCCATTGCAAGAACTGCTGGATGAATTGGAGGCCCAGGTAGTTTGGGTTCCTGTTAGGTGATATAAGTCTGATTGTGAGTGATTTTCTATCAGAATACATGCTTTTCTATCCACTGGAAGGAATAGACTGTGTCCAATCATACTTCCTAAAAAATAATAGTTTACTTTGTCTTGACATTTTCACCTCTTACTTTGTATTGTACTTGCTTTGATTTCTCTGCAGTGTTCCTGAGTGAGCTGCACAAACTGCTTGTAAAGCAGCTCACAGTGTAATCAAATGTTATTTAAAAAGCTTTGAAGAAAGATGAATGTTATAAGGGAAATTGTATGTTTACTTATTTACATTTACTAAATATCCTCATTATTGTTATGCACAATTGAACAGAAACAATCAGTTTGGAGATTTATCCATCAGAAGGAAGCCTTTGATGTTAGATGAGTATTGGAGGTTGATTCATTTCTTGAGAAGCAAAAGCAGTGTTAGATTAACCCTACTGAACTACTTAAGAGGTTTATATTGATTGTAGAGGAATTAATATTTAACCCAGAATTTCCTTCCAGATGAAAAAAATTTCCAGACTAACATACTTGTGTGTTCAGAGATGATAAATATAAAAAGTAGAGTTATAGATCAGCTCACTGGCTTTTTCTTTACTTGTTTCAAATCTCCTTTTAAAAATATTTATAATGGGAGTGTAGAAAATAAACTGTTTATAACCATGAATAAAGCCACTGCTGTGCACAGTGATCATACGGCCAATGTGTCACTTAAGTTGCACTTAAAACCGATTTTTAAGACTTAACTACTGCAGAGACCTTGTGGTGACCTTTCAGAATTTTACTACAGAGGAGGGTGACTTCAGCCCACTGTCAGAGCACAGCCTGAACTAGGTTTCCTGTTTATCTCAGCAGCACACACCTAGTTTCTCAGTTTCTCAGTTTTTCAGATGAAGTCTGTTTCTAACATTCATGCAAAGATGTGTTGGTCATATGTATCAGGCCTTCTGTATTTTCAAGGTGACAGTCCCAGGGTGGAACAGGATCTTGGTTTAGAGGTTCTTGCTGTCTTCTTACTAATTACACGGAATCCTTGCTTTTTGCTTGCTTTGGAGGCTATGTGATCAGAAACAAGACACGTTGCCACAATTACAGAACTTACTGTTCTGTCAAACCACTTTGCAAACCCAAATATCTCTCTTTTATGACCTTTTGTCTCAGCTGAAGCTCTGCTCCAGAAAAATGCTGAAGATCAGTCAGGGGTGCACACAATATAGAAGAAACCCTGTAACAGGCAGCCTGTAGCTGCCCAGCTGAGGAACTGAACAAAACCAGTGTCATCCTGTGTTTGTGAGTCTCCTATTACCTGTCTTGCAAACTGAGATCATCTGAAAGAGCACATCTTTGCTTCTCTGCTCATCATAGTAGTGTATGTGAAAATAAGAGGTATGACTGTCTGAAGGTAAAAGGAAGTATTTTGCACCTGGAACTTCAGGAAATTGTTCTTCCTCTTGTGCATGACCCAGGAAATGATTCTAGGCTTGGCTTGATCTAGATTCTTTTAACATAAGTTTAAAGGTTGGCTAAAGTGGTAAGAAAAATTATGTCAAAACAGCACATTTTTTTCTTAGTTGTTCTGTTCTCTTTTTTTGAGATGGATCTGCTGGCTTTGCTAATAAAGATGCAGGTTTACAGTTCTTAGTTTTGCAGAACCGTTTGAAGAGGAATGAGGTTCTGTTCTGTCACTGCATTGTTCAGCAAATTCCAGCTTAGGTGTGATTTGCTGCTTCTCTCCTACATGTGATTATGCAAAAGGAAGAAAGGAGAGCACAGCTTTATTTTATGATCTTGTATTGAGTTTGGAGCACTGTCAGTGACATCATCATTTGATTTTAAACGTATCACAGTGAAAAAGTAAATACAGAAATGTAAAAGGCTCTTTTTCAGCCACTTGCAAAAACTTGAACTTTATGTTAAAGGCAGTTAAGTATTTTTTCCTGTAAATACAGTATCTATTCTATGCTTACACAATTGAAGTAAAAGAAAACACATAAATCAGATGGACTATTTGTTCTTAATTTGGTTTTTTGTCTTTTTTAAGTTGTCTTTCCCACCCCTCCCAACCAAGTCCTGTTTCCACCCAAGTGCATTTCCTAAGTGAATTTCTCTAGGAGACAGAATTGGAGAGCTTTATGATGGCATTCCTATATTTAAATTAGGTGGAGCAGAATAGGCTGTGTAATTTGCTTAATCAGTGCTCATGCTCTAATTTCCTTGGATGTGATTTTTTGCAGTGCAGTCTTATCTTTGGCTTTCTATCTGGTAGCCAAGTCTGCTATTTGGCATGATTTCAGAGAGTTGGATGCATTTTTCTTCTTGACGAAATATCAAGGGGATTCTGTGATAAAGCAAATTCTGCACACAGAGCTTTTCAAGCATGATAAATTGATTTAGGTGGGAATGTGACAGAAAAATACATGCCTCCAAAATAAAGAAATGGACTAAAATAAAGCGTAGTTGATTAGAGCTATGCAGAAACGTTCTGAAGCTGGTAAATAGGTAAATAGCTGGAGAAGATGCAGATTGATCTGCTGTTACATAAACTGTACCTATTCTAGGATCAGGATTCAGCAGTTTTGGTACAGGCATTTCCTGTATTTATTTTTTCTGAACATGACTAAGTAGTGCTTCACTTCTGCTATTTCAGACCATGTCTATCACATTTTAATGGCTTGATAGACTGATGTATACAAAACAGACTGTTTCTTTTCAGTAAGTTGTGGTGAAATCTTCACATGGCTTATTTTCTATTTTTCTATTTTTCTATTTTTCTAATACATCTTTGTGTTTTCCTTTGTAATACCTCAGTTCTATTCTCTTACCTGTGCTGTCAGTGGGAGCAAGTGTTTTTAATCTGATGGCGACAAAGGTGGACATTTAGCAGTAGGCAGCTTACTTGGTGTTCTAGAGTGAAAAACTGGCTTCAAACAATGATTTTTTTATCTAGTATTAGACAGCGTGGGTTAGGTCCTTTTTGTGATATCCAGTTAAGTGACATTGACCTGAAACATGTGGAAATTTTCTGATTGAGCTTGCTTTGAAGAAATACACTTGGTAATTTGTAAACATGCTAAAAAGACGGTATCTGAAATCAGAATTAGGCTGAGTCTGCTGTGAGTCTCAGCACATACTATTGGGCAAAAGCAAAGGTGTTTTTTGTTTTCTCCTTTGTAACAAGATAGAGATAAAAAAACAACTATCAGTATGATAATCAATCTGGGGTGGGTTTTTTTGTGAAAATCTGTAAGAACATTAGGCACTTTCTTTTGGAAGACACTAACAGATAGCAGGCCGATGTCCTGCCGTCAGTTCAGTGAAGACCAGAGTATCAGATCTAATTGCAAGAGTCTGGATTTTGAAGCAGCAATGTGTGCTTGATTTTATGAGTGAAAAGAGGGTCCAAAAATTTTCATGGGCTCTTTCTTTCAGGGGCTTCTCTCCTTGTTGTTCTGGTGAAAAGAGAAGAAAGTGTACCATGGGAGGGGTGCACCCTTGTGAGTAATGCTCACGAGGGAGGTGGTTCACTGCCAACTTAGAGGAAGAATGGAGTTGTACTGAGAGCATCAGTGATCAATTATTTATTGTCAAAAGAAAACAGAGATGCTGGCTCACATTTTCAAGCTACAGCATATATTCCCCAAGAGAAACCATTGCAGAAGTATTGACAGCTAGTACAGGAGTATTGCAGAACTCAGACAATAGTCACAATAAGAGCATCTGATGAAGTAATTACACAAAGTTTTGAAAAATGCATGGAAAGGTCACCTTGATGTTTGGCTTAGGACTTCAATACCTGAAAATAATTATTTTGTGTTACTCCCAAGTTGGCAAGTTAGGCAGACTTTGCTTTGTCACCTTCTCTGCTGCTAGTTAGGGGTAGGCAGAAAAGGAGGCAGCAGAAATGGTGAAAAATGACACTGTGATTGAGATTGAGAATAGGGGAGAAAGAGATGATGGGAGAAAAAGAAAGATGATGTATTGAACCAAGCACCTTTTGAGGTCTACAAAACTGTCTCCAGTATTACAAGGCACTTAATTCCTAGTATCTGGCCACAGATTCCTAATATCTGTAGATTCACATTCCCCGTGACATAGGGAAGCATTAAAGCCTGAGTCCCTAGTGCTACAAACCATCACTGCCTGGGTCCTTGTTTCACAGCCCTTATTGGCCAACTGCAGAACTGCTGCCCTTTGGGTAGTATTTGGTGTAGAACCTGTGTTCAGATCTTTATACCCAGGGGACCTCCCCTTCATCAGTTCTGTGTCTTTCCTGTTAGAGTGCTGGGGTTTTGGTACACAATGAACACTAGAAAGTACATCTTGGGTACACAAGAAAGACTCATCTATATTCTTTACATGTACCTGGCTTATTCTGGAATGTTTGTAAACAGGTATTAGCTCTTGCAGCAGAACAGAGGGGACTAACCACAAAGACCAAAGACATATTTTATGTACCTTCTGTATGCCAGAAGCTTTTTTTCAGGAGTTTAGAGATAGCTTGTATCAGAACTATAGTAATTGCCTTTCTAAGCATTAACATATAAAATATACCTAATTATGTTCACAGAGTTGAGGAAAACCTATTGTAGTCATGAAAGCCTATGAGACAAACTGCAGCTAACTACAAATAAAGCTTTAATTTGAGCATGCAGAGAAACACACTGAAAAACCTGGCAACGAGTGGCCTTAGAAACCATTCCTTCACAGCACCTTCCCAGTAGGGCAAGTGCATGATTCTGTTTCTTCCTTTTCTCCTCTCCCCAACTGTTTCTTGTCAGCAGTCTTCTTTGCTTTAGGCCATAGCAGTAGCTGAAAAGGTCAAAACGTGTTAATTTTCACTGTTGCATGGGTATGAGACAGTCAGCAACTGGAAAAAAACACTGTCATCATTACTCATGCTGTCAGATTAGATGTAGGAATTGTCTGTTATTTAAGCTGTTGCATGATTGAGTTTATAAATTGGTAGAAATCTGAAGACAGAGTGAATAGGTCATTGAATGTAGCTTTAAAAACTACTGTCATGTTGGATTTACAAAACTTGAAGACTACTGGTAATAAACAAGCATATGATGATTTGGTAATTGTTGCTGTCTTTCATAAGAAAAGCCTTTCCAGACTTCATACCACCTGTGGAATACATTTTCAAAAGCCTTTTGTAAATATCTAGTCTGTTAATCTTCAAGATTATTTCAAATGCCACCTATGAATATAATTTAACTTACTGAATTTTATTTTCATTTATAGACAGTACGGTAACAAGATAGGTCTCATTATCTCAGCTTTCAGCGATCTCATGCATGGAACTTTATTATTCCATCTGATAATGACAAATCTTTATGCAATTACTCAGGTCTGTCTTCACATGCTTAGGTTTCCCAGCAAACAGTGTTTCCCTGACTCCTTGAAATAAGTTTCCCTTGACATTTAATTTGGCTGATGAGGTGACACAAGTTTAGGCATAAATTATACCTTTTATGTCAGCCCACACCCACTGAGATATCCTCATGAGAGACCATGTGTAGGCAGTTTTATCAGTCCTCCCTCCAGAGATACCCAGATATAGAAGAAAGTTTCATTTATGCAGAGGTGCCTTGGAGGAGTATGAACAACTGAGCTTTCTGAGGGCATGCCTTGAATTAATTCTTTTCTGTTTATGCTGCTTGAACTCCTTCACAGACAGCACTGCTCACAGGGTTTGCTGTATCAGACTCATGAGTGGACTGATCCCAGGGCAGGGTGGGATCTTCATGCAGAAGGTGACAGAGTGGACATCCTTGGGTGTGATACCGAAATCCTACGTTATCTGTCAGGAGCCTGTGCTTTTGTTCCTGGTGAACATTGGAGTCCTGAGCATGAGGTGTGCCTGAATGGGATTAGATGCCTCCTCTAAAATTATCTAATTCTAGCTTACTCTACCTCTAGTTTTTTGCCTGAAGATGGGCCCTCATATCTTCTGGAAATTGTGTGCTGTGTTCTGTTTTGTCTCATGAGAAGAATAATCAGGAAAAATATTAGAGAATTAATCAGAAAAAAAAATGCCGTGATGGCTGTGGACATGGTTATAGGAAATAAAATTACTCTCTTCCCACAGTTTAAGTTCCTTATAGAAGTGGCTTAAATGTGGACTGGTAATGTATTTCTGGGAAAATGCTATTTTGGGAATAACAGAACAAAGAAATGAATATCAGCTGAATGATGATGAAGAAGAAGAGAAAAACATCCTATACAATTTGTTTTTATCTTGTCCCAAATGAAACATTCCAATTTTCCATCTAAAAATCACATTTCAAGACCAAACTCAGTAGAAAGTGGAACAAAACATTTATCCACTGTTTGAATAAAATGTTATTTCAACCCCTTGGGACACGCTTTCGGTTTTGGTTTTTTTTTTTTCATTTGGCCAGCGAAAATTACTTCTTCCCTTGGTTTATATGTGTGATTTACTAGTTGAACTGAGAAAATAATTCTTTCTTATGTTCTTCCTCTCATTGAGTTCCAGGCATGGGACTGGATGCAGAATAAGGGAAACTGAATGGTTTGAGAAAGAAAATAGGAGAGTTTTATCCTCAAATGAAATAGCATTTGTTTTGTGTGACTGACCAGGGATATAGCATAGATTTGCTTCTACGAGTATTCAGCTGGATTATGGGTGAGATTTAAATAATATGTTACTAAGCTTTAGGATGTAATAGCTTGTCTAAAAATAGGATTGGATTATTAAGATTAATGTAATCTTTGTAGCTTTTGTTATTATTTAGAATGCAAGACATTCAGTCTTTAGTGTTAGAATTGATGATATTTTCATGTCCATTTCCAAGAAAAATAAATGTATGAAGGATAATTCAAGCATTGTTAAAATTCAGCAAGCAACATTTTAAAAGTGAATACATCCAAACAACTCCATAGAGCAAAGGATAAAACTTTAAAATTAAAATTCCACTATTGCACTAAAATTGCACTGTCTCAATTATTATGTGTGCTTAGCTGAAACCTGCATGAATTTCAGCTGGTTGTTCACGTTGAGCTCACTGCACACCCAAAGGACTGGATGATGAATTTTATTTACGCTGAACATCAGAGTCCCTATTGCACAAGCTTGTTTTCTGACAGTTCCAAAAGGGAATTATAATTGTTTATCCTTAATCATGACAGTAACATAGTGTCATTGGAAACAAAAATGTGTTTCTTATTCATTGAATGATTTGTATTTGATAAAAGGACAGCTTTTTTTCCTTTGGTGTTATTTTTGTAGCTTCTGTGAGTTTCTTAGCCTTAGACAGAGCTTTGAACCTTACTGATCATGTCATCAGCATTCACTGAAGAAAAATACCAGTTGCTCATATCAGTTACAATTCTATAGCTTATAGTGGTATAAGGGATGTTATTTTTACAGTTACAAAGTTTCACCTGCTAATACAGTTTTTGTATGAGGATATACATAATATGAGGTGTTTGGTCTGTGTGTTTCATTTCATAGCCTTGTCGTTTCTGAATACCAAACTTAGTGTCTTGGATTTAAATGTTTTGAGTTTTCACTCTACATCCTGTATATTTCAAATCTGACATCAAAACTGTTATTGTACATGATTTTTTATGAATCCTTAGCTCGTCTCCATTTTTATAATAAGTAGCTTTGTAGCTTGGATTCAGAAGAGTAATGTAGTTTCAAATGAGCTTTAAAACAATCTTTATGGGAAATCACACAGCTAAGTAAAATATTGATTTATTGGAACCCTCAAAGTCATACTTTGGGGAAGATAAAAGAGGGAACTGGTTTAGCACAACTTTGGATGAAATAAAAGCAGCATGTACTCCAGTCAAGAAAGCAGACCTTGTAGTGTTAAGAGCAAAGACATGTTTGATTGTCTCATATCTCGTGTGTGTGAGAAGCACAAGGCAGGAGACACACGAATATAAATAGCACATATTTCCTTGAATGGCTTTATACATCTGTACCTGAACATGGCATCACTGTCTTTCAGAAATACCGACAGTATATGTCTGGACTTCTCACTCCTCCTTATGGTGTTATGGAAACTGGCTCCAACAATGACAGTAAGTATGAGAAATCAGACATCGGGTGGTGGGCAAGCAAATGAGAAAAGGAAAGAAAGGGGAAGATGGAAATTCTCTGGGTTTGGGTATTGACCTTTAAAAATTTAATTCAGCTTGGTATTACAACTGCATTAATACTGCATGTAATAGAAGACACTTTGGAACTTGCCCAGCTGCCTTCCCAGCTGTATACAGGTGTACACAGAGCTGCACAGAAATCTGCGCTGTGACCAGGCCTCTTGACTAAAACATACTGGATGATATGGTGTAGCATTTTACCACTTGTGTTACATGGAACATGGCCATGAGTCCTGTTAGTAAAATAAATATAACAATCTGTCTCCATTTTTTTAGTTAGGGTGGGCTACACAACTTGTTTGAGAATCTGGGTTAGGGCTTGAACTTGCAGTAAACATGCTGCTCTCTAACCTTTGTTACATAGCTAAGTAATTTTGGGTATGTCTCTGCCTCATGAGAAATGTCAGGCTGTGGGACAGTGCTGTAGACATGAACAAGGGCAGCCTTTGGAATTCATCACTTATGTAAATCAAAGCACTTTTATTTATTTGCCAGGGATTATCTTCATGCCAAGCAGGAAAATATCTGATGGCTAGCAATTGCATCTGCAAATTTTGTCTCCTATGTTTGCAGGATAATAGTATAGCATAGCATAGCAATGCTGTTTAGTGCAAAGTCAGTGTCACATTTGACTGCCAGGTACTGAGGCATGGATAATGTTAAATGAAAAAGTATAAGTAACTCCTGTATACATGCTTCAGATATTAAGTTTTGAAAAAGTACTTGTGTTTAGCAAGCTGTTCATAAATTGAAATATTAAATTTATTTAATTTACTAAAGTATTTAATTTATTAAGTTTATTAAAATAAAAATATTTACCTACGTTAGCTTTTTGTCTGTTTTGTGTTCACTAGAGGAAACTTTTTCCTGAATAAATGTTCTGCTCTTTAAAAATTGTAGATTAATGTGTGTGATATCAAAGTATTGAACCCTCAAATTCCCTATTCTACTGATAAATATGTTCACTGTCACTCAAAGAATGTACAGTCTGTATTTATTTTCTGTATTCTTTTTTTAGGAATGCCAGATAAAGACAGTATGTCAAGCAGTGCCCTTTGCCAAGTTTCTAAAAATTGTAATAAGGTAAATCAAACACAGTTTTGCTCGGTTTTTTTGCTGGAGGGGGAGGAATTTGGTTATGAAAAATGTAAAAGTATTCAGCATTCAGTGCAGATGCAAAGTATGTGGTCGATGCATTTGAGTACAGTATACAAATGATGAGAATACCTTAGACATTGTATCATGTAACTGAAGAAAGCAGCTGGTTCAGGATTACTACAAAATGTACTGCAACCAAGTTTGTATTACAATCTGGTTTCTTGGTCTTTATTGGGAAAGCGCTGAGGATAAGGAAGAAAAACAGCACTATGACAAGACCAGTGGATACTCAGTGGATCATAAAATTCATTATTAAATCCTGTTTTAAGGCTTACCTGAGTCTGAACTGATGCATAGGCATTGTTCTGGCCCTTTGCTCAGGGTGAATTTTCTCCTGCGTTGAGAGAGCAGCTTTACATCCCAATTCCCCTTTGTAAAATAGTTCTGTGCCTTCAGCCTCTCCAGATGAGGACCCACATGAAAGAACTCATGAATATTTCTGTGCCAGTTTCAATAGTGGGATAGAGTATATATATAGAATAATAGTGGGAAGAAATAGTGTCAGGTGTTGCTGTAAAGATTGATAACTTCTAGAATTTCTGTATGGCAGGAGTAGAAAAGTTACAGTACTAAACAGATGCTTGGATGCCTTCTCTCTGGACATGGGATTTTAATTGGATGCATTTGTGCGATGTCTTTAAAAGGTTAAAGGGATTTTTGTTGCACAAAAAACATCTCTTGACAGCAGATGAAGACAAGGAATATTTTAATGTATTTCCTAAATGCAAAAATAGCTACTTCCACCTCTCCTGGTTTGTCTGTCTGTCTTGCTTCCTCAAGGGTACTGACATTTTTTAATTGTCGCATTCAGGTTTTATTTAATGTAGACATGTAACAGTATGTAGTTCCTTTTCCTAGAGCCTTATTCACTACTACTATTCATGCTACTTCTGGACACAATCTTATGCTGTAGGAAAATAAATATCTTTCCATGCTCTGAGTAATTGTTCTTAGATACTTAGCACCTTGTATTCTGTAATAATTTTATGTAACAGTTATGATTTATGTCTAAGTGCTTCTTTAGGTTATTGGCATTTCAGTGGTACATGTGGAGTTAAGTCAGGTCAGGGGTCTTGCTTGATTTCTCAAGGAAAGCACCAGATGCAGAATTCAAACTAAAAGATGTGTTTGTGTTTTCTGAAGCAGATAGAAGTAACGGGTAAAGGTAAAAAGGCAAAAACATCTGTCTCTCCTGGAAGGCAATATCCCCCCAGTAATGGGAAGTGATGCTCAGCTAAGGGTGGTAAACACTCTCAGGTACAAAGTATTTTAGAAACTGAGCAAAATTTAATGATTAATACCTTTGCCAATACCAGGGCTTTTCTAGCACAAAAGGACTCTTCCTACACAAAGTAATTTCTTGGGTAGGAGGCAGAACTTGGCTAGGGGAGGCTCAAACTGCTCGGTGACTTTCACAAGAAAAAAGTCCTTTGCAAATCATATTATCTTCCTTTCCAAGCCTCATATAAAACAGACATCCTTCTCACTGCCAGCCACACTGTACACATTTCTCTGGAGAGAAGCTGAGTAAATAGGTGAGGAATACTTGTCACCTTGTTTCATCCTGGTGGCGCTCAGACAGTCCCATGGCAAATGTGGCAGAAGAAGCTACACAGCATAGAAATGGTCCATGACTTCTAGGTCTTTGTTTTCTCTATATGACCACAGCTCTCTTCAATTATGTTCAGTGAAAGGTAAATGCAGCAGAGGTAAATACCCGGTATTTTGTTTGCTGCATGCAAACCTCATTCCTGCAGGTTTGAGCTGTGGAACTGTTTCAGTGCTTACACAAAGTGTCTGTCACCCTTCATGCCCTGCAGTCTGGTGAACCATCAGGGAGTTACTAGAATTCCAGGGCCAAATTCCCAGAGTTCTTGCCAGCTTTTCAAAACAAAAAAATCAAGATACTCGAAAACAGTGCTGTATTTCTAGATTTTACATATTTTGCTTATTTTTAAGATGATGCATGACTACTAAAATGGCTAGTGCATCAGGGAAGGGCATTCATCCAAGGAAAGAGAAATGTTTCCAGGACATCTTTAGATTGCTTTAGGTGGCCAGAATGATACCTGTGAGGCAGGCAGCAAATACAGCTCAGAGAGGCCTGCAGACTATGCTGCAGTGTCCAGAAAAAGACTGAGTGAGGAACCTTCTGAGATCCAGAGAAAGTTCCTCAAAATCCTTCATATTGTAAGAAGACATTACACTCTTAGGCAGAAAGAGATAACATCTTCAGTAGTTCTGAACATGATGCATTTATTTCAAGGTGTTGTTTTAATTTTACAGGGAAGTTTATAACTGTAAATAATTTGCTTCAGATGAAATTTAATGAATTCCACTCTAGAAATATGAAATGCATGTTTTTCTTTTTTAGCCTGTGGTGAGTCTTTTACAAGTACTCTAATAGATGTTTTTCCATAATTGCTAATTATTTGAGTTTCATCTTCATAGCTTAATTTTTTCTCCTGTCACATCTATTAGTTTTTGATGAGTAACATAAGACTTTTCTTTTAATACATGCTTTGGAATTTTCTCACCATATGGGGATGTTTGGTTTTTCTAGTTCATTAAAATCTACAAAAAAAAATTCTATTAGGAGAAAGCAACAAAGAGATTCTTTTTACCAAATGTGAATTCATTTGCATTTGGGGTTACATTATTGCACATCATTTAATGCAATATAGCAGTTCAATTGAGCATAAAATACTGAGAGGGAGTATATTACTGTCCTCAGTTATATTTTGGGGAATGGAAACAATTTAATGCTGTCTTACATAAGAGAAAATGACAGAGCATCAGTCTTTTTAACTAGGACAGACCAATATCTGTATACTGGGCTCTCTCACTCTGTAGCTTTTGAAAATTCCCATGGGGTAGAATTGCATATGTGAGATGAATGTAACCCTAAAGCCAAAATTACAAAATCAATAATAATTTCAAATACGTTTTTGGAAAAGATACAGAAGAGTACTTAGAACACAGGGGAGGTCAGGTTCCAGCATGCAGACAGAATAGTTAGTGGTCCTGGTTCCATATATTACCAGCAGAGCTGGCAGCAGGGTTGCATGATGCTTCCCCTACAGGACACTCTTCTTACAATTTGGCCACTTGTTCACTGTTTACACTGAATTCACCATGCTGAGAGTATACTCCTGGCTGATTTTTAAATTGAAATAGATCAAACCTGTCTGACATTGAGCTGGAGGAAAATACATTGCACATACTAAATAGCTTTTTCTGATTATCCACTGGGAATACTGTCCTTTGGACTAGAAGCTTGACTTTTGGGGCTTGTTCATGCAGTAAGGAGTGCCATTTGTGAGCCCCTAGAAAATGACCATATTGTTAAACATTGAAAATGTCAGTTCATTGAAACTGGCTCACCAGAGGCTTGCTGCAGTCTCGCTGCAAACTTGTGCACTCACCTGTGGGCATTTGATGTGCAGAATTCCCACACTGTTCTTCCTTGCTGCTGGGTTGCTTGGGCTTTCCTGTCTCAATGCTTAACCGTGTGGGGTTTCTCTCAAGGGCTTCTTTTAGTTGCCAGAGCAATATTTTGACTGTTACAAACCCAGACACTGATGGAAAGCCAGAGTTGTCCTCCCTGTTCTTTTAGACTCCTTACTGGTACCCAAGTAGGAACAAGAAATAACCCATCTACTCTGGAGATATAAGTATTTTGGAAGAAGAGGATACTGGAGGAATGAGCTGTGTAGACAAAGGAATTAATGTGGGTCAGAACAGAGCACAGCCCCACTGAGAGCATGAATCTCCACTCTCTTGTGGACTGTGGTGCTGAATGCTATTTTCTGCTGTCAGCAAATGTCTTAAACTCCTTTGTAAACTGTGGATGCCTAAGAACACAGAAATTATACACAGAAAGAAGAGAAATTTATTATTTGTAAGTTATTTATTCAAGTAGTAGATAGTAAAAAAATTCTAACCTTGCTAATGATCCAAGATGAAGTTTTATATTCTTTTCCATAATGAAATCTCCATATTGCAGTTTGCTGAAAGAACCCCCACATCCTTAAGATGCCACACAAAATTGTGCTTGAAAGCATGGCTAAAAAATGAAGGGCTCAAAAGCAGAGTATTTCAAGAACGGGGGCTGACTGAGCAGTGTTAATGAAGTCCTCTTATCTCTGTTTGTTGTAGTACAGACTTTGATTACCTGCTCTTATATATTTTTGCTGTGATACACTGCATTAAAACAACGTCTTACCTCAAAAACCAGGCTACCTTTCTTTTTGTACAGCTTCACCTCGGTGACTGTTTAAAACACACATAAGTTTGCTCCTTCTTCATTGAGGGCATGCATCTTAAGGGGGAGGGTGCTTTTCATCTCCTTTGTGCTGTGAAATGCATGCTGAATACAGAAGACAAAAGCAGATTAAGCTGTGCAAATTCAGACAGTAATTCTTGCTATTGGGTGAAGAATATGTATTCTTTTCTGAAATCGTTCATGCTGTATTTCCATTATGTTCCCTATACTGTCTTCAGGTTTTTATTGTGATAGAGAGTTGCAGGAGCTCCCCCTTGTGCACGAAGTAATATTCAAAAAAAAACCATGGATTTAGTTTGTGAAGCTTACAGGTTGAAAAATCTCCTTTATGTTTTTCATGTAATGTCTCCAAATCCTCTAGACTGGAAGCTTATTGAAAGTTATTTATTTTAAGGTATTTTGCATGCCAAAGCTGTTTTAGATTGTGCTGCAATATTTCTGTGAATGTCAGCTTTTCATCTTTCCTCTTTCCTGGCTAATTTGGTATGGTAAAATACAGATTCCTTTCCTTTACTGAATTTTCAATAAGGTGTAGGCACCATGTTGATTTTTATGTATTTAAATAATTGAGGCGATTGTGAAAATAGTTTTTTTCCTTTTTATCAACTTTAAATGCATTTAATGCAATTATATCATAAAGATCTTATAGTGGAAAGAGAAGGGCATAATCAAGAATCCTCAAAGTAATGCAATTTCAATATTTCCAGGCAAATGAATATTCACTTATTTCAATTTTCAGACATTTTGATTTTTGACATTTTTCTGGTCATTTGAAGATATAGTGTTTGTAAATGTGACATTGCAATTCACAAGGTTCAGCCTTGAAAAAACCACACAAGACGCCAATAATAATCATGTTCATTCCCCATATTAGCTACTCTACCAATAAACACAATCATTTTACTTCTGATTTCCCTATATTCCAGTTTACTTTTACTCTTCTTTTCCATTGTCCAAAGGAAAGCTTATCTTCTAAGATATTCAGTGTGTTGTCAAATGCGGACTTTGATAGAGCATTAGCAGAATTCTAAGGGAAATGTTTCACATGATCATGAAATTGTGAGCCAAAAAAAAAAAAAAGACAGAGAGTAGGAAAGCAGGTAATGTTCTATCAAAGTGCAATTACAAGGTCTTTGTTTGAAAGTTGTAGAATCTAACATGCACTTGATAACTGTGTTAAAGGATGACTTACTTTCTGTGTGGAGGGTTTATGTAGCTGCCCATGTGCATTCATTTCTGTTCTCACTTGGGTTCTGCACTGGCCAGTTCTCCTATATAATATTTGCATAGGATTAAAAAATAATTCCCTTTTGTTTTCTATTTTTGAAGTGATTGCATGAAAGCACTACATGCAAATATTTCTAAACAACATCTTTGTGCAGTTCTAACTGTACCCATTAATTTTAGGGGCTACTCTGATATTTTGGCACCAGTTTCACATATATGAAAGTAATTTGCCTAGAGGGCTGTTCAAGTTCTTAATTTTGCTCTCAGAGAAAATGCTTAGGGTTCAGTTACTATCTCAGCCTGTAACAATTTTGCTAGTGCAGAAGCTCTGCATATAGACCCTGGCAATGAGTCACATGATGACAGCTTATGGCAGGGGAGATGCAAAGACAGGAGTGTGAGATGAGTAGGAGTCTGTGAAAAATATGTTTTTCATATGTTGGTAAGGAACTTCATCATGAAAAATGTGAAGGTCTTTATTTGTCAGCACAGCTCTTTATTGTAAACAAAATTGTTAGTAAGTCTGCTGACTTTCCAAAATAGACTTTCCATAAACTAAATTGTTGCAGAACCACCAGGGAAGGTCGGGTGTCTCCAGCTTCAGCCAAGTAGATGATATCCAGCTGTAGATTTCCATTCTGAATGACTTTGTGAATAGCAATAACTCAAAGGAAAGCTTGCATCACCCCATATTCTTTTGCACAAATCAGCTCCCAGAGAACCTATGAAGTATCTATGATCTGAGGTTTCATTGTGTGCCCTGAATTCTGGAGGTCCTAATGGCAATTTCTACTGAAAAGGGTTTCTTCTGCTGTGCCTAGTCATATAGCTGAGCAGAGCAATACAGAACTAGCCAGAATAGCCCCAGTATGAAACCTGCAGATGTAGGGAGTGGTTCTCATTTGATCTAGTAGTGTACAGGAATGAGTAGCATTGTACTGTGGAGAAAAAGAAGAGAATCCTTGGTCCAGGTTGCTGTGCACTTACCTGTGTACATGTCAAGATAACTTAATTCTCTTCAGTGCATACTTGATTCATTTCAAGGATTCCTGAAGCCCTTTCATGAATTTGAATGAAAAAATATGGTCTGTCTGTTTCTTTCATTGAGAAGTTTTCATTGTGGTGGTTCTAAAGACAAATAGAGCTGCCTATGATGATAGTGAGAGTGGTAAGAGATGGAGGCTTCTCTTGGTGGATGAATTAAACTTTTTGGAAACCAGGGCAGAATTTTTCAAGCTACAGGACCTCATGGAATACTCTATTTTAAATTTTATCCTTGTTTTCTAAGAGCAGTAACATGAGAGTACTAAATATATGTAGGTGTGTTTCAATTTTAAAATATAAACAAGTTGCTACATTTATATCTTGGAAGAAGATGAATAATGGGGAAAATAGTTACTAGTGTCCAATAACATAGTACAGTTGAGTGTCAGCACCTAAAGAGGAAGCTTCCCTTTCCTATCACAGCTGTAAAACATTGCAGAGGCAGCTGCTGCTCTTTACTCAGGAATGGAACACTGAGCTTGGAAAAGTGTGTCTGCATTTGTTTCCTGCTTTGAGAGCTGCAATGACTTTCTGAGTCGGTGAAACTACCTGCAAGATCCAAGTCATGCTAGTGTGGGTTTTATCATGAGGGAGGAGTGAAAAGCTGAAAAATTAGAGGTATGGGAAAGAGAGAGACTTCCTCTGTTACCAGCAGAATAATTCATATACTGAAGTCATTGCTAGAGCTAACCTGTGTGAGTTTTTTGTTTCATGACCTTTACATCTGAATATTAATATATATGATCTCCACAGTATTCTTTTGAATTAAGAGTCCCCCTAAAGTGTTATCATTGTTATTTTGATGTTCTCCACTTACGTTGCCTTTCATTTTTATTATTATTTTTATTCAGACTTTATTGCAGTTTATGTGCATTCTAAAGCCTTGAAATTCTTGTTTGTTTTGGGTGCTTTGATGCAAAGCAGGGATGGAGTCCTCTGCTACAAAGAGCTTTGTAGAGAGCTTTGTCAGAGAAAAAATAGAGTAACTGTCAAACAGAAAGATGTTGGTTTACTTTGAACATCATAAGGCGTGAGATTCATGGTTGTGTGTATATTTCTAATGAATTTTCCTACAGGAGCTTATTGTGATCAGCCTTTAGTGTGATAATCCTAAAAGACACTGAAAGTGGAAGGAAGAAATTCAGAAATCAATAGAAATATGCAAAACTAAGTAATGTATATTTCTTTGTTAAAATTGTATTTTGGAAGGGAACTAACTCACGCTGCTGACCTCTTTCAGTGTATCAGTGTTACCAAGTACTAACCCATCTGACTAACCTCACAAAAGGGAAGGTGCTTGGGATAGCATAGGGAAGGCAGTTTAGTTAAAGAGAAATTTTTCCTTTCAGACTTCTCTTGCCAAGCTGTGTGAGTGTTGCTATTGGAGTTTACATAAATAACCTAAATAATGGAAAAAATAACAGAAATTCCTAGAAAATACTAAAATTTGTATAGTACTCATTATTGTGAATTAGGTGTGAGACCATCTTTCCACAGGAGCATCACTCTCAGTTCTGCTTGTCTGAGGGCACAGCCTACTGCCTTCTCTGGCAGTGCTAGAAAGGGCAGTCTGATAATAGGTATTGTGGAGTCACATTTGATGACTCTTGCTTCTTGACTGTGTTTTCTTTGAGATTCTGTCCCAACCCCTAAAAAAACATGCACATATGCCCCATTTATCTCTTGCAGATGAAAGGCAGGAAGAGTGGGTAATTATACTGAGAAAAAAGATAGTCCCTTTCAAGGTTCATGTCTTCAGACAAGTCAAGCGTATACAAGTAACACATTTGGCACTTATATTTGAAACAGCAAAAGGAATTTTTTTGAATCTTGTAATTATTTTCTCAAGTTTGGCAGAAAAATTGGATCAGGGATCTTAAAATCAGATTCTTTCTAGTCACTTATATCGTCGCTCACAGAGCATTTTGACTGCCTGTCCTGCAATGCCTGCTGGAAATTGGTATTCCACAAAGTCAATTATAGTTCTGAGCCAGTAAGAAGTAATCAATGTGTCTGATCTGATCATTTAGCAGCATCTTTTTTTTGCTTGTGTATGGATGACAAAAATTTGAGAAGTTAATAAATAGTGGGAAAAAGCTGTCCAGTGCTTCTGTTCTTTTTCTTGTGTTAGCTAGTCAAGAGCAGAAGCCTGTTGTGCTGGCTGCACACAAATAGCACCACAAGTGTTCAGTTTGTGGGGCTCATTGAGAGCCATTCCAAGTCAGAATTGCAGAGGCAAAAATGTCAGATCTCTACGGCAGAGCTGAAAATGTAATTGGGACTGTTAGCACCAGTGCGATGGTTAAGGAGAAAGTGCTGTTGAGGTATTTATGATTTATGACTTTCATTATTTATTCTTTTTGTGAATTTCCTTCTGAAAGAAGGCTTGGCACAAGACTGTGAGCGTGTTTGATCTTTGTGTACTTTATCATCAGTGATGCAGCTGTCTTAAAATTAAAGATAGCAGTTAGCGAGGAAGTACAAATACATGTAGCCAAGTTGAATAGTAGAGAAATTAAAAGAATACTCAATTTAGGCTCCAAAATAAAATTTAAAAACCCCCAGCTTATTTCCACTACAGGTTGTTGCACTGCTTTTAATTAGGGTTACTCAGACACACTTGTTTTCATCTTAGTAAATGAAATTCTATATAACCAATTTGTTTAATAACCTTGAATATGAACTGGATGGAAAAAAAGCCAGTAGCTTAGCAGGAGAATTATGATTATGTTTTCATAAACCTCCAGTACTGCTCTGTTCATCCTTGCTCTTTATAGTAACTGACTTAAAATTTAAGAATCTGAGGAGCCTAAAGCAACACCTTCTCTTCTCTCATGCCATGCTTTCCTTGTAGCCTTTTGCAGAATGGCTCAGGTGATTACTTTTCTCCCAAATGTATTTTCTGACCCAGCCCACCTTGGAGCCTCCTGATCAGTAACTCCAGAAGCAGAGGTTAGGAGAGAGTGGCTGTGCAATGGGAAGATGGTGGGATCATCAGCTCCCAGAGCAAAGCACATTTGGGCCCAGGAAGAACCATGGCTCTATGGTTGCCCTTCCACAGCAGCTTCCAATGACCTGCACCACAGTTGCAGGGCTTTTCCTCTTCTGTGTACCCTGTCCTGTCTCTTCTGTAAGCACCCAGCTGTGTGTGCCCTCTCTTCTGTAACACTGATGCTCCTGCTTGCCTGGTGGTAAGGGAGCAGACCTTTCAGAAACACATAAACCTTTTTTCTGGGCTTAACTTTCTTCAGTTTTGGATGAAAATGACCTTCCTGGCCAGGGCTAGCACAAACTACAGGATAGGGCTTGGGTGTGGGATTCAAGGAGGCAGTGAACTGCAGTGGTCACGTTTGAGACTGCTGTGACGTCTGACCTCAGCACAAATCTCTGCTGGGTCTGACAGCTACAGACTGACACTCTCTCTCCTGCCCCAGAGCTGGCATTTCTGCCTACATCAGCTGCACAGGAAGCAGAGGGAGAATTGGCAGGGAATTGCTTTGTCAGGCCAGCTTGCAGCTCTCTTGCACTTCCCTGCTAAATTACAAAGGAATCTCTGTGATTTCAGTCTCCTGTGTTTAAATACAGATTTGTATAATGTGTTCCTGTTACTTCTGTAGTACAAAGACAGGCAAATATTTGTTCCCCTCTCCCTCCCTCCTCTCGAGTTGTCTTAATTGTGTTCAGAGCTAGTCTGCATTAGGGATTTTCAGTTTGTAGTCTGTAGCTGCTATTCTAAATGTCACTGAGAAACGAACCTGAGAAATGGCTATTGTCACTGGCTGAACAAGGTTCCTTATCTTGACTGGCAAAACTGTAGGGATCCACAAGATAAAGGAGCCTGACAACCCTCCTTCCCTTTTGTTTCCCCTGATCCAATTCAGATTCTGCTCAGTGTCAGTATTAGCTGCTGTGAATTCCAGGACAATGTTGGAAAACCTGTGTTGACAAAACTGTAACAGTAAGGTTTCTGGCATTCCTTGTGCTGTAAATATATAGCCACTGCTACAGCAGTGCTGGGCCTGTGTAATAGAGTGGCTCTCCTGTCTTCCTGGTATACTGCTCCAAACTGGGGGAGAGGAAACCAGGGGGCTACCTTGCTAGAACTCCTCAATTGTACTTACTCTATTCAGTTACTTCAGTGTTCTTGAAATGCTGTCTTTTTTGTTTGGTGCTTTTCTGCTGTGTGTTTTGGGGTAGAGACCTGGATTTCTGCCTGAAAAGTGACCTTGTGACAGTACAGACACTGGACAATCTGCAATAATATTGGCCTTCAATATACCAGAAGTTCCTCAGGGCAGGATAATTTTTCCTTTTCCCAAGACAGTCTCCTATGCACCTGCCATGGAGAAGCTGAAAATTGCTACATTATTACAGAAATCTGGGAATTTTTTCAACAGAAGTTAGCTGGGAATACTCTATGTACGTTCAGTATTTCTAGGCAAACTGATTTGAATTACAGTAAGTAAATTTCTCTGGAACAGCATTTTCACACATGGTTTACTTGATGTGGTGCAACAGTCCTTGTCCTTTATGCAACCCACTGAGAGTCACTAAAGAGTCAGTTAAACCAAGTAACATTCTGAGATTATGTTTAGAAAGGAGATGAGTGGTTGACAGATGGCAGGGACAGAATTTCAGCTGGGCAAAACAATACCTCTAGCAATAATGTGAAAATCAATGCTAACATTGAAGAGAATTGGGAAAAAGGGGATAAATTACAAAATCCATACAGCAGGTGCTCTCCCATTTCACAAGGACAGGGCTGGTTCTATGATATCCCTAAAAGCCAGACATCACAGAATTTACACAGTTTGGGCTACGTACTGAGAGAGGTAAAAAGAGGTCGTCTCTTTCAGAAACATGCAATGGTGAATTGGGATGTAAAGAGGTGTGGTTAGCTAGGGATAATGTCAGGTAGAGTAATTTTGCCTATCCATACCCATCTTGGGTTAATTACTGCAGTGCTTTGTGTGCCTTTGTGGAACCAGTTTTTTTCTCAAGTTGCACTAAAATAGCAACAGAAGCATCTCAGAGTATGTTTAGAAATGTCTGTCCCTCAGTAGTTAATCAGGGAAGATGAGCTAAATTCAAAACAAGAAAAATGTAAACATGCCTGGTTTATATAGTAGGAAGTTAGGCAGCAGCAAACCCTGTAGAAAGTTAGAAAGAAAGAAAGAAAGAAGGAAATTTGCAAATATGAAATATTTACTGTTTTCCAGTTAAAACCATATTTTATTGTAATTGACAGGAATTAAAAGTATTACTATTTTGCTGTTTAATTGGAGAATAGCTACTGTTCACACATGCACATTGAGTCAATGTTTGTATTTTATTTACTGATTATTCCCAATGCATTATGGAAATAATGTGAAAACCAGAGTGTATTGATCTGTCTTGTTCAGATCAATAATTTGATTCTAAATGCCTTTGTATGTTTTTATTCAATACAATTCCTGACACTCTATCTAAAGAGCACTTAATGAAGTGATTAACTAGTACAGCAGTTATGGTTTCATTTCATGTTAGTTAAATGTGTGAGACCACACTTAGATTTTACCATAAAATGAAAAGAAAAGCCCTTATCCTACCCAGCCTAAGAAACTTGGATGATATTAGGTAGGTAGCGTGGTTCAGCACATCAACACCCACCACTTTGACAAGCTTTTTGTAGATATCAAGGGAAATAGAAGTTTTAAGGAAGATAAGAAGGTTGTTTTGTGGATATTTGTCAAGAGCAGAATGCATGGTTTTTTCCACTGACACACAAATATGTAAATTAAACCTGTGCTTGAGGTTTTTTTATGTTTATGACAGAAGACTTAAAACCATTGAAGTAGAGAAGTACATGGCTGAAAGAGGAATGTTTGTGCTTTTTGTAAAATGTGTTCTAATCAAGCCATCAGTTTGGGATTTCTTTCCTCTGTTTATTTTCGTATACTACAGAAACAACCATTTACCTTTTTAGGAACTATATTCCATGTAGATGGAAAACATCAATATAGATCAATAAAAATCTCCTGAGAAGTAGGACATCAGAAGCTGTTGCACTGGATATTGTTAGATTAGTCCTTCTCAGTTTCATTTTTAGCAAAAAAAAAAANAAGATTTCGGAAAAATATGACAGGAAGAAGAAAGAGTAGATAGGAAAGCTGAACTCTGAGGCTCATGTTCTGTAGTCCTTCAATGTTTCTTCATTTCATGTACTTTCACACTATGCACTGGCCTGAAGTTGGAGAATAAGGAACATGAAATCACCACAAGAAGCATAAAACAGGTTTAAATTAACTTCTTTTGCCCACTTGCCAGAGGCTTTACCTTGTTGCTGACCTCCTCAGGGAATTCAGGAGGTAACCTTCAATGTCCTCTAACCCTGTCTCACTTTGATGCCTCTTCCTTTCTGTGTTAAAAATCATTGTAAAGTTCCCAGCATGAATTTGTAGGCACTAGACTTCCAGGATTGCAGTTGCAGCATTCAGCAGTGTTTTCAGTTGCTTACTCTCATCATTTGTTCAAGTTGTGAATAGACACTTGTCCCCATTTTACCATGAAGAGGCTGAAACACTCCAAACTGCAATGACTAGTGGGGATCACACAATACATAAACTGCTGTCACCCCCAAGGCAGTGGTCCTCTTGCCTCCCTTGGGTAGTGTTTTGACTACACTGACGTCAAGAATTTTACCACTAATTTTTTTAGCAGGTTCACAATTTCACACATAATTCACAATCCATCCAGGTTTTGGCATCCTTATGTTTGACATGAAATTACTTAAACTACAATTTCACTGCCTTGTCCTCAGGAGGCAGTTCTGACATCTGGATGTAATTGAAACCTAGGGGAGCCCATCCAATCATGTTTTCTAGACAGAGTACCTTCTGGGAGCCTTGAAGGTAGGAGATGCTTGCCAGAGTTAAAAAGGTATCTAGAAATAAACGAGTTAAATCCTCCAGAAGCTCGTTAATCTTTAACATCCCTTCAGTTTGTCTTTTGAATAGATGCTGTGAGAGACAGGCCTTAAAAACTGTAACCTTGCTGCCTAATAGTCCTTGTACTTTTAAAGTCTTTGTCATTATAGCTCGTTTCTAAAGAAGTAAGTATTTTCAGGTAAGCATACTTCTAAAGACGTGAATACTAACAAATGAGTAGCCTGCATGAGAGACAAAAAAAAATGTTTTATTCTTTTGTAGGTTAAAGAAATGCAAAAACCCTGACAACACTGGTTTGAAACACGTTATGATAACTGTAGTCACACCTCTATCAGAATATTGGGAATGCTCGCAGCAGAGTTAGCATTTTCTGACATTTTATTCAATGCAGGCAGTGTAGTTATAGCAGCTGTTTCATTGTAGCGGGGAAGTAGAAAAATGACGGGAAAATAAGACATCATTAGCCATGTTCTGGGGGGCTTTGTGCACTGGTCATAGTCTGTTTCAATATTCTTTTTCCCTTTGACATTCACAGTGAAGTGTCGTTTTTGGTAATGGCTGAATCATTTTGTGTTAAAAGGAGGGACATTTACAGTTTGTCAAGGAAACATTGTAGAAGTGTTAATAATGTGAATTCAATTTAACTTTCTAAAATAAATTTGCTACACTGAATATTTGAGAATTTAAAGAACACATTTTCCTGTTTATGCTATTAAAAAATGTAGATTACTAAAGAAAAGCAATTTTAGAATGTATTTTAAAATAAAGCGTAGTCTTCACATGGTATTACATTTAAAGAATATAGATTTTAAACCAGTCATCATTACTCTGAATATTTTGATAGTAACCCATTTGCTGACAGTATTCAAAGCATTTTACAAAGGTAGAAATTATTAGTAGTCCTCTCTCCAAAAAGGGGAAAATGAAATACACTGTGATTAGGTGATTTGTGTAAAGTCATGCTGTCAAAAAAACCAGAATAAAACTGGGCTGTCTTTAACCACTGGTCTTGACAATTTCTACTAGGCTATTTTGCTTGGTTTAGATAATTTGTAGTTGCATTATGGGTTTTTAGATTACAGATGCTATAGCTCTATGAAACTGAGAAGATTTTAAAAAATTTGATTATTTTCTTCCCTAATTTTGCAAACATCCTATGTATTCATCCATTCATACCTTGCCATTCTCCCCATTTTGCTATCTGCAGATATTTGTTAAGAAACCAGAATAGGTGTCTTCTGTGAGCATGGGTGGCTTGAAGATCCTTTGGTAGTACAATTTGAGACTGTCTAGACTGGTCCTTTTAAAACTGGTCCTTTTAAAAAAGTGATCTTCTTGGGTAATTTGTCCTTTGTTAGCTGCCAAGTGTTTGTTCATTGCTAAGTCCCCTACAGTCCTGGTATGAGGTCAGTCATTGTCAGTTCTGGACTTTTCCAGTTAGGAGATGTGAGCAGGTACTTCGCTTTTTGGCTGCCAGTGCTGTCTTGGGGAGCACAGGCTGGTTCTCCCAGCTGCTGCAGATGTTTGTGGGGAGAGTGGGGAGGAGAATGAATTGTTTACAGCATGATAGGGGTGATGATTGCATTTCTATTTCCACTTTTCTTGTCTTTTGAAGGGGTGCAGTGAATCTCCCTGTATGGGCCATTTAAGAGTTGATAATCCTTATGGGTCCTTTCCAACTCAGAATATTCTGTGATAAGCTCTGTGATTAAATATGACTGTCAGGGTGGGACCCAGAGCTCACTCCTGGTACCATGTCCCAGCCATCAAAAGTCCCCACAGCAGGGAGTGTGTGCCAAGGGTTCTCATGGACTGTGCACCCTCGGGGGTTAGAGGTCGTCACAAGGATTGTTTTCTGATGACAAGCATTGGTGGGTACATCAGCATATTCCACATAAGGCTACTCCAGAGATCCAGTGTAGGTTAATATAGTCACAGAGCACAGAATATTCTGTGTTGGAAGGGACCCACAAGGATAATAAAGTCCAACTCCTAAGTGAATGTCCCATGTGGAGATTGGCCTGCAACCTAGATGTTATTAGCACCATGCTCTGACCAACTGAGCTAATCTCAGGGGAATTCTTACAGTATTGATTATATTTTCCTTCAAATTTTGACAAAAATGTGTTCCAAAGGTCCAATTTTTTATATTTGGTCAGCTGTTTCTTTCATGTTCAGCAATCTGCATTCAATAAGTGTACTGTTTTCCCTGTAGTATCCTAGCAGAGGCCAGTGCAGTCTGCATAGACACATTCACTGCAGCTGGAAATAGGACCAATGGAGTTAACTTTAAGATGCTCTGTCCAAGACTGCTTTCCAGCTGAGAATACACTCCAAAAGCTGTGATACTTTTGGAGTGCATTCAGCATTTTTTTTTCTTTTTTGAATGCTCAGCTTTATCCCTGTTATATAGTTGTTCTGTAGTGCTGGAAATAATGGCCTATATTGGAAAAGGAGTCATCTCTACACCATCTTTGGAACTCTTATCTCTGCCTTTGATTTGAAGCAGCACAAATAGATGACATTACAAAAAGCTTGAGAAAGAATGGTGAGAGTAGAAGTGGGAACTGTCATGTGGGAGGGCAGTGGGGACTCTTGCTAGTTGTCAGCTGTATCCTACTGACTGGTTATGATTTTGCCAATATTGTGGGAATGGGTTTTTGGGGTTTTTTGTATACTTTATTTCTTCCCATGTGAACCAGATAGGACACTAGAAGTCTTTTGGGAGATGTATACAAAGATTTTCAAAAATGTCAGTCATCAGAAGGCATTAGGAGTCATTTGGAATCAGTAAGAGCTAAAGATGCTCTGCTCCCTGAAATATACTTAGGAGAATCAGATGCTATGGCCCTGACTCAAAATTCGTTGAGTCAGTTAGGGACTTCTAGTGATTTCAGTGGGATTTGGATTAGACCATAAATCACCAGTAGTGGTAATACTGAGGATGTAAAACAAACAGACCTCATAGTGATGTGGCTGTTACTGCTGACACCTTTCAAAGTGAGTGGCTTTTGTCCTTTGTTTGTTCTGGATCCCCTTGGCAGCCAGCAGGAAAACAGATGTCACTTACAATTCTTTTCAGTTCCCCAGCTGAAAATAAAGGGATCAACAGCAGTGCACAGGTTTATATGATCACCCTGGTAACATGCTGTGGTTAAATCAATACTGTAACTTGTTCTCTGTTCAGAGATGAGCTACACTGAGGTCATGTGAAAAAAAAGTGATTCATTGGCTTTTATTTTATTTCATCTGAGTTCTTTGCAACACACATACCCTACGTTTGCATTTGAGAGTAGTAAATTAAGTCTCCTTCATCACTTGATTTTATAGATCCAAATTGCTGTAGATCTAAAGTATTCATTCATATGTAAAGGCTCAGAAACATCCCTTTACAGCTATTTAACAAGGGGAATAGAAGAATCTATTTTTATAAGAGATGTTCTTGGATTTTATTTAGCATATTCAAATAAGTTGACAAATACAGATCTCATGGTAGGTCACAATTATTGTTGTTCATTTTATTATTTATTTGTCTGCATATTGCGCAGTGATGTAAGAAACACCAAAATAAAGACAGGCCTTGCCCTGTAGTTTGAAATCTAAGGCCTATTTCTCCACAGATTAAATGTGTGCATAAAATTATACACATGAGTAGTCTTATTTGAATCTGTGGTATTGCTCTCATGCATAAATATTTGAATCTTGAAAGGAAATGGAGGCTAAAGTTATTACTTTCTCTGCTTCACCCCAATTTAAATAGGGAGTTTTGTGATTGGCTTTGTGAAGGGTTTGTTTCAATGGCTCAAATGTGAATCCATATACGTACAGATAGGGAGTTTGTCAGTGTTAATGCTAAAAGCCTTTTTAGTACAGTTTCTCATAATAATTTTCTGCTTTCCCCTACCAACACCAGCAGCTTTCCCTTCTCCACCCTCCAGACCCATTGTGCTGGTTTGAGATTGATTGACATTTCAGCGGGCAGGTCGGACCTCCTGCCCTACAGGGATGATCATCAGGTCATAGCAAACTGTTTGTGTGTGGTATTGCTGTGTTGCTTTATCTCACACTGAAGGAATGCTAAGAGCAGGTACATGGGTCATTCTTGTGGCCAGGAGATGAATAATAGTTTGTAAACTATTGTAATTGGCTTGTTTATCTGAGCTCTTTGTCTGATAACTTTTCCCTTATTCAGAAGTCCTGAAAAATGGGATTGTCAAGGAACTCAGTGCCACATGTATGTACTTCAGTCTCATTAATTCTTCAAAGATACCAGGATGTGTTAAGAAGTCAATTAAACACTCTCCTCACTCTCTGCTGTTTTACAGGGAGAGCTACTTTTTTTTTTTTTTAAAGCACTTTCTAAGCAATCTTTATTGAAAGATCCAGGATTGTAAAGATGCACAAAACAATTCCTGGTCTTTAGGCAAGCTGTGACTGTCCCTTACGTAATGCATTTTTTTTTCTGATGGGAATTTTTTGCTGGAACCCTGTATCTCCTATTAGCTAACTGATGTTACATTTCTCTGCCTTTGAAATATGTCTTGCCTTTCTATAGCAAACTCAGTTCAAGCCCCGTGTCTCTATTTACTGCATTTCAGCTAGTCACTAGTGCAGCCAGAGCTCACTGCAGCAGCTTTGAAAGGCTGTAACTTTGTGGACTCTTTGCTAGGCATGTCTTTTGGATGATGAGGATGAGGAGGATGATTGGAGGAGGAATGATTCCTCAGGAGGAATGACTGTCTTGCTCCTGCCCCCGGGAGCTCCGTTACTGATTGCCTCTCTAAGCACCACCCTGTGGCTGAACTCCTTCTAGGCTTGGAAAGGTGTCCTCAAAAATTGCACAGTACCATGTAGTGAGGCTAAAAACTACCTTAAAAAAAAGCATTGAGTCCATCCCCAAGCCACATGCACGCTATAGCAGTGTCACTCCTGATTAGAATCCTTGTGTATCCTCCCACAGATGGAGGAACCAGACCTCTCTGGCAGTTTGCCAATATTCACTGTCCACACTGTGAGGAAAGCTTCAGCAATGCCTAAACTGAATCTGTCTTACAGCAATTTAAATTATTTCCTGATCTCTGTATGATGGACCAGGCCACTTCTTTCTCCTTTTCAAAGGCCTTTTAAATCTGAAGACTTTTTTTACCACACCTCTGCTAAGATTTGCCTTTTCCTTAGCTCAACAACTTTGATTATTTATGTTGTGCTTTCTGATTATTCTTGTTGCTTTCCTCTAAATTCTGTCCAGCTGGTTTAGATGCTTTTAGAGTAAAATGGGCAAATGAGACACAATGCTTTGTATTAGGTCTTGCCTAGGCTTACTAAAGCAGAACACCATTATGTATCTAGTATATTACTACATTCCAGCACAGTATTTGCTACTTTCACACAAGTATGGCATTAGTTATTCAGTTGTGTTTAATATTTAAATATTTAAAACATTATAAACCTTTTTTCCTTTTCTGTGATACTGCACTAAGACACTTGTTCCCTACCCTGTCTTCATATAGCTGATTCCGCCTGCTTCAGAAATGTACTCATCACTCTGTGTTGCATAAAAGCATCATTTTTTTCGACCAGTGTTACAACTGTTTCATATTGTAAAGTTACTCTGCAATGTATGTGCAATGCCTCCCATCCTGAAGTCTCCTGCAGAATCAGTAAAGGTGTATTCTGATTCATCCCATGTTAATATTTAATATTATCAGATGTGATATATTCTTGAATGCTGCTTAGAACAGACCGCTGGTATGACTGCCAGTTTGACTTTGCTTCACTGATAATTGCTTTCAAAATGTACTTTTCCAACTGACTTTGCATCTATTTTGTAAGAATTTAATCTGCCTGTTGCAGAAGAGAATATCTGATGAAAAAGTGCTAAAGCCTTACTAAAGGGTTGAAAATCTACTGTTTCTTATCTAATCTATTAATGTTGCTACTCGATCATGAAAAGAAATTAGATCAGTGTGGCATGACCTGTTCTTGGTTAATATATGTCACAGATGACTCATCTCCCTGTTCTTTTCCAGATGCTTACAAATGGACTTTTTCTAGGAAGACGTTAAGCTGAAATCTATATTTTTTCAACTTTTCTTTTTCCATATTTCTGTCTTCAGCTGCCTTCCGTAGACCCCAAGAGTGGCTGCTGATGGTTCTGAGATGGATGCAGCCCTCTTTAAGTTTCTTCAAGCTCTTCAAGTTTCCTGCATGAAATTCTACAAAGCCAATCTGAAAACAGCTAATTTATGGTTTTGGGTTTTTTTCAAGGTTGAGATTTTACTCCTGTCACTTTACTGCTTAGGATATTAACAATCTCTCTGCCACTGATCTTTCCAGTGAACATTGATTAAAAATAAATCAAAAGTTTCTGGCCTTCTTGAACTATCTGTAAATAGATTTCCCTCTGTTAACAGTAGCTCAGCACTGTTTTATTTGTTTCAATACTAGTGTACTTGTGGAATATTTTCTTACCTCTTGGCATTTATTGGCAGGTCTGTCTCATTTTATACCTTTGCTTTTCTAATTCTGTCCTTTGTTATTCAATTTATACTTCCTTTCTCTAGACCCCCTACTTTCTCCTTTCTGTGTATTTCCTTCTTGTGTGTCAGTGAAGAGCTCTTTCTTTAGCTGAGTCTTTACTTCACCTTCTAGTTAAGTTCTAGTATATATTGTATGTATGATTAATACTGTTTCTTTAAGTAACTGCCAGCTCCCATTAACTCCTTTTACCTCACACTTGTTCCCCCATGACCCACTCCAGGAATATAGCTATCAGTATTCTGTTTTTATGGAAACTTTTCTTCCTAGTCCATTGTGTCTGCTTTGATGCTCTTTCTTCCTTCTGTAAAGTTCTGACACTGGATCATTTCACAATCACCTTCACCCAAGTTATGTTCTATCTTTGCAGCTGATCCTTCTGTATTGGTCAGGATGTAGGGGAACAAGCCTTCCTGCTGCTTTCTGCAATTTCTTCTGCTGTGTCTTAGCTTTCATGTTGTTTTTTTTCTGTACTTCTGGGTTGAATCAGATTTCTTCCAAATGCTGTCTTATATTCTGTTTTGATTAGGTTGGGAGATTTATTGAAAAATCTTCATCCATGTTCAATTTTTCACCTATTATTTAATACATTTTTGTTAAAACTTAACTGAAACTCCAAAGAACAAAAATGTGCATTTGTTTTCGCTAGTGTATTGCTGTAAAAATCTCTTGTGTTTTTTGTCTTACACATTTTATCTCTCCTCTAAGTATATTCCTAACTAGAAAGAAAATCTGGAAGCTAGATGGAGTATATTGTACCTGTTTGAGATTGTTATTCAATGGTTTTGTTTTCATTTAGAGGCATCTTTGAAAAGATTTTTACTATTCTTTGTATATGTTAACTGCGAATATAGACTGTCTAGAGCAGATTCCACAGAGTTCCAGAAACCAAGGAATATTGATGCATGTGCTACTGCTCTTCTGGCTGGACAGAAATGTTTGGAGTTTAAATGAGTTTATGAAAAACTGTTGACTTATTAAATGAGAAAAAATCAGGAATCTCATTTTAATTGTATTGATACACCTTTTCAGAGACTTCTTGTAAGGTATGAATAGAAACAAAAAATTTTGTTTTGGTTTCCATCTAGATTATTGATTTCTGTCATATGCTTCCCTCATTTTCCCTTCCCAGCTGACCCATAGTTTCCTGGTGCATTCTTAGCTCTTAGCACTATTTGCTAACTACAGGGAGTTTGTCACGTCATTAAAATCCTGTGGGAGCTAATGGAGGGATGCCCAGATTGAGGAAACCGGTACCTGGCAACCCAGAAGTACACGGCTCATGTTTCACCATACTTCTGTCCTGGCTGTCTTGGCTTTGCTGTGGGGGTGTGAGGGGCCTGTGGCTGCCATGGGCCAAGGGGCAGAGTCTTGCCCTTGTGGGAGGGCTCTGCTCAGTCTGATCTGCTGTTGGCAAGCCCTGGGTGCCAGCCATAGTCAGCCTGTGTACCGTGTCACCTGACGCTGCACACTCAAAGTCAATTTGGTCCATGCTGTTAACTACCAGGCCCAACAAAGCCAAAGGTCTTCCCATCATTCTGAGGTGGCTGCTGAAGTTTGGTTTTGCTCTTCTTTGTCTCCATTTCTACAGTCCTTTAACTTTCTGCTATCCTTTTGCCTCTGTGTTTTGCCATGTGCTCCCTGTCTCTCTCTTTCACCTGTTTGTTACTTGCCTATTTTCCCCTTTCTCTCATCCCCTTCTCTCCTTCTCCCCTGTAGAGCCCTGATGGTCTTTCACTCTTCCCTTTGTAGAACCAAGCCACTTGCTTTGTTCTTTTCTTTTTCCTTCACTGGCCCCTTTGTGAAGGTCCTTGCCTGGGTCCCTGTGAGTGGCCTGTGTACCTCTGCATTTCAGAGAGCAGCTATAAAAGGGTTGCCAGCTCTGCGTGGTGATAATTTAGAAAACACAGATAGTGGAAGAAGAGCTCTGTCTCCATTCCTGTTTCTTGTGCTGTACTGTAAGGGAGAAAATAGCTGAATAGAAAAAGATGCTAAAGGAGGAGAGAATTTCCATGGTGGGGGGCTGAACAGCAAAGCAGACACGTGTGGGGGAATGCTCTTGTGCAGGGGAAGAGCTAACTATGCCTGTGTATGCTCAGATCTGGCGTGACGTTCAGCCATTGCCTATTTCATTAGTACTTTACAAAGTTTAGCAGAGATTTGTTATTCATCTTTACATGTCATATCACTTTTAATTTACTGAGCCTCAACAACCAAGTTTCCCTTTAAGTTGTCTTCAGTAGCTTTTTATCTATTCATATCTCCTGGGCAGAGCTTGGACTTCCACGTTATTCTTTGTTATGCTTTTTTGTTCACTTTTTAACTTTAGTCTTTATTTTTCTGGTCAATCTTAAAAAATTATTTAATTTCATTTTATTTTTCAGACACCTCTTATTGATCCTCACATCCCACATCATCCTACTAAAACCATTACACAGGTAATAGAACCTAGGTGTGCTGTAGAGCCAGGCCATTAGACAAATGGAAATAACTATTTCCAACAGTGTGATATGAATCAGCTGAAGTGATGCTTTCTGTAAGATGTGAGAAGTATGTGAAACTTAAAATCCCAAATGTATACTACATTGCTCTGCAAAGTAAACCTCTATGCAATAGGACTTTTAATTCAGGAAAAATAGCATTTGTGTTTGTTTTGCAGAAAGCAGTACAGAAATTCCAGAAAGTCTAAAATCTGTGTATCATGGTCTTTCTTTTTCTTCATGATCACCAAGGTTCCTTCAGAAAAGATCCTTAGAGCTGGAAAGATTTTGCGGAATACAATTCTGTCTCGAGCTCCTCACATGATAAGAGATCGTAAATACCATCTGAAGACTTACAGGTGTGTGAGCTGATTGTATAGAGGCCTCTGAATTTTTATGCCTGCCATTCTCTGATTTGTCATTTATGCCTTACCATACTTGCAGGTCTCAAAAGGTCTGAAATTATTCTGTGGTGCTGTTTGAGTTGGATGTTATGCAGTCTTTAATGGGCCTGGTAAATCCTTTCTGAAGTAATTTGACTGGAAATTGAGTTCGTGATTGTGAACAGAGCATTCACTTACAAAACTCTTCCAAAGTTAATAGCATAGTTAGCTGGAATATTCTGTGTAGTACCAAGCTAAAATGTAGATTCTGTTCTCTTTGTGTATCAGTAAGAGACAATAGAAAAGTTCATTAATATATTATGTCCCTGTACTGATTGCTACAGCAGTCTTGCTCATCGTGGTGGTCTGAAAATTCACCTGGTGAGAAACATTCCTGATGCAGATTTGCTGCTCTATTTAATTTTTTTTCAGTGTATTGCCAGGCTCTCTTATCTTCCTGCTGGTGGCAGCACAGTCTTGCTGAAGTGGGATAACAATGGCACTTGTAGAATAGAAATCTGCCTGCAAGGTGTCAGGATCTACCTATATTCGCTTAAGAAACAGTCAGTTTGTTTTAGTGTCTAATGCTTAAATCAAATACCTAGTACATTATTCAGAGTGTTTTTAAGTAAAAATTATTTTAAATCTCTGAGTGTGTCTTTTTTCTTAATAGTAAATCAGTATGTTGCTGATCTTCATTTGAAATAAATGCATTGATTTTCTGTATTTCAGCCCAAAATGTATTTATTATACAAAGGTATTTGGCACTTGTGAGTTGATTCAAGAATATGTCACAATACAACATTGCTCATTGTTCTAGAAGAAAAAAAGAGCATATATGATAAATGAAGAGCAGTGCTAGTCCAAACAGCTGCACCATTTTCTCTTACACATAAATGGGAAAACTTACTGTTCTGCTGAGCGACTGAGGGAGTGTTATGATAAAGAATTTTACTAAGAGACCATGTGGCTTTTTGCTTTTTTTAACCCTCTTTGGATGTTCTCCTGAACTTGAGACCTGCTGTGGTCTGCCTCTGGGTCAGTCAGGAGGTGCAAGATGACCAAGACCTCACATGAGAGAGCCTCAGGAACAAAACCAGTGTCTCCAAATACAGTGTGACAGAAGTTCGGTTACAAATGCAGGAGCACCTTCATAGCACTCACTCTTCCTGTGGAGGCTGCATGGCATAACTTGTACAGTATTAAATGTTTCTTTTCATGCAAGATTCTGAAAAGCGTGTGGCTTTTGGTATCCCATGGTATACAGAGGTTTCTTTTGAAAACTGGCTTGGAGGTTGTTGCACTCGTGCTGTAGGTTTTGAACCAGGTGTCCCATGTTCGATTTGATCCTCTGAACTGTGCATTTCCCAAAACACTTGTTTTGTTAAGGTGGTCCTCTCAAGACTGGACACCTTCACTGGTATTTCAAACATGTGCATGTAGACGATTACATGGGGTTTTCTGCAGGGAGATTTGACTAAGTTTATACAGAGTTTAAGATATCACTGTTGTTGGCAATCACTGTGTGCAGTCTCTCTCTTGGCTAGCTTTCTTTTCATTCCTGTCTGTTTATCTGTCCTTCAGGCAATGCTGTGTGGGGACAGAACTAGTTGACTGGATGATGCAACAAAGTCCTTGTGTCCATTTACGAACCCAGGCTGTTGGCATGTGGCAAGTACTGCTGGAAGAAGGTGTTCTTAACCATGGTAAGAGAAAGAAAATCAGTATCTTGACTAAAATATGGGCAGTGTGTGACATCAACACCTCTCTAGTTCTTTTTCATGAAAAAGAAAGGGATCATGAGCCCAAAAGAAATGCTGCAGAGCAGCCTGTTCATTCATAAGTGCAAGTGCAACTCACAGGCAGTATTATTTGAGCCTTGCTACCGGTATGCGTTTTAACTTACTAGCATATTGCATCATAAATGAACAGTTTATAACTCTAATTATACTTAGGAGTACACTGGCTTGTGCTTATGTTGTTAGAACTGGGTAGGACTCAAACCAAAACCAAGGGATGTATTACCATACATAAAACTAACCTTCATCAAAGATTTGCTGTATTTAGAAGTGAATGTGAGTATTTTTTGTTTGCTCAGATCCATCATTTTGGAATGATTTCCATTGATTTTGGAGGGGTTCCCAAATTCAGCATACTGGATATTCCAGTGCAGAAACCTGGGATTTTATGTTTTCTGATTGCATTTTACATTGACTTTCAGTTTCCATTTGGCAGGATTTAGTTGGTAACAGGATATTATAGCCCTCAAAAGGGTAGGTTTCTAAAGCACTATTCATATTTGAAGCTTTGCATGTACAATTTTATTAAATGTAGAAGAGCAACTCTGTTACAGTGAACTTGCATTTATCGTCTGTTGTGCTTCCCATATCCCAGTGAGAAGTTTCCATACTGGGAAGGCAGATTGTTTCCACTGCTCCCTTACCCTAGAGGCTCTAACTTGAATTCCTGCCATATATTCACTTGAACTCTCAGGGGCAGGCTGCATCACAGTATCCAACTCAACACATCAGTCTGACTTGCTTGGAAGACCAAGGGTTTGTCCTTTGCAATATCATAATGTTACTTTAGAGGTCTTCTCTTGGCAGTTCTTCTATTAAGTTGTTCCACCAGGACACAGGTCAATGTACTTGCTCCTGAGATTATACCTTGATGATGCACATTTCTGCTACACCACCAGTTTAGTTGCTTTTGCTACCTTTTTTCAGCAAGGTAGCCTTTTTTGCTGCTTTGTTTCAGTCTAAACATGTAGAGCAAAGTGTTTGTGCTAGAGAATACCTCTTAGAAAGTCATGGTATAACCATTTTCCCCAGTATAATTTGTTTGATTAAATGAAATAGTTAGAAACAATAAGAAAACAGGATTAATAAGAAAACATATGCATGTGTATACATACCCACCACACACTTATATGGAAGCCTTTTGGAAAGTATTTTTAGTATACAATTTAAAAGTGTACCCTTCAAGCTACATAACTTGGACATACATGAGGAATAGTTTCATGCTCTTACAGTTTTTCTGTAGCTTTCTTTCCTTTGTTAAATAATCTACCTGAAACAAACACGATACTACACAGATTTCTGCAAGGTTGCTTTGTTGAGGAGGGTTCAGTATTTGATGTGTTATGTTGTTTTCAGTGGACCAGGAACACCACTTTCAAGACAAATACTTATTTTATCGATTTTTGGATGATGAGCGTGAAGATGCCCCTTTGCCAACTGAGGAAGAGAAAAAGGAGTGTGATGAGGAGCTACAGGATACTATGCTGCTTCTCTCTCAGATTGGGCCAGATGCTCATATGAGGATGATTCTCAGGAAACCGTAAGCAGAATAATGAGTCGTTACTATGGGTCTTCCTTGTGACATGGAAGCAAGAGAAACCTGCATTTATTATCATCCTCTTTTTAAGCCAGCTTTATAGTGACTTCAAAGCAACCAGTATAAACTCTGTTTGACCCTCTATTGAAGGCAAGCATTAAGCAGGTAGGGTTTAGTGGCCACACCAGACATATTTTACTGCTAATTAAACGCACTGAGAATAAGGAATAACTTAAGCTCACCTTCACTGAAGATTTACTTGTAAGGAGCCATTCAACACAGCACTGGATCCTACTACCTTGAGGCCATTTGCAAGATTTGTCTTGGGTGTGGGACAGGAGTGGGCCCTGTATACAGTGTGAGAACACTTTTCATAGTAAAAGATTTTTGAATCACCTAACCCAAGTGCTCGTTCCTGTTCTGTTTCCATCTGTATCTTTTCCTGGCTCTATTCTTGTTTAGATCATAAGCTCATTTAAACAGCACTTCTCCAAAAACTTGCTAAAAGCATTGAATTTCAAAAAAGTGCCTTCAGACACTTGTGCTTATGAAAACAGGAAACATTGCCATGCAGCAATAGTTTTGAAGTATACGTTCTATTTCTTCTCCTTATTGAAGATCTAGTCAACACAACCAAGGGAACACTCGCTCCCTGTCACACAAAATACACAGACAGACCAGACTGAGAGCATGGTGTTTCCATACACTCTCAGGGAGTTATGGAATTGAGGTCTTGTTTCCTTGCAGACATGTCTTATGCCTTGTCCACTCAGGAGCAAAAGTGAGCTTTTGCACCTTTGAGCAGACATCAGTCATTCAGAGACTGAGCAATGCTGTACGTGCAGGGACTCTGCTCCTCTGCACTCTCTCCTTTGCCTCAGGCCAACTAAGCAGGTCATCTCTTGGAGAATTTCCCTTTAGGTTATCGTGGGTTTTGGCTGCCTACTACATTTGCTTTCTGTCATGACTTCCAGAACAGCAGGTGTAAGTTTACACTAGCAGGATAAATATTGTTGATTGTCATCTGGACTGCTTACAGAGAGCTGAAAGGCTGGAAGGATGCTGTGGAAAGTACTGCTCTTCTCTCTGTGTCGTCACTTGCACAGCATCACCTGAAAGAATACTAATAGGAGATTTTTCATGGAATATAGGGAGGAGAAAGAGATTTTCTCAAGACTGATATTCTTTCCCTGTCCCTGAAAGTGCATATTTTTGCAGCCCTTTGCTCACTGAAGTAAGCTTGTTCTGCCAGGGACCATATTAACTACTGTTCTAGTATTCAGTTTACATACATAATGATTATGTTGAAAATCCTCCCTGGACTGAATTGCTGCAAAGCTGTTAAAATCTCCATGAGTCCTCAGGGTCCTGCTAGTTTTGACTAGACACTGTTAAAGCTGCCAAAAGTTCAAAGGAATTGTCAAGGCTTCAGAGATGCTGACTCTAGCTGACCTGAGCAGGACCACAATTTTCAAACCATCACAGCTGCATTTTATAACAGTAACCATTTCCAGAGAGGTTGCAGAACTCAGATAATTACCCTGAAAGAAATAAGACAATATTCTTTGATGAGAAGATTCCTTTGAGAATTTGATTGTATAATGAAGCTGTTGCTTTGAAAGGTACTTTCTATTGTTCAAAATCTGAAAATCTCTAACAAAAAGTGTCACTTGTTTTGACAGCCAACTTAAAAAATTCTCTGTTTATTACATTAACTGCAGCATTTTAACTGTCAAACTGTGAAAGAATGTTCTATAGTTTAAAAAACAGAATAGAGCTCAGGGAAATTTTTGGCAGGCTCTTGTTGCTATTGTGTTTTTTTTTTTTTTCCTTTGGAAACACGTATACTGAATGTGAAAATAGCTTTTTGTGAAGTAGCAAACACAGCACTCTGCTCCTTATAATGGCTGGAGCACAGGTGCAGACCTTGCTCAAGTCTCTGTAAAAATTACTGTGGAATTAATACAGCTCCTCCTTAAGTGTTTCCCCCATTCAGTATGAAAATATGTCCTGATGGTAAACCCTAATTTAATAGGATGCTATAATACGAAGCTAAACAGAATAATAACAGGAGTCTTTAAAGGAAGAGTTATATTCATCAGACACCAGTATTTAGCTCAGATGATGTTATGGATTACATTCATTTTAATGCCCTAGCCTAAAGTAAGTTAGCAGTGTGACTGAAATAATAAATCTGTGTTATATGTTCTTGGTGGTTTGACTTAGCACATTTTTTCTTAGTAGAGAGCATTTGACGCTTAATCACAATGTTATGGGGTCTGTGATCTTTTCCCTTGTTCCTATTATCTCAGAATTTTCTGGTTAGCTGTATAATAAAAATAATCAAGGATACTGCTTGGACATACATGGCTTATCAATGGCAAAGTACTATGTTATTGTCAACATCCTAGTCACAGAGAAGCTCAGTCTCTCTGACCTTGGTAAATTCTCCTAGCACTGAACAGTTTTTATTGATCACTTAATATCACCTGAGTTCTGTCCATTAATGTGTACCCTTGTTCCCTACCTATTCCATTTATTATCCGCTCTATAACCAGCTATTGCTGTTAGAATGTGTCCCCTGCAGAAACTAGGTCTTTACACAGCAGGATCCTACAAATCAACATCAGTGGGTCACCACACAGGTTTTAAAGACACAGTGATGCCTAATATCTCTCCACGTGACATCTGCAGGAGCAGAAGTAAAGACTAGCTACAGATATCAGCTACAGATTGTCAGTCCTTCCAGTGTGCTAACACAGGAAGCAAATAGACATACTGAAAGAAGAGTGTATCCTTTTGTCTTGATAGAGATCTGATATAGTAAGACATCATCCTTTTATGTTTTGATTTAATGTAGAAATTTCTTAATTTGTTACACTATATTTTCTAAGACATGCTGGTTTTGCAAGCATGTAATAAAATTAAAGTTGCTACTTCCCTATTTTTTGTTAAAATCCTTACCTTTTGTTTGCTAGCTAGTACTGGCTTAGTTTTATGCTGTACTTAATTAAGCTTCCCTGCATATATCACTAGGAGTGTCAGCCTTGTAGTTTCAAGATTCAGAAACAGTAAAGTATTTTGAGTCACTAGAGGGCATAGCTGTACTGAACCAATTTCTGGTTTTCTCTTAACAGTTTATTTGATTCTGTATGAGAAAAGAGTAATTTAATCCAAAGTGGTTTTTAGTCTAAATTTGTCTTTAATCTGGGTAATAATAAATGCATGTCATTGGTAAGGGAAGAACAGAAGAAAAATAAAGCTTGCTTAGCAGAGATGTCAGTTGTCCTTATGTTTTCTGTGACTTCTTCAGTGCTTCTTTCATTGAAAAGTCTCCATCCAGCTACTTTTTACAAAAGATGCAATACAACTCCAGAGCGAGACAGCTGGGTACTCCCTGTGCCTCACACATGATGCAGACAGACTGTTGAATCAGGAGGTGACTAAGCAGAAAACCTGTAGAGCACAGTATTTCTTCATATGGCTTTCCTGATCCTCTAGGTGCTAGTCTCCTGTAGTTCTGACATTTTAGGAGGACAACTTCTATCAGAAAGGTTCATTGTAGTTTTTCTTTTAGGGCTGTCCAAAGACTCAACTGTGCTATTTATTCTTTCGATACCATACATTGCAGACAGCAGGGTTTAGAACTGTGCTTGTTGTAATGGTGGAACATGTAAACCTCATTTGGAAACTCCTGCCCCCAGACTGGACTTCCTGTATCCCATTTCCTCACATATTAAATTTGTCCTCTCCCTTATGTCTTTGTTGCTCTTTTCTTTTGTTCTTGGCCCATTGAATTAATTACTTGCAATCTGCTTTTCACAAATCTAAACTATATCGTTTGGAAAGATTTAGTCCTATAAAAGTAGCTTGAAATCATGCTTTAAAGGAATTCTTTTTTCCTCTGTGTGTCCATATGTCACTCTAATGTGCTCTCTGAAATTATATGACAGGAGAATTTGTTCTTTTAGAAAATAATGTTGTACTAGATACTGTAACTGAAGAGAATCTTGTGAGTGGGGAAAAAGATTGAGAGTTACTCTCAAGCTCCCACAACTCCTGTGTGCTGTTTATTAGATCCTCCAAAGCATCTCTGACACACTGCAGTCCCCACAGTATTTTATGTCCTTCTTTAGCAATCAGAAAATTTTGTGTCGGTTACAGAAACGAAATTATTTCAGCCACAGTGCCAGCCTCCTTACTACTCCTTGTGCTAGAGAGGAATTATTCCTTCATCAATGCATGCTTTTTAGTAATGGCAGCTTTTTGTATTTTTCAGTGAAAGAAGCTGAAACTACTGAGTGGTTCTTATTTACCGTTGTGGCTAAACAGCAGCACTCAGCATTAACTGTAGAGCAGTCGTTAGCTGTCCTCCAAGATGCATTGCTGCATCTCCAGTTTGTTCAGCAGAAGTTCACACACTCCTTTACAAACTACTAGTACTGTGTTTTGCTACAACTAATTAGTGCTGCATGTGAAAAATAGTGCATGCCTCACGCTCAGGAGTCCTTTAGAAAGGAACAAATCTTTATGTACCATTTCCGATTTGTGTGACCATTGTATGCATATATAGAACACTTGATTTAATCAGAAAAGCTGCCTAATCAGGATCTCTCTAAGGTGGTTGCCATGGCTGCTGCTCAGTGTCATTCAGGTAGCATTCACAGAGCTTCCATCCTTTGTGTGTTTCAGTCCTCCAGCCAGAAACATCATTCAGTCCCTGTTTAGTAAGGATATCTTCACTAGACAGTACAGCAGCATTTTGTGTTGTTCTGTCCTTCTGTGAGGTCTTTATTTTGGGCATTTATTGCATTTAGTTATCCCTTTTATCTTCTCTCTATAGCCCTGGCCAGAGAACTGTAGATGACTTAGAATTTATATATGAAGAACTTCTCCACATTAAGGCCTTATCTCATCTTTCTACCACAGTAAGTAATTTTAAAAATTGTAACTCATCACCTAAAGGGAGGCTCAATTTTTACTCCTGGTTTTACTTCTGACTTTATTAAAGTTGGAGAGCCTGTAACCATTTTCATTTATACTTTCCATGCAAAGAATTTATTCCATCTGTGAGAATTACCCAAGCAGTGTGCAGGTGTAAGTTGGCTATTAGATAGCAGATATAATTCTCTTCAAGTATTTCTGCACAGCCTGTGTCTCCCTCACTTGACACAGATGCCACTGTCTGGGTCTCTTATCCATGTGTAAATGAAGGTACTGGTACTACTGAATTTTGCAGAATTGATTTCTGTAAGGAGTCTTGGCTTGAGCTGGTTAGGAGGAAGAATTACACTGTGGAGAAAGGTGCACTGTGCAGTGCTTGCTGGTTGGAGTTCAGTCGTTGAGTAAAAGAAAGCTCATCAGACACGTTCTCTCTGAAGTGGTCAAGAACAGAGCAGAGAACCAAGGATAAATGGAATAGACAGGAGAATGCATCTGTTTAGAGTCTCACCATCATTGATACACTATGTAGATGACTGAAACAAGCTAAACAGCACTTCACTTGGTAGCAGTAAGATGTGCATGCTTTTATAAAAAGGAAACCAGTCAGAAAGTAGTTCCATATTTGATGATACCTTCCTCAGAATCTCTTGTTACTTTCAGTCATTCTCAGTTAACTTGGACAGACACAGCTAATTATGAAGCTGCATTACAGAAAGAGATAGTACTCTATGCAAACATGTAAAACTGAACAATGTTTTTCAAAAAAAGTAGGCATTTGGAGTTGGTATCTGAATTACACTGGTGTTAAGGAGACTTCTCAGATTGCCCATTTGTGAGACTGACGGTCGCACTCCCAACACCAGAGACTGTCACTGCTGGGGCTGGAATCCCTTTACAGCAGGCAGCTCCAGTGACCTGGTGGGTCCTGCTGGACTCCTGCACATCCCCCACTCACACAACCAGACCAGGTTTCCTCACTGCTTCCACCCCAGGTTTCCCATAGTGAGCCTTGCCTTGCTCCATAAAGCAGTTTATCCACTGTGTAGTTACACAGAAACAGCTTGAGCTGGTGCCTTTGAGGAGGGACCCCCAATAAAGGAACCCCTAGACTTTTATCCCCTCACAATCTAAGCATTCACAAGTCTCACTCTCCTTCTTGTGTCCTGCGCTCCTGCTGTCTCTCAGTGTCCATTCACCTGGCTGGTGCCAGTTGTGCTGTTTGCTGTGAGAAGGGTTGGCAGTCCATGGTCTCTTGTCTCTCTGGGCTCCCACACAGAGCTCAATCTGCAGACAAACTGCAGCTTGCAAACTAAGGTACCTGCAGAGTTACCTGCACTAGATGTATTCCTCGACATGGGAACAGACATCCAAAAGCCTTTAAAATCCCTGGAATGTAGAGGAAAAAAGTAATTAAAGAAAGACTGCTGTAAGATCCAGAAATGACCCTTTAAAAGTTAAATGAAAGAAACTACCCAGGATAGACAGGTATTGAGAGGGAGTGGAGAAAATTCTTGATACTGTGGACATAACCCAGAACAAAAAAATCTGAAACACAAATTATTTTCAGCTCAGAAGAAATCAGACTTGAGGTCAGATATGACAGAAAGTAACATATGGAACAAGTATGGCAAGTGATACAAACTTCAAAAAATACTTGCCATTTTGAAGTACAGATAATTTCATGTTTTTAGTGAGAATCTGAAAATGCCAGCTTGTTACATGCATCATGAACTAAAGCAGAAGACAGAAACCATGACTAGCTTAGAGGAAGTCTTCAGAGGAACAACAGACAGCATTGCTCCTATGAACCAGAAGATTAATGACCAATCAACTTGAAAGGAAATGGAATGTTTATTTTAAGTAAGGCATAATTCCTAAAGTAATAAGTTTTCTAGATATGCCACAAGCAGCAAAAATTAAAATGGGTAAAGCTCAAGTCTCATGGTGGTGAGCTAATTCCTACTAGCAAAGCCTGTGAAGTTAATGAACGAATGAAAAACAATTATATAATACAGTGTTAAAAACAAGTCAAATTTTGGGCTTCATCAGATGGATTCATTCACTGCAAAGGCCAATGACTGAATCAACTGAGAAGATATCTGAGGACCTAAGTGAGTAGGAATTCTCCTTTGTGGTGTGCAGAGCAGTGCTAATGGGGCTATATTTCCTGGCCTTATGAAAGTATCATTGCCTTTGAGCAGAATTTATAAAGGAGTTTGGTGAGCTAAGTGTTACAGAGATCACACACCTGAGTGTGTTCACTGGTCAGTGTACTTAAAAAACCTGTCCAAATGCCTCTATTTATCTCTCTTTTTCTCCAAACTGCAAAAAGGGAGTGCCTTCCCCTGATTGTCAGGGAAGAGTTCTAGGTGGCTGATGTGGTATGTTTGTACTTGGTGCCTGAGCACCAAGGTTGGGTGGGTGCCTTTAAGTACATCAGTGCCCAGATTTTTCCACCCATCTTGGGAGGTGCCGCTGTCGGATTCTCATCTGGATTGTGTCCAGAATTTGAGAGTTCCTTCCCAAGTGTTTCTTCATGGCCTAAATTTTTTTCTCAATTCAAACAAACAAGACAGTGGTGTGAAGATAGCAGCTTTTGATCTGTATTTGGCATGGTTAAGTTACACGGTAGTACCTCTGAAAAATGGCTTGTCACCACCTGACATTCTCCAAATTCTTGAATCCTGCTGCTTGGACCTTGGCCTCTAAGTCCGTGGAGACTTGTGGTTGTATGGACTGAAACATAAAGCACGCAGAAGAGCTCAGGGTCATATGAGATTCCCAGTGCTACTGCTATTTTGTGGCAGTAACACAGTGTTTACAGTGACAAAAAGCAGTTGTAAGCAGTGTCTCACTAGAGAACAACTGCCCAGTCAGTCAGAGCTAATCACACTAAGGGCAAAACAAAGCCAGCGAGGAGCCGGCTGACACCAAGGGCAGTGTCACGTTCTCCAGTTCCTGGAAGAGGTAGTGAGCTGGATGCTTTGCCTGGGAAGCTGTCAGGCAGAGAGGGAACTCAGCAAGTCCAGGTGGCTGTGCCTCACTGCTTGATACAGCAGAAGAGACAGACTTATGTCAGTCTGAACCACATATCTCAGCAGAAAACAGGAGTTCCTCCATGGAGTAATTGACAATTGCTGGCAGATCAACAGATTAACTATTACTGTTTAAAACTTTCTGTCTTGTTATTGATGATCATTTCACATGTGTGTGTTCAAGGAGAGATGTGGAGACCCATATCTGTAGAAGAATACCTCCGTGAGCGGGGACATGGAGTGTTTTTGCAGAAGTTGGACAATCCAGCCCTGTTCAAACTGCGGCCTAATTGGGGCCTGCAAAGGCCTGTAAAGGCCTGAGTCTGTGACGCAGTTGAAATTAGTTTAATCTATGTTTTTTTGTAAGTATGCCAATTATAGAGTGTGTTAGAGACAGGTTGAGAAAATGAGCCAATTAGGCAGAACCTTGGTGACAATTGGTATGTAAACTATTTTATCATATATAAGAGATAAGCGCAACAAATAAACGGGATTTCGCCATTTTCACTGCATCAGTGCAGGCGTCGTCTCCTTCTTCTCCCTCCATCTTTGCCAGCTCCTCGTTGAAGATACCCTGTGTCATCTACTCATATATTAAAGATGCCTTTGTCTGAGCCATTTGGAGCCAGGAAATGTAGCTCTGTAAAGCAAATCAATAGGAATTAGGAGATCAAGCAGACCAATGACTGATCGATGATGCAGAGGGAAGGAAAGTACAACAGGGCTATATTATGTGACCTCATTTCAGGAGGAATGAGATATGTATAATAACTATAATTTCTCTCTCTGTTTTAAGGTAAAACGAGAATTAGCAGGTGTCCTCATTTTTGAGTCACATCCCAAAGCAGGAACAGTCTGTAAGTAAATGGAGTCCTGTCAGATCTCTTTCTCAGCTGTGCTATGAACATTTAAATTCCTAATGTTTAAATGACAAGAGCAAAACTTGGATGCATTCTTCAAAGCTGATTTATCACTTAATGTTTAAAACCTAGGGTAATAAGTGTTAGCTTAGTCTGTTGCCAGATGTGGGGACAACACCTAAATTAATTCTGTATCCTTGGTTGAGTGTATGTATCACCTACAATTCGGCTATGTTTTTATCTAGAATTTTTGGTTCAACCAATCGCTATTTAAAATGCATTTTAATATAATCCCCTATTAAAAAAAAATCCTCCTACAGAAAAGAAAGGATTTAAAATGGTAGATTGCTCAGACATGTTAATACTGAGACATTTTAGCAAATGAATATTAAATTCACAGTTACTAGAGAACTAGGTTAGAACATGGTGCTACAAGAGGGATCCTACCTGTGTGCTAATTAGTAATTGATAACCTGACATATTGATAAAGTAGTTGTTGGAACTGTCATAGAAAATAATAGCTCTTTCCCATCAGTGTAGTAAAATAACTACTGTATGGATATGAATTGTTTTTCTAAGTTCTGAAGGCAATTGCTTTTAAAATCATGGTGTGCTCTTTTGTAAGGTAGACATTTGTATGACTGTAGAGTTAGCTTGAATGTTATTGGGTGCAGAATCTGGCCCATTTATATTTTGAATAACTATATTCTAATCATAAAATCTTTTTTCTCTGTTGTAGTGTTTAATCAGGGAGAAGAAGGCACTTCTTGGTACATTATCCTAAAGGGATCAGTAAACGTAGTCATTTATGGCAAGGTATTTTTTTCAGAAGCTATTTTATGTGATTGTTATTACTGAAATTGTAAGAATAAACTTTGAAGGAATACAGTTTAATTTAGAGCAAAATTGCTTTGTCTGACAAAACAAATAGATTGTATTTTTATTAAGAAATGATCCAGTGGTTTCACTGATCATACTTCCAGTAGATTGCTCTATAATTTTGGGATATATTACACAGTTTCTGAATATAATCCATCTGAGTTACATCAGTATCTTTAGGACAAAGTAATTTGCTGGAATTTAGTGAATTGCCAGACTTCTCTCTCACAGGGGTTTTGCCCCATCCTGTTACCACCATGTGGTCATGCATTTGGATGACTAACTGTTCTCATGCATGTCTGACAAAACTCCTGCCTTGTGACTAGTGGTTCTTGGGTTGGATGGACATCTTCCAAATTTATACCAACTATTCGTTTTAGTTAAACCATAGACCAAAAAGCATCTTTATCAAATTTACTGTTTATGAGAGAGATTTTTCAAGGCAAAAGAAGTAGATCTTGGTACACAGGAATCCCTTGAGTCTTTAAAAACCCTACTTCTCTATTGATTTCTCGTTCAGTGACTGAGAATCCTCCATTTGAAAATAAAGCATTTCACCAAACTCTAGCACTGGGGCCCTGATGCTTAGTCTGTTCCTAGGTAACACAAATTTAGCCACATTTTTTACATCACTGGGTGGGCCGGATCCTCTGTTACTGTAAATTGGAGGAAACTGAGCACTGCTGATGTACAACAATTGGAGGGAGATATGTTGTTTATTTTACTTCGGCAAGCTTGATTTTATTTTTTAGGACCTCTATAAATAAAAAACAAAATAATCAACAACTTTCTGTCTTCAGCAGGCTGAGAAGAGTCCTTCAAGCTGAATGCAATTTCAGAGAACAAGCTGATTCTTTTCTGTTCTTGCCTTTCTTTAGCAATAGTAATAACCAGCTATCAAGTATTGTTTCCTAGTCATTATTTTGGCTGTTGATTTCCTGCCAAATAGATTTGTTTTGGTATTTGATTGTGAAGTCCAGTGTTTGTACAAGGACTTTCAATAGAATCCAGAGTAATGATGGGTTTCTGCATGTAAATGTTTTGCTCTGTGCAGGGTGTGGTATGTACTCTACATGAAGGAGATGATTTTGGCAAGTTAGCTCTTGTGAATGATGCTCCCAGAGCAGCATCCATTGTTCTGCGGGAAGACAACTGCCACTTCTTGAGAGTAGATAAGGAGGACTTCAACAGGATCCTTAGGGTAAGAGTGGGGAAGGGCTGCCCTCACAGTGTGATATCAGAACGTGCAAGCTTTTCCAGAGGCTGTCATTTCTATGAATATGTTAGGATTAATAACCTTGTTTGTAGTATGCCTAATTGTGGAACAGAGATGTGACAGTCTAGAAGGTCAGGTAAAGAATATGTTCATCACCTTTCCTCTCTCAGTTCCCAGCTCAGACATGAAAATGCGACCAAGTGGAATCTTTCGTGTCTCACATTCTGTAATCTAGCATTTGCCCTGCTCGGTTTTTCCTTATGCTGCCCAGGATTTCTGGGTGATATTCTGGCCAAATATTGAAAATAACAAGATCACCCCTTCTCCCACATAGGTCAGTTTCAGGTACATGGAATTTAAGTGTTTCAAGGCAGAATCAAGTGGCAAATGGAGTAAGTTACGGATGTCTTTACACAGATATCTTTATCAGAGAACTCTAGAAGGATATTCCCAGGCTGATGTTACAGTTATTCATTTTGGGGTAAATGTGTTCCAAAGTCCAGCTGTAATTCTGTAATTTGAGGCTATTTTGTGGCCATTCATAGTAAAAGAAGTCAAAACTAGTATCATCCTGTATTTAAACCTAGATATGTCCCGTATTGGGCAATAAAACCCAGCAATAAAACCAGACCAGAAAGGGTACTCCACTTGAAAAATTACTTGTGGTTATTGTACAAAAGGGAATGAGGATCCCTTTGGCAATATACTTCCAAGTAGACTATGTATCTACTATATACATATATATATATATATATACACACACTATATATCTATACTTCCAAGAAGATCCAAGTCCATGGTTTTACTAATTTTTACTTGTCTTTTTTTGAATGCACATTATACTTAACTTTTTTCTTTTTCTACTATGAGTCAGGTAGTAGTAGAAAATGAACTGTTTACTGAGCTAAGACTTCCTTTTCTTAAATGCTATTCTCTTTTTTAAATTATTATTTTATTTTAGAGAAAAGTCAGATTGTCGAAAATAGTGTCTGTATGTAAGTGGGGATAGAGGTTACATTACATATGGCAAGCTGTGGAGAGACTGTTTTTCAGCAAACTTTTTTTTAAATTTGATATCTCCATAAAATGGAGATTTTTTTAAACATAGTTCTTTCTCTACTCTCTCACACAATTCTCTGCTTCTTGTCTTGGTGCCAGTGCTTCCTTCTTGATTCTGCCTGTGAGGAAAACAGAATAAAACTGTAGTATTTATCAGATAAATACTGAGGGAAAGAACCTACACCACTCTTTTGTGTTTGAAAGTTGTGCAGTTTGTTAGAGTATTTAATCAGCCAAATCAGGTGCAGTCACATTTATTAAAAGTAACTTGTCTTGCAGGATGTGGAAGCAAATACAGTAAGACTCAAAGAACACGACCAAGATGTCTTGGTGTTGGAGAAGATCCCAGCAGGAAGCAGAATTTCTAATCAAGGAAATTCACAGACACAGCACAAGTATGTTTTCATTCAGTAGTGCAAATGTCAGACAATTATTAACCTTTTTAAATGGTACTATTATCTAAACAATAGCATATTCCCTTTTGGTGGAAGACTGCAGTGCATATAAAGTTTTCTTTTTTTAGTCATCAGCACATGCTCCATACTCAGTAATATATCCATTTCTAGCAGCACACCAGCCTCTGTCTTTACACGTAATTCCCTGAAGATCTCAGTGTAAATACTTACCTCAAGTAATAGCTTCCAAATAGACTAAGCATGGAGATTGAGGAAACCTTATTAATCTGAGTTACTGTGTAAAAGATGTGAGGAAAATACATTGTTTTGTTGTTAAGTACAGATATTTTTATTTTGTATTTTGAACTCTAAATGCTAATAAAAGTTTGCTATGCACAATTTATAAACAAAACAAAGATCTCATGCAATGAGAGTTGCAGAGCTTATCTTACAGAATAGTTTAGCACTGTAATAACAATATTAACTATATTTTCCTTTCTTACTGAAAGAGAAAAAGTACAATTCTGTTTGGCTGCTACTGTGATAAGAGTAGAGTGAGGCTATTATCATTCCAAACATTGCTAAAACCCCTAAAGGCTTTGTAAATGTGTTATTTGAAAATGGATACACAATTTTCTTCAGAAGCATTCAAACAATTTCAACAAGTTTCGAATCCTTTACCCTGACCCTCACTTTCTCTGAAAAAAGAGTCAATTTATTGTGCAATACACTTTTTATCTCATCTGGGATTTCTTATACTTACTTTGTCTGCACAACTTAATGCAAAGATTTATAAAAATCTGTGAAGGTTGAATAAATGATTCCTTGCATTTTTTATACCCGTTTCACAATTTTAAGGATCTTCTATTTGATTTTTCACTTGATCTGTTAAAACATCTGGAAAAACAATCTATGCTACCAGGTAACTGTGTACTCTTACACAAGTTTCTCTTTGCCTACATGAGGAGAACTTGACTGTAGCCAGTGGATTTGTATCAGCAACTGCAATGCACAGCAACTTGGTCATAGATTTAAATCCATTTTTTTGGGTCTGAGACATTTTTCATGCTTCCAAAAGTGAAAGTTCCATTTGAACATTTTGAAACCCTGCCTTCCTTGCAAACTCTTTGCACCAGCGTTACTTGTGTTAATTAGAATTTTGAGAATTTGATAAAAATAGCCGTAGATATTTATGGTAAATGGTTATGTTAGGCTGTATTTTAGGTGTTACATACCAGGAATATTTTCAGGTAAAGCTCAGAATTTCATTTCTGTAAATATTTTACTCATTTGGTCAGGTTTTGGGTACTATAAATGTGTTAGCAAGGGAGCTTTTGCTGATAACTGACCAAGACATGAGTTACCCAAAAGAGGAAGTTACTCTGAAAGTTCACTGTCTGCTTTTCACTAGTTGGATTACTTTGTTAATACTGTGTTGGCAGTGTCTTTATGTTTAAAGTCTTCAGGGTGAGTTCACTGGGTTTGAGGATGACGTTTCTTTTCTTAGTAAATAGAGGGAGTGGCTACATTTATGTCTGAGAGTCCAAACCAAAATTACCAATGTTTCTTGATTTCCAGAATGTGCTACTGGGATGTGTTAGTTGAGTGTTCAGTAGTTTTGAAAATGACTGTCCAAAAGAGAAGCTTAAGAGGCATCTCTTCTCAGGAAGAAACTAATTTTCTCATCTTGGCCTTTGGGAAAACAACTTTGGGAGCAGATGGTTTTGGTTACAGTTTGATTCCACTGCCTCCTCTATGGAGGAGACAGAGCTCCTGCACAGCTCCCCAAGCTGTGCTTTCAAACAGTGACAGTTTCGCTTGGGAGGACTGGCTCTGAAGTTACCACTCCCAAGATCTAACTCTTTATGGGTGATCACACTCATGCAGGATGAATTCAGCAGCCCTGCAAGTCACTTCACTGTTCATTTTGACTTTCATATTCAGAGTACAGCAACCTGTGATTTCTCTGCTTCACTCACTTAGATACTTGGTTAGTATCTCTGTGAGAATGTGCACTGGCTTAACAAGTGTTTGTGTTCTTGGGACATCAATACAGTTCTTCCAAAGAGGTTGGCAGGTAAAAGAACTGTGACGGTCAGTGCTCAAAGTGAGGAGGAGCTCCCAGGAGCTCAGCTCCACCACTTATTTCTCAGCAGGAGCAGAGTATCTTCACTTCTCAGGGTTTTTTCCTTTCTTTTTTTTTCTTTTATTTTTTTTAAGTTTCATACTTTATCAGTTGAAAAAAAGATTGAAAGAATGGAAGGAAATACAAAAAAATCTGATCTGTGAGAAAAGAGAAAAAAAAGATGACAGGACAAGTTTTCCAATATCATATGATATTCTGCTGGTACTTAAAATCTTGCCAGATTTTAGCATGAAGCAGAAAAACCTGGCTGTTGCACTAGTTCTCTCACCTCCCTAAATTAATTCCGGGAAATGATACAATCCTCAGTTTATTGACTTGAAACACTTACTTCAGCTATGCAAGGCATTGCACCAATTTGAAGATACATGGTGCTATTTCATTATCTGCCCCCACCTTCCCAAACCAACCTCTGTCAGTGATGCTGAAAGAAATTCTTTCCTTGCTCTGACACTAATACACACTAGATCTTTTTTAGGCTCATAGTGAGCCTGTTAAGACCCTTTAATGACTGTGAGTTGCTGTTGTTACTGAGATATTTATTCTCAGTAGAGGAGCGTTTCTGCTTGTACTTCTCTGAGTTTGGACCATTGCAGCTCTGTTGATTGTGGTGTAACCATGGTGGGGTTACACTGAAGTGCTTGTGTGAGGAGGGGGCTCTCTCTCATCCCTGGACAGGGTGGAGAACGTTACTGCTCCTGTGTTTACAGGGGGCGAGCCAGCAAAGATTGTGATTGGTTTTGTCCTAAACACACAGAGATTCTGGTCGCAGCAGATGTTTGGCACACAGCAGCACAGCAGTCCTGATCTTCTTGCTGGTACACAATTATTTCTTGATTAGCTCTTTTGGCTATGAGATGCTAACTGCTTCTTTCACTCCCTCAGGTATATTGTGATGTCAGGAACCCCAGAGAAAATTTTAGAGCACTTTCTAGAAACTATGCGCCTTGAAGCAACTTTAAATGAAGCAACAGGTATCTACATGGCAGAAGCTGTTTTATTATTACCCCATAAGATGGATTTGCTGGGGGAACACTGCAATGGGATGCTTTGAAAAGCATCTAGTGGTAGTTTTTCCCAGAAGAAGAACTGTCTACTGCTCTAAAACAGCCCCAAGAGAGTTAAGGAAATCCAGAATTAAAAATAGCAGTCCACTTTTCCAAGCCTATTCTATTGTAGTTGTACTTTAAGGTCATAGTAGAACAGCAAAATCCTCCAAGGTGCCAGACCAGCAGTTACAACTTTAATTAGGCACAATCATAAGGCCTGGACAGAGCACCCCATTAGCAGTGGTACTTCTTGTTCTGAAGGTCACTTTAATACTGTAAAATAGCTTGATACCTCCAGACATTACATTGTGCTAGTATAAGTATTCTCAAATCTTCACGTCACATTTAAAGTATCACAGTTTAAATTTTGTTACTTTCCCATGTGCAGGGAAAAAAGAGTTTTACTCAAAGGAGAAGAACTCAGCACAGCATGGGCCGAGTCCCAAAAATGCAGGTTGATGCATCTGCACTTAACAGTCTGCTTTTCATTAGTGTAAAGAGAACAAAGAATTTACATCTAAGGATATAGATATTTGCAGACTTAAATTTATTAAGTATTTTAATTTTTGAAGAGTCAGAAGACATAGAAAAGCCTCATAATTCTGATAAAGTAATGCACAGACATATATTAAACTGTGTAACATTACTTCTGCAAGTTCTTTTTGCACTATAGATCTCTGCTACGTATGTATTCAAAAGTGTTCTTAAATCCAGTTAATCTGTTATTGACCTCATATTATTGGAGAAACTTGTATAGTGGTCCATAAATGGTGGAATAATTGAAAAATTACATAAATCCTTCTAAAGTGTATATTTTAACTACTTTAAAGACAGAAAAAAGAAGGGATCCCTTTCATAGATACCTGTTTACTAGAATTGCAAGCAGAATATTGTTCTTCAGGCTTGCAGCTATATAATCACAAGTTTGCCATCTGCAGTATGCATATGTTATATATTTTTTGAAAACAAATTATTTTTAAAATATTTTAAAACTTTTTGCGAAAACATCTAGTGACAATATTGTACCTATATCCCAATACAATATAATGTGTCATAATTCATAAAGTTATCTTTAGGATATAGGATCACAGAATGCTGGAAAACTGAATTTTTTGTTTATGCATTCCTTTAATTTAATACCCAGTTGGCTCTGGGTATTATATTAAAAAGTGCTGCCCTTCCAGAGGTGGGTTTTGTCAACTGAGAGATACTTTCATACAGGAATTATACAAGTGGAAACAATGATGTAATATTATATTGCACAGTCATCTTCATATTTCCTCTGCCATCCCTTACAATGTTTGTAAATGTTTCTGTTATCTCAAAAGTTGCACTGTAGAAATTATACCCTGGGGTGTTTTGTTTCTCAGTGATTCCATGTAAGCCTGCCAAACTCATTCTGGCCTCTGCAGCCAGGCTTTATAAATCCTTTTTGTTGTCACAAGTACAAAGATAAGGCAAACTGGGATTTACACCAGCACTACCACAGGTCATTTTAGCAGAAAAAATAACTTGCTGGATTTTGCCAGAGAAAATGTCAGTCATATTGTCCATATACATTTTAATGTAAATGTAGCAGCTGTGATACTTCTGATTTAAAATAAACCCAGAAATTTGACTGTCCATTTACCTCTTTTAGGCATTCCACTCACTGCTAGGAAATCAGCAAAGAATGAAATTATTTGCCTTCTTCTGTGTAGGATATGCTAAGTGTGCTGCCTGGTATTGTAACACCTCAAGCCAAATGTTACAGCTCTTTTTAGGTGTGAAAGGCTTAATTCTTCCGTGCATAGAACTCCACACTTGTAGAGAGGTATATCCAAATATTTCACTTCAGCACAGATGTGGGGCTTTTTGCTGTGCCAGATTTTTCTTTGACACTGGCAAAATGCCTGTTAACATAAGTGCAATAAAGTTCCTGCAGACAAGACTAAAAGCTTAATATTTTAGCTCATATTTGTTCATTACCCTTTTTTGTACCTAATGCCTACAAAGAAAGTGCAAAAAGACCACTTTATTATCTGCAGAGGGCTAATAAGATAGCTCAGGTGAAAGAAACTCATCCTTGATATCCTCAAGCTGTTTGCAGAGGCTTAATTGACTGTCTTCTTTCTTTTTTTTTTTTCACAGATTCTTTTCTAAATGATTTTATTATGATGCACTGTGTTTTTATGCCAAATAGTCAGCTCTGCCCAGCCTTGATGGCACAATATCCTTTTTTAAGAGAAAAGTTAAGTCTCTTTAGCCACTATACCGATCAGTGATGAAAGTGAAGCTTCCCTCTCCCAAGAAGTGTGTCATGTTCCATGGAGGCTGTGCCTTGTGAGTAGATTATCAGTGTCTGACTAAGAGCTGTCCACAGCTCAACAAATCTGAAATGGATAGTGTATAACCCATGATGAGATACAGCACAGACTATGAAAACTGTGTATTTTCTGTGCTGATTACTGTTCCAAGGGAAATAAATGTACTGTCCCTCCACCAGATAAGTGAAATTACATACAAGTTTGGGTTACCCTTCCTGTATCCTTCCTGCCTTTCTTGGGTTTTGCTGAACTACAGCATCTACATTTTAACTGAGATAGTTATGTCTTGGTGATTTCAATGGTCTACTTTATAGATTGCAAGCTGCAAACTGTCTCTAGCAAGAGGCTGCCTGAACTTGTAGACTGATGGGTAAGTAGTTCTGAGGCGCTGTCCTAATTGTTATGGAAAAGTAGTAATAATCTGTAATAATAGTCTATAGCAAATGCAAACAAACTGCAAGAAACTTCAATTGGATGTGAATACTAGGAGATGAAATCTTAATAGTGGAGAGCATTGAGAGCTGGGGGTGATTCTTATACCCTCTGCATGTTTCATAGGAGTCTGTGAAATGTCCATCTGTCAATTACTGGCAGGTGATTTAGTTTGGGGAGCTATTGGACCTTGAGAGTTTTCTTTGTGCATAGTGACTTGAAGCTATCAAGTGACTGGGAACATTAAATAAACATATAATGTTTTCTGTTTTATAGAATTCTGACAGGGGTATAATAACTTCAGCTCCCTATTTATTTGTTTAGAATTGCAATGGTGTGAAAGTGCTTTCCTGCAAGCTCAGTGGGGCGAGTGACATCTGGGAAAGCTCACCTCCTGAAACCACAAAATAGAGCATTGTGTCCTTGTCTGGCAAGCTTGAGAATCCATTTGTGTTACTCCTAGCGAGGAGAGTAATTGTTTTGAAAACCTTAGGACCCATGAAACTGGTCTGTAGAAGATTGTTCGCACACCTGAAACAAACACATTTTCCAAAATCACATTGTTTTGGATATCAAAAGTATTATGAAATGCTGTTGCTGACAGCATTGAGAGGGGAAGAAGGGGCAGCACTTTTAGTGTTTGGGGGTTTTTGAACTGATTCATTTAGCTCATATTATTCAGTCAGCCCATTTGAGATTCAGGCTTCTCTATCCTCAATTATGATTGAATACCTGCCTCTGTCTAATAACTGGGAAAATCAGACCCATAAGCAAAATGCACCTCATTCTTTATAGGGGAAAAGCTTTTCTGATAATCAGAGTTAAGGATAATCACACTTACGGATAAATACTCACTTGTGATGAAATGTGTTCTGGAGAGGATGCTAAGACCATGGTCTTCAGTGGGTCATGTCAAGCATCATGTTAATTCTTTTCAGAGAGGAGCTGGAAGTAACTGGTTTCCCACTGTTTTAGTGTTAGCTTTTCCTGGAGCTGAATTATTATTTATTTGGTTCATTCTGAATATGGAAAAGCTCACTGTGGCTTTGTTGATTGTACCATTGAAATTTATTGTTAGAGTTGAAAGGTTCCTAACAAAGCTCATCTTTTTGGAGCAAAATCACGCTACAAAAGTGTTCGCCAGTGCTGTGAGACTAAAGAGAGATTAGTTATGCTCAATGAGGAAATTAGAAAAAGAAAAAAGGTGATTCAGTCAGCGACATTTTGCTTCAGCTCACAATTTTGAATCAAAACAAGTCTATTTTCCTGCACCCACTTAGGATACTATTTTAGCTGGCAGCATGCAAGTGTGAGGAGAGTTAGACCACTGATGTGCTTTCAAGCATAGTACAGGGTATAAATTATTTGGGTTTTCACTTCTTTTACAACAGTCATTTATAAGTTATTTTAATCCTGAAAGGAATGGACAGGTGCACCATTTTGTCAAAGTAACATTATTGCTTGCCGTGGATTCCACACTTATTCTGTGCTGTCCTTTGGCACACCAAGTCTTCTTCAGTCATTAAAGAATATAGATCCTGCAATATTTTAAAAAATCACTTCTGTTTTATAGGGAAGCAAAGGGCATGCTCCCTACTCCTGGATCAGGATATAAGGCTTGTGTGTTGGATCAAGGCCCCTGTTTCCCTCTTCACAGAAGGAAATGGACAAATTCTCAGAGCTGCAGCTTGTCAGAGGGAGGCAGGTCAAGGCCCAAAAGAAAACCTGAAATAGAGCAGCAGCTCCAGAAGTGCACTTGGGTTAGTGCAAGTGTGTGAGCAGGTGTGCAGGGGTGCACCTTTAAGGGACCATTGTCTAAACACTTACAAAGTATTAGCTCCTCTTTTGCTCTCTGTAGATGGTAGCTCTTCAGCACATTTCTCTTTGAGTGTTTTGCTAACCTCCTTTGCCATCGTGCCACCAAAAAAGTTTGCATTCTGTTGTAGCAATGAACTTGCACAGCTCCTGATATAGCTGAGTCCTCCTATGCAGGGAAGAACAGCCTCCAGAATTGCTTCGATTTCTTAGCATATGCTAGACAAAATTAGAAAAATATATATATATAGTGGATAAATATTTTGCAATTATCTGACAGTTGTTGCAAGTATACATCACATTTATCTCTGATTGCAGTCTGTAGTGAAGCTGCATCCTGAAGATCGTATCATTGACTTTCCCTGTGATAATGTTAATAAAAGAGAAATCAATATACATGAGTAGTAAAATACAGAAAAATTACCAATGCCTGTGGTGAGTCAGTTAATAAGAAAGTAAAAATACATTAAATAATTATAGTGTTTGAAAGGTAAATATGGCATGAGAAAAATGACTCAGTAGAATATTAAACTTGCTCCCCAAGACATTAGAACACGTAACTTACAATGAATTATTTACTTCTTATGACCTTCTGACTTACTTTCTGCCTTAATTATACTGTCACGTTCAGTTTTCTACTCATTTTAAACCTTTCCAAATGAAATTAAAATGCAGATTTTCGAAAGTTTGTCAGTCAAATGAGCACCCCAGTAACCCTAGCAGAATGTCAAATCTCTGCAGGGGCTTTGGGCAGCAGGATCATTTCAAAATGTGATTTAATAGGTACTTTTCCCCACTGCATGTTTTTAACAGTATTGTTAGAGAAATTCTTCTAAATGAGAAGCTTAGAATAAATATCTTATATAATTTGTATTCCTCATTAATATTTTTATTTTCTAGTTAGTATTTTAAAATATTTTGGTACAGCAACTGAAAGTGCATCTTGAAAGGATGCAAGGATGTTGGACATGGCTGTGAGGGAGATGTCAGTATTTTAATGTTACATGTTACTATGTAATTGGGAATACCATTGCTCGTGGCTGTCCAGAATCAGAATTCTGGTAACTGGGAAGCCAAGTTGAAGATATAACTGCACTCATTCTGTGCTTACTCCCCACTTAGCCATCAGTTTATTTGGAACAGTTTTAATATATATTGTTAACCTTTTTTCAGTGAGAAATGGACACACAAATTGTCATATCCTGTTTCTTTTGGAGATACTTCATTTTCACACAGGTTAAAGGCTCAGATTTTCTCACTTTATTACCCATTGTGCCTTTACTTTTTTCTTGTTTTTTTCCTTTCACTAAGTGTTGCTTTTGGCCTTTTAGCTCTTTGTTTATTTTTGTCAAGTTGACACTTCGTCTTTAAAAAGGTCAGTGAAATGTTTCCCATTTTTTCTTATTGTTCATTACAAAATAACATTCACAAAGTATTGTGTCCCAAATACACTTGATTTGACATAGTGGAAATGTCTGATTTCCTCATGACAATGAGGCTACTGCAAAAATTATTATTTTATCCTCTGTTTCTATAGTCAGTTTAGGCTGTAAATGTCAAGGTCCCCCTCCCTTAATGGGACTGAGGTTCATCTTGAGTTACAATAAATTCTAAAAACAAAAGGAATAACACTGGCGGTTCATTCTGGTAATCAATGGAAAATTGGAATTGTTAATAAACACAAAATAACATTTTTCTTTTTCTTCAACTCTTTCCAAAGAGGAACAAGGAGAAATATCCTTCTTCTGTCCCCATGGTTAATCCTCTTGGTTGTTCCAAGTGTCATTTCTGGTCTGTTCCCCTACAGCAACCATCTCTGTGGTGGAACTGTGATCCTTCCTGTGCTCTTTAGAAAATTCAGTGTCATTTTCCTTTTTAGTATGAACGTGAAAGGTTTGCAAATTGTTATGCTAGTGGACGTCAGAATTTAGACGTGTATCTTGGAAAGTTATGTTTGAGAACGCTGAAAGTGGTCTGTTGGAAATCAGTTGTTCGTGAATTCATACTGGGTTTGATATTTTCAGTCACTGAATGTTTTCCTTGACACTGTGGCACCTATCATGCCCAGCCTTCTCAGGGTACAGAGCAGGAGAAAATGGATTATGCCCTCAACAATAAAAGGCGAGTCATTCGACTGGTTCTGCAGTGGGCCGCTTTATATGGAGATTTACTGCAAGAAGATGAAGCAGCAATGGCCTTTTTGGAGGTATAAGGAATCATTGTATCACTGAAGTGAAAGAGATCGTTTCAAAGTGCAAAGTTTATTTCAGTTTATAAGTGTTTTCTCAGGTTTGGCTGCAGACAGTAAAGGCCCCACAACAGTGTTTGAACCATTGCCAGCCTCTGGACCTCTGAAAATAGTGTTGCAGATCCCTTTCAAAGCACTGCATGGGTAGCTGGCATTATAGCAGTAGCTGAATTTGCTTTTTCTAGTATTTTCTTGTGAATGGTTCAGGGGCTCTACAGGAGGGCTGTTTATGCCTGCCTGAGGTGTGCCAGGAAGGAGCTGGAGGATTGCCACTCAGCAGAACCAAAAGTCCTTTCCATTTGAAGGAAAGCTGTACTGCAGCTATTGGAACTTAAGATCTTCATCTTCGGAATCCTTGTAAATTCTTTGTGGTAGCTGCCATATCCTGGCATTTCTAAGATAAGAATGCACTACCAATGTCATGTTAAATGATCGTGACTACAATTCTTCTTATATGTTGTGTTTATGGAACAGAATCCCATATGTTACTGGCTGAATGAAAGTTCGTGTCCTAAAGAGCTTAAAACTGAATCTAAGATTTAGCAGAGGGAAGTAGAGAGGGGCTTTAAGAATGATAGACATCCCACAAGCCCACATGGGAAAGCTTTTCAAGCTTTGGAGATGACATAGTCTTTCATTAGTCCAGAAATTAAAGAACAGTAACTAGTTGCAAGCTCAGAGATCCTACTTTGGGACAGTTTTATGTAGATAAAACAGGAGGAGGTTTGAGTAGGGTTTAAAAGCAGGTGGTACTGGAGTGGATTTGAGTAGCTGAGTCAATGACTCAGGACTACAACAGCAATGAATAAAAAAACCTATCATGCTCGACTATTTGTGGATTTTTTAATCTTTGTCTTTGACAATGTGAAAATGCAGGTTTTACACTAGCAGTCAGTGGTTACAGAGTGAGCTAAAGAGCCTCATCAGGCTTCTCCTCTGCATGTATAACTCTTGCTTTAAATCAGCTGGAGATAAACAAGTAGAAGTAATAGAGGGTTGGGCCCAGCATGTGTTCCTCTATGTAGATTATCATTCTTTATAATCATTAAGATATCAGATGTCATCTCATAATCCTCTCTCCTGAGTACTGCTCATTTACCCCTATAGTTATTTAAAGACTATTCTGTACCATTTACAGGAATTTTATGTATCTGTATCAGATGATACTAGAATGATTGTGGCACTAAAGGAGCAACTTCCAGAGCTAGAGAAAATTGTAAAGCAAATGTAAGCATCGTTTTTGCTTCTCTCCTTCCCCTGCCCTTTTTCTCAGTAAATTTATTGGTTATAGAAAGATTTAGATTTATTGGTTATAGAAAGAAATATATTGGAAGAAAATTTATTGGTTATATCTATTAAAAAGCCATTTTGTGAATGACACTCAGTTATATGAAGTTGAAAGTTTGCATGCTGGCTTATTTGAATTAATGTCTATGGCCCTCTTTTCTACATCATTCTTGCAAACACCATACTCTCACTGAGAGATTGATAGAAGCTCATTTCATGCTTACATGCACTTTGTATAATATTTTTTCTGCCTTGGTCATAGATTAACTGTAGTATCATCTACTCTTTTCATATATAAAAATGATTATATTGATATGCTAGTTTGACAAGTGGTCCATGTTCTATAGGTGATTTTGTACACAAAATCTTCCAGGCAACATTTAATTATACAATCTATGCTTTACCTTTTTATAGTTCTGAAGAACCTAAAGCAACACAAAAGAAGGTAAGAAAATCTATTTGTCCATTTTCTCAAGTGAAGTCTTAAGCACAGCAAATTCATAAGCATCTTCTCTTTAGTAATCATGGATATTTTTAAAAAACACATTGAGAGATTACTTTTAACATTGTCAAATTTTGCATTGCTACTCTTTTTCCTGCCATTGATAAGAGATGCATTGTAGTTTATGTGTACCACATGTTTATTCTTGCCTTAATGTGGATCTGGATGGTTCATTTTCAGCACAAAGTTCTTCTGCAGCTGTTCAACACAAGTGATGACAGAGCACAGAAACGCCAGCCTATCAGGGGCAGTGATGAAGGTGAATTTCTTGTCTGCTAAGTTTTCTCGAGCCACTGACATCTATATCAATTTGTCTGTCTCAAAAAAAGGTCTAAAAAGAAATGAAAGTACCTATCTAGAATTTTGAAGCCTGGCCTGAACCAAACTCTCTTTGCTTTTGCCAGCCCACTGTTCTCCATAGTTGACTTGAGGTGCTCCTGGTCTTCTCCCTTAGTTACTTGTGCTATCAAACACTGCTTCCTCAGAGGAAGACCTAAAAACCTTTAAAATAAGTAATGGACAAAACAGGGAAGAACCAGTAAGACACTGTACTGCAGGTAATGGCAGTGCAGTAGAGTGGAAGCTGGTGGTCATGTTTGAGCCCCTGTTCCCCTGTGTAGTTTGAGCTAACATGTATAGCTGTTCCTTTGCAAGGTAGGAGTGGAGCAGATAATCATGCCAGGGACCATGGATCTAGAATCTGAGAATCCAGGCACACAGGCTAAAGCCCAAAATCTGCTGGTTTGCCCTATTGCTGTTGTTTGATTAAGATAAAATTTATCAGAATGTCATATTCAGTGTATCAGTGTATCAGAGTGTCATTTTCAGATGACTGATAAGGTACTGTTTTGTGGAACTTCATCACCTAAAACCTGCTTCTTCAACGTGTTTGAAATTAAAGGATAGCTTTTGCCAATGAACAGCAGTAAAAACAAGATAACAAAATTCAAGGTCATGTAGCTGAGAAAGTTGATGGCATAAATCAGACCAATAGAAGAACCACGTTAAATGCTGGAACTAACTATATGTGAACAGCAGACATCCTGCCAGTCGTGCGGCTTCTGATGTCCGTAGCGGTGTTTCTAGGCCTGCAAAGAGAGAAACAGTTCCTGCTGCCAGGGAAATGCTACCTCGAGTCTGTCCCAACAAGCAGTAACTGCTCTTTTCATATGGCTGCACCTTTCTCATTCACAGGACAGGCAGCTCACTGGACACTGAAAATCCAAAACTCTGGGAAGTCAGAGATTTCTGTACTGGAAATTGTAGAGCATCTGAGGAATGGGGAACTGTGTAGTGATTTATTATTTCTTTGTTTCGTTTCTGAGGAATGGTTACTGAAGTGAAAGTAATTTGTGTGGCAAATCTGTGGTTTTTACACGTGGAATAAACCATGGAATGTTTTTTTTCTTTAGTTCTGTTTAAGGTGTACTGCATAGACCAAACCTACACCACTATCCGTGTGCCAGTGTCGTCTTCTGTGAAGGAAGTGATCAGTGCAGTAGCAGACAAACTGGGCTCTGGAGAAGGCCTCGTCATAGTAAAGATGAGTTCAGGAGGAGGTACTGTACTTACATCATCTTAAACGCTCCTCAGTTAGGTGAAGCAGAATTTTTGGAGGGATTGAAAGACTAGTTCAGCCTAAGTTTTATACCCATGTGCATGTTCAGCTCTCACAAAAGTCCTAATTGAGAGGCACAGACTGCAGCTCACATGGTAGATGGTATCAATGGAGAAGCTTGTGTATCTGCATGTTACAGAGCACAGCTACCTCGATTTTCTTTCACCGTTAGACTTTTAAGAGTTTTTTAACAACAGAAATAGAAGGTAAGCATGGATAAATTAATGCTAGACTCAGGAATCAGTAACATCAGAAAACATTGCAATGCAAACATTTTGGCAATGTTCGTTATCGTTAAGGCTGCTTGGTCCATGCAAACCACCACAGAGCAACTTAGTGCCAAACACACTGGCCTAGTGTTTGGTCAGAGGGTCAGGGATCAGACCCCTTCTTTAGGCTGTAAAAATGTGAGAGTAACTGGAGGGTGAATTCTGCTGGAGAATTGCTGTTGTTCAGGTTGAGTTGAGTATGACTGTGTTGAGGCACACAGAGGTAATGAGAGCTGTGTTGGAAGGCATTTTTGCAAACAGTGGTGCTTGCCAAAAAATGGCTCACTTCCTGAGAGCTGACACCAGGCAGCTTTGCTTTTTGCAGTTGAGGCAATTTTTTATTGTCAGATTTGCTGACCACCAAGATATGCTGGAAGAGACTGTTTTGTAAGTTACTTCATTATCTTTTGTTTACCTGCAATGTGATGCTCTTCTAGAAATGTTGTAGTGCATTTCCATCACCTCCTTGAGTAGTTTCTGCCTTCCAGAGCAATTTCTATTAAGAGCAGTTCTCCAAATGCTTACAGTGAATGAGTGGACTCCCTAATTAGGCTTAATTTTTGCAGGTAGTTTTAGTGATAGCAGCACAGGCTTCTTGACCTGTCTGTCCAGTTTGGGACTGGGATTCTGGTTCTGGAGGAGACTGGTTTGGGTTGAGCTTATCACATTTCTTCAATAAAGAGGATCTTGCTGTCTTCTATTCTGTATCCTGGATGTTGGGTTACTGGGCAAAATTTGTTCCCAGAGGGCTTATCTGTGCGGCTGGTGGAGCAATCCTGCTGTAAACTCTCTCTCTATGTAATAAATAGTGATTTGTTTCATTTTACAGAAAAGGTTGTGCTCAAGCCTCACGATGTTTCGGTGTTCACCACTCTCAGCGTTAATGGCCGGCTGTTTGCTTGCCCGCGGGATCAGTTCGATTCACTGGTACGTCTGTGTGCTGTGCTCAGGAACCTCGGGGCTTTGGCTCATTTCAACACCTGACCCTCTTTGCATTATCCAGACTTTAGGTAAAAAACTAGTGGGAACACGCACAACAAAGGGCTTGTCACACTGCGGTACAATGAGCCCTGAAAATAAAACAAGCTAATGTTAAAATTCCCTAAAGTAGACCAGAAATCCATCCATCTGATCCATATAACAGAACTTGATCCCAGTACTCTCTCTGTCATACTGAGCATTTAGGAAGAGCTGAGTATTGTCACGAAGACATGCAGTAATTCTTCATTACATAATTATCTCCATAAAGTCATAGAGATACATTTTCCAAGATAGGCATTATCAGTTAAAACATTCTGGAGATCTGATTCCAGCAGTAAATTCCGTAATTTTTTTTATTTCTCATCCCTACAAAATACTGTGTCAAAATCTGAGATAATTCTAAGTAGAATCGCAGAAAATATTCCTGGTAGAAAGTCTGGGTTTTTTGTTATGTAGAATTGCTCATAAGTACTTACAGTTTATACAGTCATTCTAGTGATCTCCATGGGGTCTGCTTTTATAGAGTTTGATTTGACTGTACTTTTTGTTCCTTTTATTTCATTAAAAACAAATGTCATTGCCAAGTCATGTCAGCATGAACTCTATTACTCCTAGCCTTGTTTCAGCCTCCTGTATGCTTTTAACAAGCCACTTAGTATGTATGCCTGATTTCTTTTATGGATATGGTAAAATCTATGCTTTGCTGCTGCTTTCAATTTAGTAACCAGGGAATGCACATCCAGCATATGTAGTTCCATGCAGAGATACCTCTTGTTCAGCTTATTAAATTCTGGTGTTCCCTTAAGGTTAATTAATCCTGCCAAGTAGATACCCTCATGGGGCATGCTACTGTAAAGCAGGGGTGTAGCATCAGTACAACTGTGCTGGGTGCTTATATATGGCTCTGCATTGTCTGTGTACACACAGCTTTCGCAGCAAATTGTCTTGGATTTCTGTGCCTTTTCCTTGTGCTATTTACCATGCATCAAGTACTCAAAATGCTGCAGGGAGCTCTGAGATACAGGGCTGCAATGTGCTACTTTTCATCAACTAGACTGAATTCAGTAAGAATTGGGGAAGTACATTCAGCACCTTAAAAATGGTCCTCAGCACTGCATAGCAAATTACAACCCCTTATCAGCTGCATTTTTTCAAAGAGGTGTAAACAAATCAAAAAATGTTACAACCGTGGCTACCTCCCAGTTTAATCCTTTCACATTCTGATTTCTGGCTGCTTCCTGTTCATGAACATTTATCCACATTACATTTGGCAATTCCCATGTGAAAATGGTTCCGGGTAGATGAATTCTCAAATATGCTGTGAGTTTGCATCTAAGTGCTTCTTTCCTAGCCTTGGAAAATATGTATTTGTTGTGGTAACAGCTATGTTGTGTTCATCTCCAAATGGGGGAAAAAAGATGTCTTTCAATCTGTAGGCAATTCTCTTTCCACAGATTTCCACAAGTTAGGATTTTCTACACAAATCTGCTGTACTTTTATTTCGTATGTTGTCATAAACAAAAGAAATTTTATGTTTGTGCAAATCCCAATTCAAAGCAGTCTGCAGTTTTTTGTAATATCAATGGCTGTCCTGGATTTTTTTAGAGAATACTTTTCTACTATCTTTTTGAATTATAGATGAAGCTTTTAAGGTGATAAATGTTCGTGATTTAGTCAAGTAGTTTTTAGTTTGTTTGTATGGTGATGATAATTGAAAAGCAAGTTTTCCCTAGAGTACAAAGCAAGAATTCATTTACAGTTGTAAAGCTCCTACACACTGTGTATTACTGAGAAAGTGATTTGATGTATTAATCCAGTCAGACTTATTTCTGTTGCTAATATATTGCACTTACATAAAATAGGATTAATTTAGTAGGCTCGTTTCTTATATTGCAGCCTCTAGATATGATCTGTTAATCTGTCAGACTCCGCTGAGTTTGCACTGAGAAAGGAGGCTGTTGACAGTCCGTGCTCCATCATTTCGCGTCTGACAAAGGCGGTGCGGGGCTGGGAGCCCGCGTGTGAGCTCTGCCGCCCTCTCCTGGGAGCGGAACCGGGCAGCCGCGCGTTCCCGGCGGCTGTTTCACCCTCCCCTCGCCCGGGGGCTTGCGTGGCGGCATTTTAGCAGCGCTGGTTCAAACACTTCGCCCTAACATCTCCTACAGACCACTTCAAATCTGGCTTGATCTCCAGCCATGTATTAAATCTCTGTTTAATACTTCATCTGTGTGCCAAATCATAGATCACATCTCATTTACTAGGTGGCATGGAAGTGTCTTTCAGAAATGTACTTGGTTCTTTCTCATAAAACTGTGTTTATATAATTTTAATCAGCGTAGCCAGGAATTTGCAATCACAAATTGTACATCAAATTTGTGTACCATCAAAGTATGAGGTTTATTTTATAAGTGATCAGAAGATCTTGAAATCACTGCAGATTTCTGAAGCATGCTAAATGTAACAATTCTCATCATTAGAATCAGAATATGTAAAAGTATTTGGCTTTTTCTTGGTGGCCAAGTTATTTGTGTATGTGAAAAAGGAAATGTAAAAGTTTTTTTGGAAAGACCTATGCTCCTAAACAAACACACATGCTTTAGTTAGCACAATGTGTATTGTAGATTCAATTTTTAGAACAGTGTTAAAGTTAACACACTGAGAACAGTCTGGTTTATTTCCTTACAGTGTCTCTGAAGAGCTTTCAGTTTTCCTGACTGTCCTGTGCATAGTGGATACTGATTTTGCACAGGGCTTCTCATTTCCTAATACCTGCCTGTGGTTAAAAGCAAATTTCAGTTTTACTATTAGAAACATGATTAGGAAAGTGGTCATACTGGAAAAAAAAAAAAAGTTAGAAACATTATGGAATGAAAGCACCAACCATGTCTAAAATATTATTATATTTTCCCCTTTATAGGCACCATTGCCAGAACAAGAAGGACCATCTACTGGTACAGTAGGAACATTTGAACTGATGAGTTCCAAAGACTTAGCACATCAGATGACAATTTATGACTGGGAGCTCTTCAACTGTGTGCATGAGGTATGAGGATCTATCTATTCAGCAGGTTAGAAAGTGTTTAACTGTACATTGTAGGTTTGTGCATTATTTCCAAAAGCTTCTCTAAGCTTGATTTTCAAAAATTCCATAGTAAAGCCACCTAAAAGTTTTGAAAGTATAAGACATTCTTAATTTTAAAGGCAAAATAGAAAAATAAAGTTAGACTTCTTCTGGACATGTGCTGCTTGTTCAATTACTTTTGTTTGTTTCAAGGTACTAAGCTGTTTAGATATAATCTGTAGTTATGCTTTTACTATGCCTCAGCTATTGTATACTGGATTTGTAACGTGAATCCTTCTCACCTATGCAGCTATAAATGTAAGAGCAAGTTTCAGGCTAGATACTTACCTGGTCATTCTTAGCCTCTTTCCTCTATCCAAGAAATGCAACTTAAAAAAAAAAATTCCAAACTGTTTTCTCTTCCTAGCTGGAATTGATCTATCACACTTTTGGGAGACACAATTTTAAAAAGACCACGGCAAATCTGGACTTGTTTTTAAGAAGATTCAACGAAATTCAGTTCTGGGTGGTCACTGAGATTTGTCTTTGCTCTCAACTCAACAAGCGTGTTCAGCTGTTAAAGAAATACATTAAGATAGCAGCCCAGTAAGTATGCAATCATATGGGAGCTGGAAGTGAGGTTTAGTATAGTCAATGTGGTTTTATTTTCTCTTTTCAGACAGCCACACAGAGTAGAGGTTAAAACATTCTATATTGGGTAATTCTGTCCATTTTCTTCTAGGGCTTTATGGAACCTTGTTAATATATGTTCTTCTTTCCTGTCCTACTCTCCATTGTGCTTTGATTTGTGATCTCTTAGGGACATGTTTACACATCAAATTTGTGAGAAAATATATTTCAGTTCATTAGGAGAATCCTTCATTTACCTTTCTGTACATTAGCAAATATTAGTACGTGAATTAGTAAATAGTAACAAAATTGAGCCTTATTTTCCTGAGAAAATAAGGTGCTGCTCAGGACAACCATCCTCAGAATTGCTCTGAGTGGGAAACTCAAGAGGGAAGAGTAAAGAGATGTAGCATGGATATGATGACACTCATGTTACTTTCATTATTTGGGTTTTGCAGCAAGTTTGCTGATGATACAAAGGGTAGGGTCCTAATAAGGAGCAGCTCTGCAGAGAGGGACTGGGACTGTTGGTAGATGACAAGGTGACCACAAGCTGGCAGTGGGCCCTGGGGGCCAGGAGGGCAAGTGGCATCCTGGGTGCATCGGGAAGAGTGTGGCCAGCAGGTCAAGGAAGATGTTCCTCCCCTTCTGTTCAGCCCTGGTGAGGCCACATCTGGAATACTGTGCCCAGTTCTGGGCTCCTCAGCACAAGAGAGACAAGGAGCTACTGGAGAGAGTCCAGTGGGGCCATAGAGATTATATGGGGTCTGGAGCATCTCTCATAGGAGGAGAGCCTGCAAGAGCAGGGCTAGAGAAGAGTAGACTGAGAGGAGATCTCATTCATACATTCACATATCTTGAAGGGTGGTGCCAAGAGAAGAGTTCCAGACTCTTTTCAGTGGTGCCCAGTGACAGATGAGGAGTAAGGACCTTAAAGTAAAACACAAGGACTTTCATGTCAGCATGAGGAATAACTTTATGTTGAGGGTGGCAGAGCACTGGAACAGGCTGCCCAGGGAGTTCATGGAGTCTCCCTGTCCATAGAGACATTCCAAACCCACCTGGACATATTCCTGTGTCACCTGGTCCAGGTGACCCTGCCTTTGCAGGAGGGTAGGACTCGGTGATCTCCTGAAGTCCCCTCCAACCCTAATGATTCTGTGATTCTGTGATTTTTTCCTAATAGTTTTGTTTTAAAATGCAAAATATGAATGTCCTCTTTTGTTATTAACTGCTGGGTCTGAGGTTGTATACCAGATATTCTTTCTGTCTTAGTTTATTCCTATCCAAATTTAAACTGTTTGGAACCTTCATGCCAGAGATGTCAGCCTTGACTTCCTAAAGTCAAGAGCAGGGCAGTAGCTGACTTCAGAGGGAGCAGGGATATATCCATGCCCTGCATAGGTACAGATTTTTATCATTGTTACACTCTCCCTTCCTTTCCAGCTCATGGGGTATTTATTGCATTCATCACTGTCTGAAAAACAATTTGCTGCGGTTTGTAGTGTTTGTCTACAGCTCTGGGCTAGAAGTAACTAGAAGCCTTTAGGCAGTTCTACCAACAGAGATGTTACTTGCAGTTAAGGTTTTAACTTTTTTGCATCATTAAATGGAGCTGTGTAAAGGAAGAGATTACTATTGCTGCTGCCCTCCTCCCAGTTAGTAATTGCAGATAGCTGGAGTCTGTGTTCACATCAAAACTGGGGATCAGTGTGGCTCCTTCCTCCAGGACACCCTGCCCTGCCAGCACCATCTTCCTTCTGGGAGCTACTTTGGGCCCTGCGGTTGGATTACAGTTTGTCAAAGCTGAAGATTTTAAAAATCTTGTGGTAGGCATGCAGGATCAGTTTTATATTTAGAACAGAGGACAGAATTTACCTCTTTAGTTTCTAAAAATACAGGCACCGCATATTCCATTATCTCAGTGCACAGTGGGAAGCAGCTGCCGGCCTGGCAGGCTGTGCCCAGGAGAGGGCAGTGGCACCCACACAGACATCGGAGTCTTTCCTAATCTCAGGCATGAAATGGGGAAATGTTGAAATGTGGTCATTAAGATACAATAGTAATTTCCATAAACACTTGAAATCAAGTATCCTAAAAATTGCTGTTAAATATCTTCTTAATAAACTGCCCTAGCCTGCGAGTTCCTTGGAGTCATGGGTTTAATCTTGTGCTATTTACAACAGCCTGACAACCTCCTGTTTACTTCCATGTTTCTGGTATCACTACAATGCTAAAAATAAATAGCTAAAAGCGGTCTGCTCTGCTGGGTCCTCTTTGTCTCCTAAAAGCAGAGAAATCTGAAGCACAAGATTTTCCTCTGTACAAATCAAGAGGGCAGGTTTCATTCCAGCCACTGGAAAGGCGCTGGGAAGTTTTGCCAGGCTGCTGCCCTCCGTGCAGTGCTGCCATGGTAACAGCTGCTACACATGCACTAAAACAAACACAAAGTGCACCAAAGTTAGAAGGGAGAAGAAGCCCAGACCTTGAAGCAATATCTTTGAGGGAGTTTTGCCTGTGAAGATCCTTGAGGCCTAATGAGAACTTTACCCTACCTAGAAGTACTAGACTCATTAGAAAAGTGTGCAGGGAGAACAGCTCAGAGCTGCACTATTAATCTTACGCATGACTGGTGGTAACGAGATGCCTTGCACATACCCATTTTCAAAGATAACTGCTACTGAGAACTTTTTTCAGTTCTGTGGCTTGAGGTGCAGATATCATTGCAGAAGGCACATCATTTTGTGTCTGCCACCCCATGTACCCTTGATGTGTGCTCCCAGTCTGTGCAGGCAAGCGCAAGGCCAAGTGCTGGCTCCAAGTGCTGTGCACATGTGCTTTCAGTTCCAGGAGCCGGTGTCGCTTTAGCATCTGCTGGGAAAGGATGTAGAGGTTACCAGGTTCATCTCTTTTCTCCAGCTATTGTAGGAATAAACTTTCAAACAAAGAGGAGAAGTGAACTGTATTTCCAACAGTGAGTTCTTCCCATATTAATTGTATAAGAAAGGCCTTCTGGGATGTGCTTGCACATACTCTTATGGATATCTGCAAATGCAGTTTCTGTATAATTCCTCCTTGCAGATATATCCACAGGTTATTTAGAAGCCTTCTTGTGTATCAGTGTACTCAGACACTTTCATTCAGTTTTTGAAAATCATTCTTTTCATACATGTGTATATGTTATAAGCCCAAGGAGCCTGTGAGAAATTTTTGAAGTGTGTGTTTGTAGAGAAAATGTGAAGGTGAATATGCTTGTGTAAGTACCAAGAGATTTTAACCACCTACACTTTTGTTTTGGAGACCAGAGTGTGTGTGTGTGTGTGTGTGTGTGTGTGTGTGTGTGTGTGTGTGTGCGTGTGTGTGTGTGTGTGTGTGTGTTTGTGTGTGTTTGCCATTCAACCTAACAGGAAGATTTTTCTGGTACTGTCCATTCTGTGAGGCAGAGGGACCTCTGCTCTGAGGTGGTGCATTGTGGTGCTTTAGAGGATCCACTTTTTGACATTTTACATGCATTTGCATTTTGTATGCAGTAGAGCCATGCAGCACTGTTTCTAGTGCCTTACAGTGGTCCTTTTCCTGGAACCGAGCTCTTTATTGTAGACCCTATAGAATTTACAGAATATCTGGGGTGGAACCTCATGTATCTAGATGGATTTTAACTGGGACTTTGTGAAATTGTATTGCCTAACAGAGTATTTGGCAAAACATTTCATTTTTAATATGAAGATAGATCCAAATTAAATGTTGCAGAGATAGTTGCAGCTGCCTACTTTGTTTGAGCACTAGTGCTGTGTGTTACTAATTATTTTACCCTGCCATAATTTATTCCTAATCCTGTCATGGGCTGTGGACAGATATCCCTTTATGGATTTTCTTGTGCCTAGGGAAGAAGTTATCACTGACAACCTATCCTCTCTGCTTTTCATCTTTATCTCCCCTCAGATGCACTAATGAGGTACTCCCTGACCTGGACTAATAGATTAGTTGGTGTAGCTTCAGCATTTCAGTTTATCCTTTCTACCCTTGCTCACTGTCACTAATCTGATGTGGGAGAATTTGTGTGAGCAGCTCTGCAAGAGGATCTGAGAGGGAAGCAATCTCCCAACAGACAGACCAGCATATGGGAGAGGTCATTTATTGACATGCTCAGTGTTCACACAGTGCAGACACAAGTGAGGCCAAGATCTAAAGGACTCACCCACTCAATACATCCAAGTCTGGTAAAATGGAGGTGCAGAAAGAATAGAATGGTGTGGATGATGGACAATGGAGAATACGATGATGTGGCAATTATGGAGTCCGACAGTAGGATGAGATGATTGTACTAATCTTTTCTGAAGCTAAGGACACCTCAGAGGAGCTAAGAGGTTCAATGAGGAATAAAAAAATATGAGATTCATCGATTGAATCTTGTTAAAGTTTTCTGGGTAAATCACAGAATCACAGAATAGTTTGGGTTGGAAGGGACCGTAAAGGTCCTTGAGTTCCAACCCCCTTGCAATGGGCAGGGACACCTTCTGCTAGATCAGGTTGCTTAAAGCCCCATCCAGCCTGGTCTTGATCCCTTCCAGGAACGGGGCATCCACAACTTCTCTGGGCAGGCTGTTCAGTGTCTCACTACATCATAGTAAAGAATTTCTTCCTATTATCTAAACCTATCATTTTTCAGTTTAAAGACATTCCCCCTTGTCCTGTCCCTCCATGCCCTTGTCATAAGTTCCTCTCCAGCTTTCTTGTAGGCCCCTTTAGGTACTGGAAGGTGCTCTAAGGTCTCCCTTGGAGCTTTCTCTAGCCTGAACAATGCCAGCTCTCTCACCTTGTCTTCATAGCAGAGGTGCTTCAGTTCTCTGATCATCCTTGTGGCCCTCCTTTGCACTCACTCCAGCAGATCCATGTCCTTCATATGTTGGAGTCCCAGAGCTGGACACAGCTCTGCAAGATGGGGTCTCACAAGAACAGAGGAGGAGAGTCACCTCCCTTGACCTGCTGGCCATGATGCTTCTGATGCAGCCCAGGACACGGTTGGCTTTTGTGGCTGGAAGCAAATATTATTGGCTTATGTAAGGTTCTTGTCCACCAGCACCCCCAAGTCCTTCTCTCCAGGGCTGTTCACAGTCCATTCTTCACCCAGCCTGTGTCTGTGCTTGGGGTTGCCCTGACTCAGGTGCAGGACTTTTACACTTGGCCTTGTTGAGTNAGATGGGGTCTCACAAGAACAGAGGAGGAGAGTCACCTCCCTTGACCTGCTGGCCATGATGCTTCTGATGCAGCCCAGGACACGGTTGGCTTTTGTGGCTGGAAGCAAATATTATTGGCTTATGTAAGGTTCTTGTCCACCAGCACCCCCAAGTCCTTCTCTCCAGGGCTGTTCACAGTCCATTCTTCACCCAGCCTGTGTCTGTGCTTGGGGTTGCCCTGACTCAGGTGCAGGACTTTTACACTTGGCCTTGTTGAGTTTCATGAGGTTCACACAGTCCCACCTCTCAAGCCTGCCAGAGTCCCTCTGGCATCCCTTCTCTCCAGCGTGTCAACTGCACCACCAGCTTGGTGTCATCAGCAGACCTGCTGAGGGTGCACTTGATGCCACAATCTGTGACACTGACAGTGATGTTAAACCCCAACAGTCTCAATCCCAGCCCCTAAGGGAAGCCACTCACAGCTGAAGAAACAGAGACTGAGGTGCTGAAATTGGGTGTTGGCACATCAGTTGAGAAAAATAAGATAGTATTTGCAAAAACCCAGTGAGATGCAATTTTGTGAGTTTATTTTAATAGGCTTTGTTCTTTCTCTTCACTTCCTATTGAGTCAGTGAGCCAATGATGCAGACCCAGCTGAGCAGTTGTGTTGACTGTGCCCATCAGACTGTATCTACTCCTTCATAAGGCATGTTAGATCTTCCATAGTACTCAATTACATATTCCAGTTTTTCCTGACTGATAGCAAAATCCTTCTTTGCATTAGAGATGGAGTGTGACCTGAAACTCCTTTTGCCCAGGACATCTTCAATGATGCTGGTAACAAATGGCAGTTGTTTTCCTGAAACATATTAGAAGTCCCAGAATCTATAAGTAATAGAAATCCTATACTGCAGGGGAGGTCACTGGCATGGGGCATCTCTAGACAGCTGGTCTTCTCCCTTTAAAAAGACTCAGTGGCCCCGTAAACTGCAATGAAGATTGCCTAAGGAGAGCTTCAAACATTCATTAGGTGTTCAGAAGCTGTTAGCAAGTTCTGCAGCAAATGAGGTTATAAACAGTTGTTTACCCTGTTTCTGGTGTCCCTTGGGACTGAATTGAGCCCAGTTTCAGGACTGTGTTTCTGGGTGGGGAATTGCTTCAAAGACTAGAAGTCCTTGCAGAGAAGTACAGGGCAGAGAAGGCACCCAGTGAGATAGAAGAAGGGAGATCATTTTGGGAGGGAAGGGAAAAAAGCCTCCAGAGGCTAACACATTAGTGAAGAAGTGTCTGCAGGCATGCTGGACAGGACTGCCTAAATTCAGTCACTTCTGAGCTGGATGCCTTGATTCAGCTGTCTTAAGGTTGTCATAAGTACTGCTCTGACTGATATATACAGCTTAAAACCTGGCCCTTTGTGTTTCAGCTGTAAAGAATACAAAAATCTGAATTCCTTTTTTGCTATTATTATGGGACTGAGTAATGTTGCTGTGAGTCGTCTCTCATTAACGTGGGAGGTAAGTCTTTGCTAAAATCCTATTCCAGGAGGTTTGATGGGGATTTGTGCTTTTAGTTAGCAAAAATGTGAATTGTGCCTTTATTATTGATAAAGCTAGATGTACTAATTCAGCTCCTGACCATAAGCCTTAGCTAAGGCTGGCAGTATTTATTAGTAAGGCAGTATTCTACACCCATGGGCATGCTGAATACTCACAGGAATTAACAAGAGTGACAACAGTGGCTCCTGTTGCTGAGCTAAACTGTCAAACAGGATGAGCAAGCTAGCCAGCTAACCTCTTAGATCAGCCTCAGTGTGCCTTTACTTGTGGTTCAGTGAGATTACTCCGCTGATAATTCTCTTAAATTCATCCTCTGTTTATAAATATTATTTTCTCATCTCCACAGGGATTCTGTTGCCCTGTTAAAATGTGGGTTTGTCCCAACCAGTTCTGGTTTTCTCTCTGACATGCATTTCCATGCTTACTGTGAGTTTGGTCTTCATTCTCAGAGCTTCCACCTTATTCTGTGGCTTTGCTTTTTTGTATATGAGTATATAAAAAGGGTGCAGTGTCCAGCACAGTGTAACCACTGAGAACATTCTGGTTATCAAAAGCAGTAGCAATTAAATATGCATGTATTTTGTTCATTAGAAATTCAAAATAATTAGCATGACTGAGGTTATTGATGCAACTGAGCAAAATTTGAACACCTTTAAAAATGTGCTCTGAAACAGGAGATCAGACTAACACGTCTGATAGTACCCCAGTCCTGTTTTCAGTAGTGCATGTATCATATGCAATCAGTGCTACAGGCAAAGTTTTCCAGTTTCTCAAAATAATGGCCCTTCATTTGTGGCTACTGAGAAAGGCTGGGAGAGCTGAGACAGTACAGGACTAGAGAAGAAGGAATTGAATGTGTATGCTACTTACAGCAATCTGAAATGGGCACCAGGTCCGAGGTGGGGGGAGGGGAAGGGCACAGATCATTTGTACGCGGGAAGGATTAACTAGAGATCAAGGAAATGTTATCACACTCTGGTTCTGTAGAGCAGTTGGTTTATCAAGCGAATTTCTGCAATTTGATTTTTAGCCAGATATATACAGAAAATACTTAAACATACTAAGACCTGGGTTTTTTTCTATATTATCATGCATTTACATTAGTTACATGCAGAAATTAGATATTTGCAGGTGGAAATGTCCAATTATACCACTTACTTCACAAATACCTAATCTGCATGCATATGCAAACTAGGCGCACAGTTGTTGACACACATCATTAAAAATTAGGCCCTTGCTGTGGCACAGTGTAAATAGCTTGCTAGGGTACACACTCCAAATGTAGAAAGTATAGCAAAAAACCATTTCTGCACTATAAAGTCTCTGTTAATTTTTAATGTTATCCACTGCTAATAGTAGTCTGAAAAATTCAGCAAATACAGAGAAATTTATTACTAAGAATAACTGACATATTCTGATTGTATATAAATTACAGTGATCTCTGAAACTAATTTATAACATATCTTATAGTCTTTATAGTAAAGTTATTTAATCCGAATGACATAATATGCATGGGGGGAAACAAAGTATTTAGTAAAGCCCATATCATCTCAGTCATTGCATGATCAACTGACCATTATGTATTTGTGTAGGTATTGTGTACTGAAAAAATATTCATTAATTTGTGCACCAGAAAGTGATAGAGAACCTTTGCTGCTGAGCACGTCAAGAATTTTACCAAAAAATGCATCAGCATGAGGAAAAAAACCTCCTGGAAATGCCCAGGCATGCATATGAATGTTTGCAAGGGCAGTTCATCATAGTATGAATAATTAAGCTGATCTGCCCCTACACAAGCTGTGTGTAAATTATATTTTCAGATAGGCTATAATCAGGAATGTCCTGAAAGCATTCACGTGTATTTCCACTTACATTCTTAAATCAGTGATTGCTATGTGAGCCAAACAAAAATCTGAATCTGAACATCCCAAAGGACTAAATTCAAGTCGGGGTTTAAATCAGGATCCAGGTTTCATGGCTGGTCCCGTCTATTTTTAATCTGGTTGCTAGGAAACATGTTGTATTTTAGATTAGCACATTGTTAGAAATATCTGGCAGAAAAAAAAGAGCACTTTCCTGACTTAGGGCGTTGTAGAAGGAACTAGCATTTACAGTAAAATTACCGCGCTGATCGGATTTAATTAAGGTTTGCTATTTTTGTTTTTATTAACAGAAACTCCCAAGCAAGTTCAAGAAGATCTATGCAGAGTTTGAAAGCTTAATGGTGAATAGCAATAGATCCCTTATTCTATGCACAATCTGAGATAATTCAGTTTCTGATTTGAATTCCTTGATTCAGAACATTTTATATGTCCTTGTTTGACTTTAAGAAGTTTATGATCCCATTTTAGAGCTGCTAAAACAAGTATGTATGACTAATAAATTATACTCTTAGGAAACTACTCCGAGAGAACTTATGTACCACTCAAAGTTAATCTGGGAACTCAGAAAAGCTTTATCACATGTTTTCCAATAGTACATGTGGGAAATTCTATTTTTCAACTTGGATTTTTCCAGGCAATACATTTTAGTGCTACAGCATATGCAAAAACTGGATCTGCAGCTGTAAGAAGGGAGGAAAAAATGTGTCGTTTCTTTTATGAAGAATGTTTTTGTAATCATATCTTACCTCGTTATTTGGCATGAAAAAATATGTTTGTGTTTAGTGGCTGCATTCTCATTGTGTAACCAGTCCAGGAGAATGATAAAAAGTGTCTGAATTTGCAGATGCACTTTAAAGTCACAGGAAAAAATAACGTTTTTAATAAATGCCATGATATCTAAATGAATGCATATAGTGTCTTGATCCCTATAATAATACGTATTCGTACTTATTTGATTTCTCTTTTTTTGTAAGGACCCATCAAGAAATCATAGGGCCTACAGACTAACTGTAGCTAAATTGGACCCTCCAATAATTCCTTTCATGCCACTGCTTATAAAAGGTAAGCTTGGATGTTACCAGAATTATTAACTTGAAAGCTATTTGTCAAATATTTGAAGAGTAGCAGCAAGAAAAAGCAAAAATCAGTCTCAGTGTGAGGTATGATCTTTTTCCATTATGAAAAGCATGACACAGAGACAAGAAAAACTGCTTTTGTACATCTGAATATCATACCTCAATTTTATTTGTCTCAGAAATGCTTCAAATTAAAACCTAAATGTTTTACTTTTACAGCTACTGCGATGTTTGTAGGGGTAGATAAAACATTCTGCTGTTTTGTATGGCCATGATTCAGAAATGGGTTTTTATGTGTCTTTTTTTTCTATACAGACATGACGTTTACTCATGAGGGAAACAAGACATTCACTGACAATCTAGTAAACTTCGAAAAAATGGTACGTATGACATATTTGAAAGAAAACTTAGAAAGACCTCCCTATTCACCTCTTCAAGAGTGAATTTCTCAACTTGGGCTAGAGAACATGAAGACAGGACCAAGACCTGGCAAAAATAGCCTGCATTATACACAGAGCCTGAGGCCCCTGGTTTTCTGGAAAACCTCACAGAGGTGGAGAATAAACTGCCCACTGAGCCATGCACAGCCAAAATGTTTCCTAGGAGGGGGAGCATCAGGGACAGGAAGCAGAGCTGTTAAGAGACACTTTTTAACAGCCAGTTTGGGACCAGCCTGTGATTTTAACTACTGTTCCTTCAAACAGGCCTGAACTGCCTCAGGCTGGGATAGTTCTGCATTGCTCCTCGGAGAATGAAAGAAGCATTGAAAAGAACTTGCACAACACCTTATTTTCTTCTTTCCCTTGACAAATGTCAAGTGTCTGTGGCTTGATTGCATTTATACTGGAAAGGAGAATCAATGATGAAAGGCTAGAGTATGCTCACATTTGGTATAAGTCCTACACCTAACCTGTTAACATTTCAAACACTATTGTCAAAAACTGCAGACAGGCAACTTTCCATTGCAGAAGTCTCAACTGAAACTTGGGTTTCTCAGCAGTGAGAAGACATTTTCTTGGTTGCTAAGGCCACATTCCTCGTTAATGTGGTTATGACACCTGTATCTGAGAACCTGCATTAGCCAAACCCAGCTATGGCATCTGCAAATCTGACTTATTGTGCTGGTAGTAAATAGTAGCATCACAGAATCACTAAGGCTGGAAAAGACCTCCTAGATCCCTGAGTCCAACTGTTAGCCCAGCACCACTAGGTTCCCCAGTAAACCTTGTCCCCAAGTGCCACATCCACACGCTCTTTGAACACTTCCAGGCATGGTGATTCCACCACTTTCCTGGGCAACCTATTCCAATGCCTGACCACCCTTAAAGTGAAGAAATTTTTTCTCCCATCCAATCTGAACCTCTCCTGGCACAACTTGAGGTTGTTTCCTCTCAGCCATTCAGCAGCCATGCTAGAGCATGTTTCCTCTGGCACCCATATGTGCTTGTTCTTAGTAGTGCAGTAATCAGAACCACTCCATTCCACTGGAGTTACATAAGTCCAGTTATTTCCACTGCACCGTGGAGGCATTTGTCTGATCCTCTGAGCACTGATAACTGCAGAGGGGAAAAAAGGAGGACTTTCAGCTCTTTAAAAATGTAACAGAAAAGTGATCATCACTCTGAGTGAATCTCTTAGCTTTTAATCTGTAGCTCCAGGACAGCCTCTGTCCTTAGGTGAAAATACCCCTTTACTAAGATGAGACATTTTGTAAGTAAATGGCAGTGCTAATACCTGAGTAAGGGCCTGACCTCACTTGGCAATAATGGCATTCTGTAATTGCATATGCAGACTGTGTTGCCATCTCCTTCCAAAGGCCTTGAGCCTTCTACCTGCAGAAAAGGACTTTTTTTCTGGACTGCCTGTTCTAATTAGGTATAGGTATAATAGTATAGATAGTAAATACTTTGGGGAGCACAAAGGGATCTCAGACTTGCTTGGAACACCTCCAAAGAAGAAAGGATGGCAGCTGCATTGCTATAGCCATGGTTCTGTGGCTGTCTCCACATGTCCACCTCACTTGGCCTGTTTACACCTCCTGAGCCAGAAGAGCTGGTACATCCACTGGCCTCAGAGCTCTGTACTTCAGGCTCTTTATGCCTGATTTGTGTAAAAGCCATTAGAGGAGGGAGGAGCTCTCCTCTAAGCACTTCCCATAGACAGAAGTTCAACACAAGGTTGTCATTTAAAAATAGTTTTGCACCACTCTGTGCCACATTTTGGCACTACCAAGGCCAAGAGTGAATTTTATAGCAGCTTAAACTGATCTGTATCTAAGCTGCTGCAGGTCTGCCATCTTGTCTTATACCCTAGTCTGCTCATTGTCTTATCTTCAAAAGAACGTTACCCCCAGAACAAGAGTTTTCTAGTAGTGCCCAAAAGTTTTAAATAATATTTTACACTGCAAGAATATAGTACCAGTAATCTCAGTTTTGATAATTTTCTTTGGGAGAGGAATGTGAAAATCAGTTAGTGTATTTTTGATGCTGCATATTTTTTAAGAAATCGGTATTATGTCTCATGTTCCTCAACTCACCAGAAAGAGAAACATTCTCCTTTTTTAGAATTCTAAGCCTTTCTTTGGTTGTACTCTACTTAAAAGCTCACTCTGCTTTTCCTCCAGGCCTTACTACAAATGTATCTTTTGTATTTTTTATTGTTCTTCACTAACTAGCTCTTCTACATGCTTCTGTGGTGCTTTTACTGGCTTTCTCAACCCATAGCTTTTCAGAGCAACCTGTATTCAAATTCCACCCACATAATTAATTCAAATCCTACTGTGGACCTGGCAGTTTTTAGCTTTTTGCATGTGTCATCAGGTCAAGCAAAGAAGAAAAGCCTACTGTTAAACCTCAGTCACTGCCGCCTACTTGCATTAAGCTTAAAACTGTCATATCCACACATAATTGCCAGATATTAAACTGTGAAGACAAGACCACTCAGCCAGATAACTCTCAGATAAATTCTCCTCTCTTATAAATAAGTATAAGCCCAAGGTGTTTTTGTGATGTTACTCTGCCATTTTCAGGAGAAAAGTAGAAACCAGATTTTCTCCCCGGAATCATGTCCTGCCATTTGTTGTTTCTGTCTGTTTGTTCTGCTGCATGATGTTCTGTCATAAGCAGGTGGAGATTCCTTAGAGTATTGCTGAGCCGCTCTTACTGATGTTTCTGAAACATCTTGGTTCTTTGGAAGATTGTTTCCTTTTGTGTTTGCTGAAGTTTATGAATAAAAATATCTGGGTAGTTGCCACTGGTGGTGCCACTTGCCACTGGAGGAGGTGGGTCCCTCCAACTCTCATGTAAGCCCAGTGATGAAACTGAGAACAGCCTCTGGCATCGCGGCTGCATTCTCACCACAGAGCTCTGATCCCGACAGCTGATGTTCTGCTGACAACTTTATTCCTGTAACTGGCAGCCAAAAGTAGAAGTTTGATCTAGTGGCATCTCTTCAGCTGAAACAGCTTCCTTTAAATCTTTTCTGTTTTGTGATGTTTCTGTTATTATTTATATTAAATGATGCATCATAAAACATGCAGGAGCTGTCAGGAAGTGTCTGAGCCAGGAGCTCCCTGAGTGCCAGAAACAGCAAGGCCTGGTTTCCGAAACATTTGTGTTTCATGGCTGCTTGAGCTCTGCTCAGATCTCTCCTCGTGGCTGGGGCATGTGTTGTTTCTTCATGGCCGGGGAATTCTGTGTGAATAGGCTTTTGTCATAACATAGGAACTTGCACTACAGCCTTTTTCCTGAAGGAGACAGGAGGGCACTTAACCAATCCTTCTCTTGTCCACAGCCATCTGTTTTCGCAGAAAATTGGTGGGAGCTTTCTTGTGTTTGAAAACTCTGTGTTCTTTTTTCAAATTGAACGAAATTATCTAGAGAAGAAGGGAAAAACAGACAGATGGTGTTGAACCACATTAGCCTAATCTTTTTTAGCAACTCAAACTAACAAGGAAAAAGACTGAGTCAATTTTTTCCTGCTGTGCTTTCCTATATATTGATCTTTTCGGTGGTGGAGTGGCAGAGCTCTGGTATTGGAAGTAGTAGGGGGACATCACTCTGCAGAGCATTGCTGATCTTTACCTGCTGCTGCTTTTGTGACTGCCTGCTCTTTCTTCCCCTTCCCCATCTCCTGACCCCCATAGATGCCTTACCTGGAGGAGGCTCTGAGGAATGGGAGGACAGGGACACCTAGCCAGGGAAGAGAGTAACCACAAGTGGCAAAGCCACAGCTATGGGTAAAGAGGGAAGTTTGTAAACAGACCCATCTGGTTTGTACAAGATGTGGGTAAACAGTACTGAACATGTCAGAAATAGGTATGCTCTTAGTCTTCATATTTGACTGTATTTGTGCTCTTTACTCATTGCATGAAGCCTTAAAATCCAGCCTGGAAAATGTTATTTATACATTTTCAGTAAGTAGACAAAATGACTAAATTACTGGTCTTTGTAGTGTAAGTCTTTAGTAAAAGGCTTTGTCTTCAATAGTAAACAAGACATAGTTTACGAGAAGTATTGAAGCTCTTTGACTTATTGCACTGCAAGAAGCTGATTGGGAGAGGTTGCAAGCTGTTTCCACCATGGTGTTGCTCAGAGGTAGTTCGGCATATATGCCATGACACCAAACCAGCTGCATCTCTTCTGCCCTGGTGAGTTGACAGTACATACTGTTTGTAAGTGTGCCCTCAGAAGACTCATCTGTGTAATAGCTGAAGACGTATTTGTCACAGAGGAAGAAAACTTGTAAAGCTTTTTAAATACTGTAGTTTTGGTTTGGCAGGTGGGGAGCATTTTGAGAGCTGCGAGTACGTGAAAGATACAAAGATGGCAGTGGGCTGCAAACACAATTAGTTTGTGATCTAGAATGACCCTCTTCTCAGGTGAAAGCAAGCACCCAGATAGCACCAGTAGTAATAGTTCCTCTATGATTTAGCAGATACAAGATAACCTACAAACTTCAGCACTTGGCAATATACACCATTTAAGTGACACTGCTTTTATAGCTATATATTTAGAAAAAAAATTACAAGCGCTTTCTTAGAATTAGGTCTTGGCAGGAAAAGAGGAGACAGGAAGGTGAGGAAGGTACTGAGCATGACTCTCTAGGGACAGGCAGTATTTCATACACTTGACCACTTACTGATTTCCTTTTTTCAAACCTCAGCTGCATAATTGCACTCTGGCTGCCCGTACAGAATTTTGTATTCATAAACAAAGGGAAGATGCAATTATTTGGCAGCTTTATCAGTGCCATTTCTCTAATAATCAGAGAGCCTGAACAAAGATTACTTTCTGTGGCACCTTCTCCATATGACATTACCCAGCATTATCTCAGGAATAACACCTGTAGAGGGAGCAGAAGTCAGGAAAAAGCTCTATAATCGCTGACCTGCCGTGGCAGCACAAGATAGTGCCATGGTGCTGACCACTGATGCTTCTTTTTGTCAAGCCTCTTCACCCTTCAGGTGCGAAAAGCGGATTAGAGAATTTGTGCATATTTGGTTTCAGGTTTTGTGGAGATGAACAAAAGGGAATTCACACTCTTATCCATATGCAAAAAAAAGGGCAAACATTCTTTAATTTTTGAAACATAAAGATTATGCAAAAAGTGTGTGACTAAAGCCCATAGTAGTTTTCAATGGCATATATGAATATTTATAATATTTAGCAACCTGGGTTTGGAATGGATCAGGAGATAATGTGCTGGCCTGCTGCCACAATTCCAGACTGTAAAACTTGAAAGGGTATTGTTGTGTATACACAGCATGCTGGTAGTAGCCATTACTTGTTATATTATGCAGTTGGTTCTATTTCAGAAAGATCCAAATTTAGATTTTTATGGCTTTTTGATAGTGGTCTTGCTTAGCACTGTGAGTAAACAGAGGCTAATCTTTGCAGGTATTGACTAGAGGTAATCCTCTATTTGAAGAAAAACTGTAAGGAGCAGGCAATTAAACTTCTATCTGAACATTTTTTCTGTACATGTTTCTCATTTTCTTGCATCAAGGAAGACAATCTAACTTACCTACAAGATTCAGGAAGGGAAATTTCACTTTTGTTTTATAACCTGTTTTTCTGTTCACTTTGTATCTTACTAAGAGGAACTCTTAGGAACTTAGACATTATGAGACAGTAGAACAGCACTTGGAAAAAAAGTAATGTGAAAAGAGCTCTTCAAAAATATATAATGATTCAGAATCTCCCCATTGGCTTGTGATGCTGTCTTTGGGCCATAGTTTCTCTTAACATCCACTTCCTCATTGCTTTGTATTTCATCATTGCCAGGCTTCTGAATGCACAGATTGAATCACATTATCCTCAGGAAAAGGCAAAGGAACCCCTTAAAATTAAGTCTTTCAGCCAACTGAAGGAAGCCAGGCAGTTCAGCCTTTAACTAGAAGTCATAAATCTGTTGCCACTTCCATTTTCCTTACCTAGAAGAGCCCACATAATGGAAATTTGAAAATAGCAAAAACCTGTTTAAAAACATTCACTACACACCCTTAATTTTTCTTTCAGTAAGGTACTGCATTACAGTATTTATTCTGAATGCTCTGATTTTTTTGAGAACAAATTCCCCACAAGAGAAAAAAGAGTAAAATTATTTCAAAGAACACCTTTTTTTTTGATAAATCTAAGTTTTCACATACAAAGCTAAATAACAATAGCTCTAAAGATTATTATGAGATGGGCCTTCAAAACCTAGACACTTACAGGTATGAAAAATGAGGCTGTGTATTAACAATCCATCTAGAAAGCACATCAAGCAAAACTAGCTATCTTCCTAAAAATGAATTGTCCTTAGCAAAGCTTCCTTTGAAGCCAGACAGTCTTGAAACTTCATTATGTTGGCTGGTGTAGTTCAACTTTATGATCTCTCCTTGAAGTAATTATTGTAGATGAATATTTTTTGAACTGGTATAGATCAAAATAGCAACATCACGTAACAGAGCCAAATATGAAGCCATAGAGGTGTGAAACAGTCATGTTTGCATGTTTGTGTTGTTTTGATTTACATTTGATTGGGTTAGACTGAAAAACCAACACTTACATGGTGTGTTCTGCCTTAGCCCAGTTATCTCGACTATTTAAGAGGTTCCATTGAAGGCAGTGGAGTTTATTCACGTGCTTAATGCTAAGCACCTTTGAGAATGTTTGCAAGGTAAATGCCTTAGACAATCTGCATAGTAATCATGGCTTGAAGAGGTATGAAAATTACCATAGGTAAAATTTACTCTTACTTTAATTATACGTGTAGATACATAAGACTTCAGGAACAACATAAGCAGATCCATATCCAGATTCCCTAGATCTTTTGGGAAAGTGTGTTTTAGAATTAACATATTTTAGATCAGTTTCATTTGATAATACAAGATGTAAACAAACATTTAGCATGTGATAGATCCATAGTGTTTCTTATGCTGACCAACCAACCCATTTTTGTATGCTTGATAGTGCATTAAAATGTCTGAGATTATGCAGTGTGTGTGTAAAGAATGGCTCACATTGGTACTTCCCACTTCTGCAATGACAGATTTCACAAACTTACTTCATTTGTAACATTTTCATTTAAGTTTATAATTGTGATTTCATTTAAGATTATAATGAATTTAGAGGAGCATATGCCCCAAGCTTTATTGTTCTAGTAAGAGATATATAATTCCATTTTGTCAGAGTTTAATGACTAACTAGTTTGTTAATCTCACACAAAATTTCCATAATGTGTGAAGCAGCCTGGTGAGAGTGGGCTATGTTAGAAGATACAACTCTGTTGGAACACAGACGTTAGAGTCTGATAGAGAATAGTTTTCCCTCCTCTACTTTTTCTTAACCTAAGCAAAAGAAACTGAAACAAATGTTGTCCTTATAAAAGAGATTGAATCAAACTATCTAGCTAACTGCTGAAGTTTCAGTTTATTTGACATTATGTAGAACAACTAATCTGCCTTGTACTGGTGGGTGTATTATTTCTGTGGTGCTAATCACAGAAACCAGTTAAAATCCTACTAGTTCATTAGTCCAGAACTAATGTTGTGCTTTATGACTTACCTTAATTTCTTTTCTTAAAAAGTATTCTAAAATAACATCTGATTTATCACAGCAAGTGTATTGATTGAAACTGAATTGAATGAAATTATGTCTTTTTCGTTGAAGAGGAAGCACGGCCAAGAAGGACTGAAGTGACTTCTGCTTTTTTTTGGTGAATTGTCAGTAGAAGGGTCAACCAAAGTGAATCCACTTTTCAGGTTGAGTTAGATAACACTTGTGCAAAGTAACACTGTGTAACAGGTCTGTTTATGAAATGTGGCTGCAGGCCACAGTACTGACAGTGGCCTCTCACCTCTGAACCAAGCATTCTGCCAGTGGAGTCACTCTCACATGCCCATTTACACTGTCATCTTCTAGGAGGACTGCATTTTAAACTCAAGTTTATATAAAAGGTGAAAGCTCTTTAATTGCTGAATATATTCTAGAAATGGCCTTGCTGTTAGGAGCTGATGGTCTTTAAATTAACGTGTATATACTCCATGGTATTCCTTTTACTTTTTAATATGGTAAGATGTTATCAAAGAAATGCACACTGAAGGGGCTGATTTTCATTCTTAGTTAGGGCCTTTTACAGCATTCAAGCAAGGGAAAGAGTTCTCTGAGCTCATGTAAATTATACTCATGCTTATTTAAAGCCTGTGTAAATGCAAATCACACCTTATATATTAAAGTAGCAGCACTAAAATTATATTTTCATTCATATGACTGCTTTTATTGGCATGTGTCTCACACTCAGGCACAGTTAGGTGCTTCGTTTAAATGATGATGAAATACAGTGCTTGTTCTCTGATTACATCCCATCTTCTCCTTCCAGCGCATGATTGCCAACACCGTCAGGACGGTGAAATTCTGCCGAAGCCAGTCTTTCAGTAAGTGTATTACAACATCTGTAATGTCGGCGTTACCATCAGTAGCTGCAGTAATTACAGCTCATTCTGTGTGTACCAGAACTGAAGAGCCTGCTTTCCAATGGTTCTTCCATGTTTGGAGCCTGTGGTGTTTCACAGGGTGACATATCCTTCAGGAAGCTCTAATAAACCCCTTCTGCTCTATCTCTTTTCCATGCATGTGAGGAGCTAAATATCTGTGAGGTCTCTACCCATCTGTCGGATTAGAGCCAGTTGAAATTAGCCACTGGATTCAGAAGTGGTTGAAATAAGTTTAGCAGGCAGCAGCACACATATACCTGCCTGGATAAATGCTGTTTTAACATGAAACCAGTCTGGAGACATGACCTTCATAAATTACATAACTGCATAAGGCGGTGAATTTAAAACCTGTTTGTCAGTATAATTGCCAGAACTTGGTCAAGGCCATGTAAGATGACATGCTGTATAGTTAAACAGGCTTTTCTGTGGGTCTCATCACATCAAGGTGCGTTGTCATTCACGTGGGCATTTCCTCAGCACTTCATCCATTTTGATTCACAGCACCCTTCCTCTTTCTCAAACAACAGAATACAAAATATAAAACTATATTTTTATAAAAATAGTTTATTTCCATATGAGTCAAAGCTTAACTGTAGAAGATCCTTAGAAATTTCTGTAGAACTGTAGAAATTAAGAGAGAGGTTTTTTCCTCCACAATCTAGATTTTTCTGGCTTTTTGTCTTTAATTTTGACGTATTAAGCGCAAGTGATACTTCCCCATATTTAGATATGGAAGCAGATTTTCATTATACATGATAAAACAAAATGTCAGCATATAGAACTACTGGATCCAAATGCCATGCTTTTCGTGTTTATGAATGTGTAATGTATTGCAGATGCCTCAGTATAATTTTTTAGTTGAATTTAATTTTTACCTAACACATACTACTTTACACTGTAAGTTGTTCCCTGTGAGGCTAAAGATATTTAGAATTTATCTCAGTTGTGTTCCATAACTGCTACTGGAGTAGGTATAATATGGTTATGTTAAGTAATGTAAACAGGTAGTAAATTCTGAGCCTTGAATGGGGCAGCCACTAAGCACTACATCGTTACAAATATTTAATACTGAGCTAGAAATGAGAATACTGCATGAAAAGAGGCTCAAATCAATTACATAATTTTGAATCTGTGAAAGTTGCTGGTTCAAAAGCAAATGAGCAGCTTTAAATTGTACTTGTTCGCTTTATAATTTATAGCTAATGACAGATAAGGTGATGTGTAAAACTGTAACCAAGGGCTATCAATTTTAGTAAATGTAGCCAAGGATGTCCAAGAGAAAAGTTAATTTGTGGGGGTAGTAACCAGAAAGACCATCAGATATGGAGGAAAGGTTTCAAAGAGAGCAATTTCTAAATATTTCCTTTTTAACTAACCGGGATCTAGTCTTTCCTGTGACAGCTTGTAAGGAGTTGTGCATTTTGTTCAGGAATTTGTCCATTTATGTGTATCAATCCTACATCATTTCTCTTTCACCAGATCCTGATGCAGCCCTAACTAATAAAAACCATCAGGATGTTCGGAGCTACGTGCGGCAATTAAATGTGATTGACAACCAGAGAACTTTATCACAGATGTCTCACCGACTGGAACCGCGCCGAGCATAAACATTTGAAGCAATGATGAGAAATGATCTTTCATCCTCTCAAGGTCACTTGTTAAGAACTTCACTTTCTCTGCTACTGCACTGCCACTACAAAAATAAGCAAAAACATGCTCTAAGGTCTTAGGCAACGCACAATGTACCAGCCTGCTGGAGAACTTTGGCTGAGGAAGAATTCATGCACTCTAGGTGTATGGGTGGCCACGCTGTGAACTGTAAATTCATCTTAAAGTGTAGTAAGTGATATCTCATATGGATTAAAAAAAAAAAAAAGGCAACAGATAAAAAAGAATAGTTAGTGAGAAATGCACAAAAACTTATAACGGTTCTATGGTAGGTAGTGGATTCTTCTCCCTAATTAAGAATATGTATTTTATGATTTATGCTTCAGGTCAGGACCAAAACTGATCATCAGTTTAGCTTGCTCAGCTACTGTTGACCTCAATAGAAGATGGATGTAAGGATCTGATGAAATAATGTAGGTTCAAGAGTGGTCCAAGGTATAGTTCCAATCAGAGAAGACTTGCAAATATTTCCATTTTAAATGCAACAAATACTAAGAAAAATTCCTAATCTTAATCATACAGTCTACCACTACAAGCAGTGTGGCCATTTCAGAAAACTGACAGGACTGAAAATATTTCAAATTATAAGCAGATTAATCAGTGTTTTCATTTTACTTCCTTCTTTTTAAATTACCAATCGGGTTTTTACAAAATTCAAAATTAAAAATAAGGTCGTCAAAATCAATAGCATTAAAGGTAGCAAAGGACTGGTTCAAAAAGAGCACAATATGCACAAATGGATTTCAAGATAATATTTTCCTGGACATTAAAACTTTAAACTTCAGCTAGAATTAATCGTGGCTGTTTAACACATTTTCTGGTCTTACGCATTTACAAATATCTTAATTTTCAGCCATTTGTTTGCACTTTCAATAGACTGTAAATAAATGTCAGTTCGTTATGTTATAGAATATTTATTTATGTAATAGTTATTGTGCCAAAATAATTCTGGTTTATTTATTTTGTTTAGCATGTTATGAGACTGCAGCTTTTGTCTTCACACTCTGTGTGCATTTACATGTAGAAGTTGTGTGATCTATCTTTTCTGTAAATAACATGCAGTACCTTATTAAATGTAATTGCTGGACAGGTTTAGTCAGTGGCCTTATTTGCACTTTCAGCTTCATTCCTGCATAAATACCAATGCTACTAATTGGCTGATATACAAACTTGGCTTGTCATTTGCTGGGCCTCAAACCCGCAGTTGGCCTTCGTGCACTGAGAGATGGACGATGAGATTAAAGCCAGTCAGGCCCGTCCCTGTCACGGGGGATGGCAGTCTGGCAGTGCCACAACACCGTGGTCTTGTTAGCTCACGTGTTTCTCAGGAGAAAACGTTTACATTGGAAGGGTTTTAATAAAAAAGGGATATAGTCTTAATTTTAGCTATCTGACTAATTTGTCCTGCTCAGTCACTAATGCGAGCACTACAAGTTATCTTACCTTGGGCAGGATTTTACCTCAGGTTGTCAAACTCAAGACCTTGGCTAATGTGGCACTTGAGAGACCTCTGGGTTTGAGGACCACAGGGAGGTCTCTCAGGACCTGCAGCCATCAGGAGAGACGTGGTCTGGCGAGTGCCCTCTCCCCTCCTGAATCCTCTTGGGGATGCTGTACTACTGCTGGGCAAACCCAAATGGCAGCCAAGTGCATGCCAAGGGAATGACGATGTTCAAACGGCAAAAGTTTTTCCTATTGCATTCACACCGGTTCTGTGCTGTGAAGCTGGATGTCATAAAACTGATTAAGCCTGAAATTAGAAGTTGCAACTATTATCTCATAATTAAGCTTCAGAGATGACCTCATTGATATAGTCTACATTTTGCTTTGGATGCAGAGTATATTTTTTTGGCATTGAGCAGGACTGTGTGGAATCAGTATGCACATACAGATTTTTTTTTTTTATCTATAAAAATAATTAAATTCTTTTAGTCAAAACATAAATTCTGAAAAAGCTGAGAGTCACCAGGGAAATGCTGACACATAGAACCACAATCTGCTTGGTACCTGCATTCTGCAAAGGAAAGAATTACACAGTTAAGAAATATTCTGCAGCATGATGAAATAATTTATTTTAACTTTGCTGTCTGACTAGAAGTTGAAGATGATTCAGAGGAAAACCAGCTAATAACATAGAGACAAATTTGTATCTTATTATTTCAAGTGAGAAATATTTATTTCCATTTGTGCTGTTCAACAAATATACTTCATATGGCTTTTTCAGATACAGAATCTTCCCAGAAGCAAAGTATGCAGTAGAATAAACTACAGGGCACAATTAATTCAACAGGCATTTTTATCTTTGCAATCAATTGGTAATGTTTCTGAGTTCATGATTTTATTTGTTCCAGGTTTGTTCCTATTGTTTGGACTTTCATTTATTTCTGTGTTAGCTGGTTTATAAAGCTGCCAAGTTTTGGCTTGGCTCTGCATATAGACCAATTCTTCATCCATTTAGTATGTTTTTATCCCTTTGGTTTATTCTTTTTTTTCTTTAGAACTTCTAACTGTTTTACTTATTTGTTGCTGACAGTCCTTATTGTGTAGTTGTATCCCAGTGATACAAAGAGAGGTTTTATGGCACCTCCATATCAACAAATGAATGCAGTTTACCTACTCAATGAAACTGGTATCTGACATTTTTTAATTTTCCAATAAAGGGTGCTGTATAAATAACAAGTGTTGCTATCTCTGTATCTAACTCATTCAAGTGGCTCAGATAGTTGCTATGGTTCTCATCACTGTCTACATACCTAGAGATAAGATGAATAAAACTACCTTCTGGCTCTTGTATCTGTCCTGGGCTTCCCTTGCTCCCTGTGTTGACTTTACAACAGGAAGGCAGCTGTTAATATATTGCTCTTGCTGTAGGAAGTCTAAGTGACTGTTGCACTAGAGTGGAGAATGAATAGGAACTGAAGAAACACTGAAGTGTCAAAACATGCATCCTGACTTCACCTTGTGCTCACAGCTGCAAGTCACAACTTGTTCCTGCTTCACTGAAATCGCCCCCTTGCTGACTCTCAGGCCGGTCTGCAGGCTTGGCTTCAGGGAGTTGGGCAATCCCCAGCACTGCTCTGCTCATGGTCCATCCTGCTTTAGTTGCAGCACTTGGCCTGGCTTTGGCCCATGCCAGCTGCCCCTGCAGGAGAGTGTCCAGCCATTACTTGTGGGGTATCATGCAGTAGGGCCATTTCCAGGGGAAGCTACAGAGCTGTCTGTCCTGTCTCCGTCGGGACCCAAGGTGCTCTGCACCTCCATCACACCCACTTGCATGAACAGCATAGACGCTGCAGCACAGCCCCCTCCTCACTGCAACACGGCAGGCTGAACAGATATAAACCTGTTCTAAATGATGATTATGCCTGAGGGTCTCAGGCCATGCAGTTGATATGGCTGGTTCCTGCTGCTTGGCCTCAGGGCCTGGAGCTCTAGGTCCTGTTTTATTTACTGGCAGAGTCATAACTGTAGTATGAATTTTCATATGAGAGATGACCAGGAGGCAGTGTCCATAATAAATATCCCCTGCTGGGGACCACTGAGCCAGGACGGTGACACCTTGGGTATTTTGGAAAATGTTCTGCATTACAGGGTTCCACCGTTAACACTTTTCTGCTCAGGCAGGAGTAGAGAGCACAAACACGTCTGTTTAGGACTGCAGAGCCTAAGGAGTCACAGGGTACAGCTCTCCCTACCCAGGCACATTTCACTATTGTTGATTTGTTAGGATATTGTTCTTTTTCTCAGTGACCAGCCCCAGTGCTGACAAAGACAGAGAACAAAGGTTAAATCCAGGGAGGATTGAATCCTGCACACCAGGAGACTACAACTGTTAGGTAATGGCAGCATTCAAAATACTTTCCATGGACATCTTGTTCAAACCCAGTTGGCCACACAGACATGATAGTGCCAGATAAAAGAGTTCAAATGTATTTGCAGGACTCTGCAGATGGAGGGCTTGGGTTCTTTCTTCCTAGGTGAAATATTGTGAGGGCACACAGTCTCTTCAGACTAGGTACAAAGAGAGAGAAACAAAAAAATGCTTCTTTTCAGAGACACTGGCAAAACAACCTTTTAAGTACAAGAAGTTTAAATATAATTTAGAAATCTTACAAAACAAGTTAGAGAGAAATCAAAAGATTTAACCTTCAGGGGTACAAAAAGAGATAATGAATTTTGCTTGGGAAAAAAATTTAACAAAATTATAAATCTAAATTGTTAACTCAGGTTCTTAGGAAGGTCAACTGCATAATACAGAACACCTTAACCTCTTCCAGCAATTTTTAAATACCATGCAGCTTAAATAGACTACTTCTGAATTCAACAGTATTTCTTCAGGGAGCTCTGAATGCAAATCAAGAGGTAATAGTAGAAGGAAATTAAAAGATGTGCTATTCTCATTTCATTTTTTGTACTGATAATAAGGAAAGCAGCATAGAGTGATATGGCAAAGTGAACCTCTAACTTCAATAGCTTTTCTTTCACTGTTAATCTGAAATGCATTACACTCTGCCTTTTCAAATAATCATAATATTCTTTACTGCAGCCTGCATTAAAGTTTAGCAGGCATAAGCAGCAGCTGTCACCAGAGGTCAAGGTATTAGCAATCAAAGAAAATAATGACCAGATTAAAAAGTTACCATCAAAATTGCGAAACCAGAAACTTCTTTAGCAGCTTGTCTTCGGAGCCCTGCCTCCAGGGCTGTAGTCATGCCCAAGGAACTCCTGGCACCCTCAGATGTCTACCCATGGCAGTGTGGTGGGGCTGGGCAGCCCAGGGCTGGGGTGATGACATTTGTGGCCTCAGCAGCTGGAGGGGACTCTCACCTTTCTGCCTCTCTTGGAAAGGTGCAGCACTGCCCCAAACCAATTCCCACAGGACAGGGAGCTGTCTGACCTGGCTGGTGGCTAAAATCTGACATCAAGCTTCACTGTGGTCAGGAGCACGCAGGGTGTGTTACCACACGTTTTTACCTCATGCTGTCCAACAGCATGGAGAGACTGGCTCCAGCCCCACCTGCCCTGTGCACTGCTTTAGCAATTACAGCCCTCAGACATCTTCTAACTAAGGCAGCAACTTGTAAATCCACAAAGGAGTGTAATCTAACCACGGTCGTGGCGGTTTATGACTCGAGTGATGGGGGGACTGCTGTAGAAGGGGAGATTCTTAAAAGGGAAAAAAGAGCATTTACAGCTACAAAATCTATCACTTACATCTAACTACTGAAGGATATTTCACAAAGGGTTGCTTTTTAATAGGCCTGGCACTCAAAGGTAATTTCTGAATTCAAAATAAACTCAGAAACTGACATGATAATGTATAAAGAACGAATAATTACTGACGCAAATTGGAATATTTTTCTTGGAAACTCCATGTAATAAAAACGTGACACATGGGGGTACTGGTAAGAGCTTGACCTTTATTTCCTGGCCCTAATCCATTTGGGTTAGAGTGACAAAAAGCAAACCCTTTCTCACATGGTAGGGGTCAGCCAGTCGTGTTTAATTTTTTTCCTCTTTTTGCTTTCAAATGCAAATAAAGCACATTACCAATGAAAATAATGATTGTAAGTGAATACCTCAATTAAAGGAAATTTACATAAAGATACATAGGATAGAGGTGACAGTAGATACTCCAACATCCTAACAGACAATAATCCATTTCTTAATCAACTTCTGTCAATAATCATAAGCTTTCTGCTCTCCATGGTTTCCTCATTATAACACCACCTCTTGTGTTTTTAAATAGTTCTTTCTTCAGATGCTGTCCGAGCCAGCAAGTGAACCTGCTATCTGTATTTGCCGACTCTTTGTGTTTTCTCACAGGTGTACATTATTTCTGCACAGGACTACTGTCGGCAGCATTGTGGATGTTCTCAGATAACAGAGAGACAGTTTTGCCTTGGGTTTTCTTTAGATGTCCTCATTCTCTGTAGGACTGACCCTTGAGGGCTGCAGTACTGGCAGGTTGCTGTCTAGTGTCTGTTTGAAATACAACATTTCCTTCCATTTGTAATTCCTGCCCTAGTGTTTCTCCTGTTCCTCTTGTCTGGCATGTAACTCCTTTGTGGTGCTCCTGATCAGTTAGCACTGTTGCCAGAAACTAGTAAGAGGTTTGCAGGGATGTTTGTTTCTTTCCTGTCATAACTAGAAACTGTTAATAGTGTGCTTTGTGTTTTGGGGGAGTTGAGTACCTCTTTTTGGAATCACAGGAAAAGGGACTGAGATGATACAACTAAACAGATTTACATCTGTTTAGCCATCTACAGTAATGGCTTTTCTGAGTCAGTCTAATATTATGGACATTTCCTAGTTTTATTTAATCTCCAAATACAAGGAGAAAAAAGATGTGATCTGCAATAGACTGATTTGTTTCTAATTAATGTCCAGTGGATTAAACAAGTAGCAAAAAATGTCAGCTACTGTATACTACGGTACATCATCTAAAGGAGCTAATATTTTCTTTGTAATTCAAACCAGTTCCCTGCCAATGGTGGCCAAAATTTTCATGATTCTGGTACCTGCATTTACTTTAGAAGAAAGGTAAATGACATAAATAGTTTGGTAATAATGTGGTTTAATAAAGAAAATGTGATATTATGCTTTAAATCATTTGTTGAAAGTTCTGTGTTGTTATCTTCCCCTGGGGGTCCTCAGAGGTGGTGGAATTGTGCCTGCCTCTCCCCAAACTCTCTGTGACTGAGCAATCTATTGGAAAAAAATTTAGATAGAAATGAAGGGACTGTTGCTTCAGTGGAGCTTGGAGTGATGTGGATTAGGAAACACAAATGGGCACAGCTACAATAAATTCTGTACAGCTCTAAAACAAAGAAAACAGTGTTAAGCTGTATTACATTTTAGAGAAAAAATCTGCCAAAACTAGAACAACAAATTAAGTCCATTGGACCAGAAAATTTAATATAAGAAGGAGTATGAGCTATATATGTACAATTAAAAGTATGTAATGAAATGGTAGCTGAGCAGAGTACTAGTGAGTGGATTACAGTTGAATATAATGATCAGCTAAAAATTCTGGTGCCAGAAAAAGATAATGAAACCATTCTTGTAAAACAATCAAGAATTGGATTTCTTGTTAATATTTTGCCACCTCATGGCTATCTCATTACTAATTATATTGACATTTTTGTGGAAGTTATATGTGCTTTTACACTGCACATATGCCTGATCAAAAGACAGTGTACAAGCTGTAACCTGCCAGTTCTGAAAACCACTGTGCACAAAGCAGGTATTTGATCCACACCCATTGCACAAGCATATCCTGCCACATGTCCATATTTAATCATTCTGGTCTATGTTAAATAATTTTGTGCTTAATTATTTTATAATTAATTAATATGTAATAGTATATTTATAATTTCATGTTAAATATACCATATAGGCACTTTCATAAAATCCTTATTTAAAATTAAAAAAAAAAACAACAGGGAAGAAGACAACAAAAATGAGTCACATAGATGGACGATGGTTGGTACAAGCTCTTTCTTCATTCCCCATGAAGTACAAGAAGAAGCCATTTCCAACAGGGCACCAAAGACTGGGCTGCTGAAGCAAACAGGAATCACAGTCTCAGCTGTGAGAGCGTGGGGACTGCGTGTAGCGTCAGGCTGGTGCTTGTGGATGCACACTCCTCTCCTCATGTACACCAGGAATGGCAAGATTGACTCTGAGCCAATTCCAAAAACAATTCCTTAGATTTTCCACTTGCTGTCACCCAGAAGGAGAAAAGGCAGCTTATTTTGGCTAGCAGTACCATGCAAGTTGTCTTTTTGTCATGAAACCAATCCTGCTAGTTATGTTTTGGGGTGTAACTGCAGAGGTGTGTGTGACTGCAGCATGTGTAGACATACCTGCACGTATTTCAGTCTGGAAAGCAAGAAAAATAACGTAGAGAGGGCTTTCAGGTGAGCCATTTGTCCACCTCTTCCAGATCACAAACCTGATGGAACAAATGGCACAAACCTAATGCCACCATGTAGTTACAGCTAAAATTGCTCAAACTAGCTAGATTAACGCTAGCACACACTAGTGCTACATCTTCTACAGCAGTGTGTACAACCTCCCCAGTATATCCCAGGCATGACTTCCACCATGTTTTCCAGCCAATTTTTTAAGCCACAAATGGAAGCAAGCCATAGCAACCAAAGAAGCAGCCGTGCTTCAAAGAAACCTCCATATTAAGTCTGAGATGAACTCTGGGCCAGTCTTGAAGAACTGAGAAATACAGAGCAGGTGTCCACCTCCAAATTATCTGCGTCTAGAGTTTCACATACAGTTTAAGCTGGCATAAACCACCACACTGCTAAAAAAGCACTTCCAGACTCCATCCCCTCTCAGCTGCTTTTATCAGCCCTTCCTCCTTTCCTGCCCTTGTGCTAGAATGAGTCTTTGTGCAATTGCCTGATGACCTGCATTCTGCTCTGAGTGAAAATTCATTTCTTTTCTCTGCAGTAGCTTCTCCTGTATAGCCCAATTCCCTGTTCAGCCATACAAATACCATGCTGGCAGAAGGTGAGGTGGGCAGTGCAACAGCAGGAACAGGGCTCGACAGGCAGGGCAGGGCTGTGCCTTGTGCTTTTGGCAGGCAGGATGATTTAAACCACCTGGACGTATGCATGACACTGTATTTTCCATGTTGAAACATGGTGAGACGTCATTACACAACCTGTAATGAGTTGTAAAGAGACAATTCATATGAATCCTTTCAACTCTAAAACTGAGTCAAAAGTTGCTAGAACTGCTTTATCCTTTGCCAATTTTTCTGGCTTTACAATAACTTTTGTTAGCTTTTATATATTTTCTTTTTCTGCCTGTCCCATTTCATTTGAAGAAGCCTGAGATTAGGATTGAGGTCTCCAGAAGTAACTTTTGAGTTTTTCTGTTTGAGTTTGCTGCCTCAGAAAGGAGGGAAAACATACCACCATGTTTTGGCTTACTGTTCTATACAGTAGTATGACCACCTAAGAAACTGCCATTACACTGGTTTCTGATCTTTTCTAGCTATTTTTAATTTAATTTTCAAGATAATAGAAAAACAACTTGAAAATATCCAGTCTCACTAGCCAGAGGGCAGAAAGATTACAAGCCCTAAAATGCATGCTTAAAACCATGTGGTAATAGTTTCAGCTTCACAACAGTGTAGCACTGGGGCTGGGCAGTCCTTGTGCAGACTTCCTTGCTTTCTCCCACTTACCCTCTACTAGAGCCAGTGCAATTACGTGATTTAAACAAGAGGCATGTTAACACATTGTCTGGTGCAGACTCTGCACTCCTATTCTTGAAGTAGGAAATATTAACCACCCCCTCATTTCTCATGTGCTACTGGAATAGTTTATTTAAGCGCTACAACCAGGGCCTAAAGTCACATATGGTAAATCCCTGCTCTACAGATACGCAGCCATGGAAAAAAATGCCCAGACAAAACACAGTAGGAAAGAGACCTCTGAATGCAAGCGCTCAAGGAAAATGCCTATGAAACAGGTGATTTAACTTCAAAGAGACTTTTAAATCATTTGACTAATTGGCAATTGCCTCTGACAGGAAGGACAAACACTTCAGTTACAGCATTTAAGAGACAAAGTGTGTGGCATCTCTCCTCCTCCAGAACACAGTTTTGTGTGACTTGTGTTTGATATTTGTGTGTTCCTTTAAAATGTGGCACTTTTGACTGGAGGCTTCTCCAAGCTCACTACATATCAGTACCTAAGAAAGCAAAAACACTCTCAGATCAGACAAGAAGTGCCTGAAACTGCTGTATCCAGGGGACGCCAAAGCATGCTGACTTCCTTCACTGCTTGTCCTGGCTATACTGAACATATCTGGTGGGCAAAATGGGGTCACTAGTGCCTGCTTTTTGATTTTCTTACTGTCTTCACATACTTTCTGCACCGAGTGCTTAAGATCTTGCTGAACTTTACTCCTATTATTATGGTTCAGTGAAATGTTTTATTTTAAGCACAGAAAGCATTAGTACTTTTAATGGATATTTGTATTTAATGGATATCAGAGGCTTTCCCCCATGTTGTATTAGTTGTGCCAAACTAATACAACATGGGGGACAGCCTCTGATATCCATTAAGCAATTATATTTCATTAATCAGTAACGTGTTCTTGCATGATTTGCCCTAATACCATACATCTTTGAGATGTACAATTAATGGGTATGGTTTGGTGGGATGCTACAAAGCTCTTTGTGAATCATTGTGCTACACAACTGGTTTTATATGGCAGATATACACATGCATGTAACAACAGTCAAATATGAGAGACAGTGAAGAGCTGCAGTTCTCCAAAGAATATAAAATCCCAATGTACAGCCAGCAGTAGATGACGTGGGGAGTACTAAGTAAAGCAGCTTTAGGCACTGAGTCGTGCAGGATAAATTGTATCGTATAGAAAACCTGCTGTCACAGCCATGTGATGTGCCTACCTCAGTAGAAAAATTGTCTGCCCTCCAAGTCTTTTGAGTCTCTTCCTTTAAGTGTGACACCAGTAAGTTGTCTTACTGAAACAGTAATAAGCTGATTCTATTTGCCAAAAATTTTCTGCAACAGCAGAATACCTCAATGCCATTAAAACATTTGGATAAGAAGTGATCTCTCTGTTTCATTTCTGACCTGGGCAGTCAGGGAATGTGTATGAGGAATGAGGGGGTTACAATTGCCAGTCAAGTCCTCCTCTTCCATGTTCCTGAAAGGAGGACTGGCTGTAGGAACAAACCTGCTCCATTCCTATTCCTTGGGATCTCCAAACCCTCACCCACAGTATCGTGGCAATCCCAAGTGACACCCAGGACTTAAATATGCTGCATCATGGGAAAACACCATCCCAGCCCCCATGGCATAGGAACAACGAAGCAGGGGGTTTTTTGTTACACTCATCTGGTCATTTTGGTAAAAAATGTAGCTATACTACCTGTCACAGAAACAGGAACCCTGGAAGGAAGAAACTTGTGCTTCCAAAGCTGTGGCCACGGCAGTGCATCCCCATGCCTGGACTCTCTCCACCTGCAGTGGCTGGGCTGCACTTGTCCAGTGGAAACACCCGAGAGAACAGGCTCTGCTCAGTCCAGAGGCTCTTCCCAGGTTTGACACAGCTGACCAACAAGCCACTCTGCCAGAGGCCATCCTCCTTGGTCAGTCCAAGTCAAGAGGGCCAACCATGTCCTGGGGAGCACCAGGCACAGCACGGCCAGCCAGGCACGGGATATGATTGTCCCCTCTGCTCTGCACTTGTGCGGCCTCACCTCGAGCGCTGGGGGCATTTTTGGGTGCCACAGTATGAGAAGGTTATAAAGCTCTTAGAGAGTGTCCAAAGGAGGGCAACAGCGAAGGTGAAGGGCCTTGAGGAGAAGCCATATGAGGAGCGGCTGAGGCACTGGGTCTTCTTGTCCTGGAGGAGACCAAGGGGAGACCTCATTGAAGTTACAGCCTCCTTATGAGGGGAAGTAGATGGGCAGACACTGATGTCTTCTCTGTAGTGACCAGTGACAGAACCCAAGGGAATGGCCTGAAGTTGTGCCAGGGAAGGTTTAGATTGGATATTATTAAGAGGTTCTTCATGCATTGTGGGGTTGGGCACTGGAACAGGCTCCCCAGGGAAGTGGTCACAGCACCAAGCCTGACAGAGTCCAACAAGCATTTGGACACCACTCTCAGGCACATTCTTGGGGATGTCCTGTGCAAGGCGAGGAGTTGGACTTCATCGTCTTTGTGGGTCCCTTCCAGCCTAGCATATATGGCCTGTGATTCTGTGATTCTGAGAACGGATGCTCCCTCCTGCTCGCCCCACGGCAGCCGCAGCACAGCGCTCACGGTGTGGGCGCAGGGTGCGCAGGCCGTGAGGGACCACGCTCGCCGCCGCCCGCCGCCCCCCGCGGCCCGAGGGGCCGCTCCGCGCCGCCACCGCCGCCCTGCCC